>CM053783.1:345535967-345788467 GCA_028749045.1 Cupressus sempervirens | reverse complement strand
TCAAAAATAATTTAAAGAATAATTATTTATTCAAATTATTAAAATAATACTTATTGAATTTCAAGTAAAATTCTTTACAATTTTATTTAAAATCAATGTTATTGATAATAATAATTAAATAAGTTTAAAAACTCATTTAATAACATTCATTATTAATTAAATTAAATTAAATTAAACTTAACTAAATTAATTAATAATTAAAATAACCATATAAATATTATGTAATTATTTATTAAATTAATAATTATTAATAATAATTAATATCAAATAATAAATTAAAATTTAATATAATAAAATTTGAATAAATTTTTTTTTAAAATAAAATAAATTTAAAAAGAAATAAATTTAATAAGGTGAGGTGTTTATTTGAAAGGGCCCGCTGGCCTTTTAATAAGCTATCAGCCGCGGACTAGCTATGACCACAGGGCAATACCATGTACTATTGTTGTTGTCACAGTCTATACTACAGTCGACGAAGCAGAAATTGCCGCCGAAGGTAAGGAGAAAAAGGGGGAAGAGTCGAGTAAAAACCCACCTCCCCTCTTCAATATTGTTTTTTTTAAAAGAATTTCAGTTTTAAATAATTTTGTTTGATAATGTTTTATGAATATAAATTTTAATGAAAACAATTACCTTCTTCTTTTAAATTGTATATTTTTTTTAATAATAGTTCCAGCATTAATCTGATAGGGAAAATAGAACCAACCAATCGAATTTTCTCTTTAAAATTTTCTTTAAAAAAAAAAAATTCAAAACCCTTCCCGATCTACTATCTAATTTGCAAAATCACTAGATGAGGATTCTAAGATATTTTTATCTCTACATAAATAGAAGAATTAACATGCATACGATAAATTCACAACATTGAATTGCTCGTCACAAGGAAATATTCAAATAACCATTTCATAGACATAAAGAAGATAAGAAAAGAAATAGCATAATTAACTATGCAAATTAATCACAAAAATCTATCTAGACTTTGATGCTAAATCGCTATGCCCAAAAAGATTTGTGAGAGAAAAATTTTCCTTTTAAAACCTTCTCTCTTCAAAATTTCCTTCTCCAAAATTTATAGTTCCTTCCCAAAACTTCAGTCCCTTGAAAATGAACCCTCAATTGGTGATAAGAAGTTTTCTCCTAAAATTGGGGCACTAATTGTGCAATTACTCAAGAGGAATCCTTACTCACCAAACTTTAACTCTTATTATCTTTTCTTTGTCCTTTTCATGCACATTTAATGAATTATAAAATAACTTTATTTAAATTCACTTAATGTCTCTTTTTAATTAATTTATTAAATTTTAATCTCATGCACACTTATGCAATCTTTAAACTTTTAATAAATTAATATATTTTCCACTTTTTAATTTATTTTTGAAATGTTAATTGATAAAATAATATTTAACTTGAATAATAATAGTATTTAGCATTTATTTAAAAATGATCAACACACATCATATAGCATACCAGACACATTACCATGGTTGAGTATAAAAGATAGAAATCAAATCAACATAACATCACAAACGCAAAACTCCCAAGCCTCTAGTAAATTCTTAAGACTAGTCAAAGCTAGGTCAAACCCAAACCCAAAACATAGACAACACATAGGAAACAAAGTAGTCTCACAATTTGGTTTGATTTTGAAAATATATCATTGAGTTAATAATAAGGTTTGAGTTTTTGTTAAATGTAAGTTTTTGAATACCTACAATTTACAATTTAACCCTAACAATTTACCCCATTCTTATATTTGAATAAAATGTACAATTACCCTAATTTGATTTCAAATCAATTGTTCAAAAATAATATAAACGATAATTATTTATTTAAATTATTAAAATAATACTTATTAATTTTCAAGTAAAATTCTTTACAATTTTATTTAAAATCAATGTTATCAATAATAATAATTAAATAAATTTAAAACCTCATTTAATAACATCCATTATTAATTAAATTAAATTAAATTAAACTTAACTAAATTAATTAATAATTAAAATAACCATATTAATATTATTTAATTATTTATTAAATTAATAAATATTAATAAAACTTATTAATAAAAATTAATAACAAATAATAATTTCAAATTTTTAATATTATATAATTTTAATATAATAATTTTTTAAATAAATTAAATTTAAAAAGAAATAAATTTAATAAAGTGAGGTGTTTATTTGAAAATGTTTGTCAGTCTTTTTAAAGTAGTGTGACCTTTTAATAAGTTGTCGAGTGCAGACCAACAACGATCGCAATGTAGTACTACGTACTATTTTTGCTTTCACAATCTGTACTATGGTCAGCACAATAGATATTACTGTTGAAGGTAAGGAGAAAAAGGGGGGGTGGGGTAAAAACCCACCTCACCTCTTCAATATTTTTTTGTTAAGAACTTCAGTTTTAAATAATTTTGTTGCATCATATTTTATAAATATAAATTTTAAAGAAAATAATTGCCTTCTTCTTTTAAATTATATATATATATATATATATATATATATATATATATATATTAATAACAATTCCAGGTAGAGAAAATACAACCAAGCAGTCGAACTTTTCCTTTAAAATTTTCTTTTTTAAAATTTTCAAAACCCTTCATGGGCTACTATCTAATTTGCAAAATCACTAGATGAGGATTCTAAGATATTTCAATCTCTACGTATACAGAAGAATTAACATGCATACCATAAATTCACAATATTGAATTACTTATTACAAGGAATTATTCAAATAACCATTGCACAGATACGAAAAAGACAAGAAAAGAAATAATGTATTTAACTATGCAAATTAATCACAAGAATCTTCATGGACTCTAATGCTACATTGCTATGGCCAAAAAGATTTGTGAGAGAAAATTTCTCCTCTCAAAACCTTCTGTCTTCAAATTTTCCTTCTCCAAAATTTGTAGTTCCTTCCCAAAACTTCAATCCCTTGATAATGAACCCTTAATTGGTGATAACGAGTTCTCTCCTAAAATTAGGGTACTAATTGTGCGATTACCTGAGAAGACTCCTTGCTCACTAGACTTTAACTGTTATTATTTTTTCTTTATCCTTTTCATGCACATTTAATGAATTATAAAATAACTTTAATTAAATTCACTTGAATTCTCTTTTTAATTAACTTATTAAATTTTAATCTCATGCACACTTTATGCAATATTTAAACTTTTAATAAATTAATATATTTTTCACTTTTTAATTTATTTTTGAAATGTTAATTGATAAAATATTATTTAATTTGAATAATAATAGTATTTAGCATTTATTTAAAAATAAACTCTAAATATTATTAATTAATTAAATATTATCCCATTCTAAAATTAAACTTATAGCTTTTATCTTTAAATTTAATTCTTTTTATTTAATTAATTCTCCAAACTAATTAAATATAATTAAATATTAAAAATCTCACAAAAAATTTCTATTAAATGAAATCGTTAATTAAATCATTTAATTTGACTCAATTAATAGAAAAATCACCAAAGACTTATAGGACAAAATACAAAAACTCATCATAGAAAAACATATATAAGATCAATTAAAGGTTATAATCACAAATTAATGTCATACAACACATTCAAAAGGTAAACAACTCAAATACTTGTCCTAATTTTCAAGGCCAAATGGCTTAAAGGTTTAGGATTTGGACTTAAGAATTTATCTCACCCTCTCTTACCACTGATATAATAAGATAGGGTACACTCATCCTGGCAATTCAAGAAAGTTGTTACCAGTACCTACAATCTGTATAAAATCCATGCATGTACAAACACATATATACTAAGCTAAAGGGGAAATGGCAGGAAGTGGAGCATCATGTAAATGTCGACTAGCAGGTGACTACAACTCCCTTCCTTAACCACATCAGAAATGTCATACATAAAGAAAACATACATACACACCATACACATGCAGTATGGGGTAAGTATCCACATATGATAATCCATCTAACTAATCATTATCAATAACTGAAAAAATTATAATAATCATCATGCATACATGAAGTATAGAGTACCAAGTAATCTCATCATATAATCAATTGAATCTAACACTATATATGATAATCTAAAAACAAAACTACCAATAATCAAGCTTAAAATTGGTCTAAAAGAGTTTGGCAATGTTAATAGAAATGTAAACTAGGGACAGGCACTACACCAAAAGCATCCATCACCATATATTATTTAGAAAAAAATCCATTGCAATACAACCATGGAAGCCTTCAAAACCATAGCCACTTCTGAGCAAACTATGTGAACAAGCATGAATCCACACATCCCATTCCATGCTTCCAAACTTCACAAATGCTCCTTTTGGCTAACCTGTCAAGCCTTGTCCCACTCGACTCTTCCATTTTCCCTTCTTCCTCTCTAGTCACTTTCTCACTTACAATGACTACCCTTGTGCCTACTTATATAGTAGCAAGTCCCACAAAATCACCAAGTGATATCACATAAACCATGTGCTAAAACCATGTGCTACCTAACCCACTAACCCCACATTTAATATTGGAAATTTAAATTTTTTTTCCAATATTAAATAATTACATCAATATTATCACAGTGTTATAATACAACTCATTAAGTATATCCCTCATAGCACATCCACCATCATGGATCAAAGTACACAAAGTGCTCCATCCTAGTACCCACAACAAAATCAAATTATCCAGCTTCTCAAACATGAATGATCCCACCTCTGATTATGCCACTACCATTGAACACACATAGAAGCCATTCAAAGAAAATGCCACCAAACTTGTTGCATTAGAAGATCATACAATCCTGTACCAACTGAAATGCCAAGCACAAAAAAATCTAATCCAAAGGTAATCGCATGCATTTGTAGTTGTTAAAATATCCATAGCTGAAGTAGCACCCACAACAAGTGCCAAACCCATCCAACTACGCATACCTCCAAAAGTATACCAAGTGAATCTCACATCATCAACATATCAATCTGTAACCTACAATCACAAGCCTCAAGAGCAATACCTGCCACATATATACCAAGAAGCTCCCACTACAAAAGATAATGTCAAATCTATAACCAATCCACTCACAACATCTTAGAGAAGTGAATCCATGTAGTGTCAAGGACATCCACAACACATAAAAACCAACAACATATAAGAACAAATCTCATAACCAATCTCCAACATTCTCCCAAGCTCTCCACAACCAACAGAGGAAAGAGATAAAGTAATATCCATGTCATCTCTAACATGACATACATGAACACAAACTAGTGATCACAACCTCTAACCTAATCTCAAATCCAATGTAAGTGAAATCAAACATCCAAGAAGATAACAAAGACTAGAGAGAAACCATTCAAATCATAACCTATATCATGTCCTTCTACACACACCTCTAGATGTAAATTATGCAAGTATGGTCTCCTCCATAATACCCCAACAAGAAGCAACAAAAACACCCAAACCATACCATATAACTAATCATGGATGTAAGCCTCTCACAAGAAGACCAAACTCATAAACCATTCCTAAACCAAGGAATATGTCCAATATAAAACCATCTCCCAAGCTCAACTAGCATAACAACATATGCAAAAGGAGATAATCAATGTCAAACCATCTTTCAAATGAACCCTCCATAACTAACGCATATACCATAGCTCAAGATCCATATCCATGAAAGACAACCATAAACATAATGCACTTGAGAAAAAGAAAAAAAATTATGGGCTATACCTCTCAAGTAGCAAAACTATAGAGTATACCAAGAGTGGGGAATGAGAATGCTTGTCAAGATATCCAAGTCTTCAACCAAGACTCATCTAAGAATGATCTCCTCTCAAGTCCATATCAAGTGAATGCCCCTCAAACTTCCTATTGAAACCATCAACTGTCCCAACAAATGCTTCTCTAATCTAAGAGAAATCAACATCACCGCCATCTCTAAGTATCCATTAGCACCTGTAACTAATTAATCCATGCAAACTTCAAATGCAACATAGCAATATCATGAAGTATCTAGCGTATGATCAATGTACTCAATCAAAAAACTAAATCAAGATCAATGTCAAAGTTCTAACCATGGTCTCAAGAACATAAACATGACAAAATGATCTTACCATCTCAACCAAAGAGATAACATGATCCATATGAACATACTATAACATGTCAAAATTCTAAATATGTATAAAAAGTATACCATGACATAATAATGAAACCATCCTAACTCTAAGGATAACATGCCAAATGAAAGCATAAACTGCACCTTTACCAAGAACCCCGTGAGTCCTCAAGATGCAACCAAGTCTACACACCATGAAGAAAACCATCTCCACATACCATGAAGAACCATCTCTACACACCATGAAAATAACCAAGAACTCCATGAGTTCTCAAGATCTAACCATCTTCACACACCATGAAGAACTATCTCCACACACCATGAAGATAACCAAGAACCCATGAGTTCTCAAGATCTAACCATCTTCACACACCATGAAGATAACCATGTGCACCATGCAAATGTTAAAGGTGCTTCTGCAGCAATAGGATCTAAGAAAAACCTCCAACATCTACAAACACTCAATAAATATATCAATGCCAAAAGCTCCCACTCAACTGTGGTACCAAGTCACTTATGGCATCATAAAATCCATTTACATACAGATCCTCTAGGTCTACACTCACACAACCAAAGTATCAACACCAAGTGAAACCAAGAAGATACAAACCAAACTAGGAACTAATCCTACACTATCACCTCATCATTGTCACAAGCTCCCACTAAACCATGTATCCAAGCTATCCATGACATCATGATGAAAAACTATCCTCTAACCATGAGAATAAACTAAGGCATTAATCTCTCAAAGAACTCAAAGTGCACATTATGAGCTCCTCAAAAGAAACCAAATAACCATGATCCTCACCAAGAAGATATACCACCATAACCAAATTAGAAATCCAAGCCAATGAACATAAAAGATGGACCTATCTATCCAATCATGTCATGCCAAAATTCATGGCACCATGATCACATCCCTAAACTAAGAAACTAACTCTTAATATGTGCAACCTGTCAGCATAAAATAGTCAACCACAATCCTCCACCATGACTGTACCTAGTAACAACATCACATCCCTTCTACATGAATAAAAAATAAAAAAATCATGTGACTTAGGGCATATTCAACTCAAATACAAGCCACCAATTTGAATATGCATCAATAATAAAAGATCAATGGGCAAAGACAACCCGTAAACAAGCCATAAATGCAACCTGAAAGTATAGACTGCTTACAAGCTCACATAACTTGTAGACCCAACAAGTCCTCATACATATCCAAACCAAATACTGATAAGTATATCATCATGACACCAATCTAAAATATGAATTGAGTATACAATGATATCAAATCTTAAATCTTCAAACATACAATGCCATAAACTCACAATGCTACTATAGTCAATATATACCATAAACTATTTAGATTAATATATCACCAAATAAATCATGCCAGACTTGCACAAAATTTGAACCAATGTGTAGAACTCTCCAAGAGCTTTTTGCTGACTACTCGAAGTCCAAAATCTGACGCAGTATGCACAAGTTATGTTGTAATTCATACTTTAATAAAAAAGACATCTAACTTTTGGGCTCCTATAACCTAAAAAAATGTCAAAACCATAGAACCAAACCTACACCAAGTTGTAATGCTCCAAATTAGCTTTCCAACACCTATAAGATGTCTAAAATCTAATATCCTAACAGAAAGTTATGTTCGTTTTACTAAGATAGTCTTTTTACCATTTTCACTACGACTTAAATTTTTTATTTTTTTGAAATTAAAAAATTTCTTTATTTCCTCTAAACATGGCCAAACTAGAGAATATTATATATCAAAATTTATCAAAATGTCGACCTAGATCCAATGGTGAGGTATGTTTTTACCCAGGAGGTCATTTCTACAAGCTCCCCCTAAAACCCTCATTTAAATGAAACATCCAAAAAATCCTATTGTCCAAACAATTTCACATGCCTAAAATACTTTAGCATGCCATCATAATAGAAAACTCAAAACCCTTAGCTCTATAATAAACAACTCATATATCTTGCCATTTCTTTTATTGTCTCATGCATTCCCATGGATTCAATCTAGGGTTACAATAATAAAACCATAGCTGTGATACCAGTTGTAAGGAAACTTGAAACAAAGAATTTAACAGTTTCCACATAACCCATAATAGATCTAAAATAAATATGCAATTGTAATTCACATGCAAGAGAATATACAACATACCCACAAAAATTATGACACGATATACCCTGGGAAACCCTCATTGAGGAAAAAACCCATCTTCCAAAAGCATCCATCACCATGCATTATTCAGCAAAAAATACCATTGCAATACAACTATGGAAGCCTTCAAAGCAATAGCTACCATCGAACAAATTATGTGAACAAGCATGAATCCACACATATCATGCCATGCTTCCAACCTTCATAAATGCTCCCTTGGCTAACCTATCAAACCTTGTCCCACTCAACTCTTCCCTTTTCCCTTATTCTTCTCTCGTCACTTTCTCACTTAGAAAAGATACCCTTGTGGCTGCTTATATGGTAGCAAGTCCCATAAAACCACCAAGTGGTATTAGATAAATGATGTGCTAAAATCATGTGCTACTTAACCCACTGACCCCAGATTTAATATTGAAAATTTAATTCTTTTCCCCAATATTAAATAAATATATCAAATATTATCACAATGATACAATACAACTCCTCAAGTATATCCCATGGAAATCTTTACATGTTGCATGCCCATCTAGGTGCAACATTACATAAAAAAATAAAATAATACAATAAACAATATTATACAATGTGTGCAACACCCATTATCTCAACATCCTCCTCTTTGCTAGTAGCCTTCATGTCATCCCCAACTACCATGGATTCTTGTAACCTTTTAAATTCCTCTTCAACTTCCCTTTTGATTTTAAACACATCCCCAAAAGATCTCTTAGCCCATTCCTTTACATTCCTCTTAACATTATCCAGTTTCTAGGTAAGCCTAAACATTGTTGTCCCATCCACTCAATGTTCCACCATTCTTCCACTTTATTTTTAAAGTCTAGACGAGATTGGCACATAATTTCATACCAAATTTTTTTAGGCCCGCTCACTAGATCATTCACCCAATTGAACAAAATTGGGGAATGGTCAGAAATAGTTCTTGAAAGGTTAACTAGGGAAGAGGGTATGAGGTTTGAAAAGTCCCCCAAGACTAGGAGTCTATCTAATCTAACTTGGATTAAATCCTTTCTCTTCCTTTTATCATTCCAAATAAAAGGGTTTCCATGTAGTTCAACATTCATGAGGTCATAGGTATCAATAAAATCTAAGAGATCTTGCATGCTTTCTAAGAAGTCATTATTTCCTCCCATCTTTTCCAAGGGATATAGGGGGGTGTTAAAGTCCCCCATGTACATAATATTTTTATCCTTCATATTTTCCCATACTCCTCCTACCCTCCTCCAAGCTTCACATCTACCATCCTTGGAATTTAGAGCATAAATGTTCACCAGGTTCCACAAATTCTTTCCATTGTTAAGCTTCATAGTCATGCAATTCTTTTCCTTATGGACCTCCCTACCAGTCAAGACATTCAAATTCCACATAGTTGCAATACCCCTTGAGGCCCCTTCCACTTCTGAATGGAAGAAGATATCCCCAGGACATAACTTATTAGCAAGCTTAATGATACTTTGGTTAGTCATCGTAGTTTCATGTATGAGAATATAATCTACCTTTTCAAGTAGAGTACATTACTTTAGAGCATACTATTTCTAGGAGTTATTCAACCCCCTAATATTCCAAAGAAGGAATTTCATTTCTTACCTTTCTTGATTGTCTCTAGTGTAAGCTATCTTCCACTAGCCACCTCCCTTGTTGCTTGCATCATTCATGTTGTTCTACTATTAGGGCATCCCATAATATTTGTCACCACCACATCCAATTTCTTTCCACCCCTAGTTTTCTTCTTTGGGAATTGCCAATCTCCTATAAAACTTGTTTAGGGGATGGGGAGGAAGGGGCCAAGTGAACCATCATATCCTCAGCCACTTCAATACTTCTCATGAATTTGGCATTAGCTTCCTCTAGAGTCACCAGTTTGAGCCTTTTTTGGGTTAGATTCCCCCAATGGTGGTTATTAGCAATATTTTCTTGTTCTCCTTTGTTGGAAACTGCTCCTACCTCCTTTAGAGGTAAGGATTTCTTAATAGCAGTCATCAACACTATGGTCTGTTTCAAGGCCCAAATGAATAAGGTCACTAAAGGAGTCCTAACCAAGTTCACTTGGTACTCAACAAAAAAATTGCATGTGACTTATTCTTTCATTAGATCTCCCTAGGGGGTCCCAATCTCACCTTCTTCCAGAGTTTGGTGTGTGGGATCCCCTCCCGCAACTAGGGATTTCAAGAGGTCATCAATCTCCTTCCTAAAGGGGTATTCCTCCATGTCAGTCCCATTTTTTGTCACAACACTTGACAACACAACTAGAGGTTCGGCTGCCATTTATCTATGTTTCTCAAATCTAGCCTCTATAGTCAAGCCTTCTAGGTTATCCTCCTTTCTCTCAACCTCTACCCCTAGAGGAGTAGTCGAATATTCCTCTAGCACCATGGTAGACTTAAGTATACCCAATGAGCCCTCCTTTTCCTTATCCTTCTATGTTAGGACATTCCAATTTGTCATCACATAGCCATAACAACCACATTATTGGTAGTAAAGGCTAGCACTCTCATATTCTATAGTCTAGAAACTTTTATCCCACTTAGTAGCTAGTGTGACTGTGGTCAGGAGTTCCCTATTAATGGTAACATTAACATAGAATCTAGAAAAAACTAATTTAGATTTTTTTAGAGTTACTTGGTCCCCAGTGACAAAATGTCTAAAAATGTTTCCTATCCATGTTAAAATATTTTCATCCCAGAACTCCAACAGCAAGCCTAGCAAGTGAACCCATATCAGGGCTATGCTTTGAAGTTCTTGGATAGCATTAAAACTAGGGTGTCATTTAGCTAGGGCTAAATAGTATTTTCCATAGTACTAAATCCCATAAAGGATGGCCATCATATCCTCAGTAGCCATGAAGCAGAAGAAAAAATGCCACTGGGCATGGCTAAGACACTTATGCTATCCTTCAAAGACCACTTCTATGCCACCCACTTCCTGGTCATCTCAATTAGGGGTTGAAAGGAACTAAATCTACCCACGACACATTATTTTAGTGAGGCAGTAGTGCTTTCCATAACACTACCTGGGAAGGCGATTTCTAGTCTTGTAGCATTGTGGGTAACCTTGGGATCCACCATCTTGGGATTCCTATCCTTTCCCACAATGAGTATATTTATCCACCTCTCATTGGGGATAAGGGAAGAGCTAGCATTCTCATCCTCCTTTCGAGAAGAGTTAGCTCTAGGTTCTGAGGATAGGGGCACAGTTATGCTGACCAAACTAGAAGCATTACCCAATAGAGTAGGGGAGTCTTCTCTCTGAAGCACTAGCACCATGTGTAGGTCTGGGCACATTGGAATCTCCTACAAGCCTAGGTGCTTCGAGGCCATGTTGATTCAAAAATCAAACTGTTTGTGATTGGGAAGTTGCAAAGCTACTTTTTTGTTAAGCATTCTCTTGTTGATTGTGTTGAGTTTTTATATTTCTCTTAGGATTTAGTAGAGAGATTACTAATGTTCTTAAAAATAAATATTATAATATTTTCTCTATTTCAAAACCATACATTAGCACTCCTTGTCCCTATTATATTATTCTTTGTTGCTAAGAGTAAACTTTTATTTCTTTCTAGTCCCTTTCCTTTCTCCAAGGATCCACTTTTCCTAGTGAAGGGGTATTTTTTTTATCATATAACATTATTTTCTTATACAAACTCATTTGATGTGATTCATGATTCTTTCTTATGCAAGATCTTTTTTATACTTGATCACTACCTCTTCCTTATTTTTGAAAGCATGTTCATACTAAAATAATATCATTTATTGGGGGATCAAAATGTGTCATCTTTATCAGTAATTTACATTTTTATTGAGAAATGTGAGGGGATAAAAGGGTGCATTCTTGTTGTCCAACTACTATGTTTCTTGAAGATATTATCTTTATTCAAGAACTCTTCTTGAAGGTTGACATCTTGTAGCCAATATTTCTCCCTTTCAAGGGTCACTTCCAACTTGTTGATATTATTTCACATTGATCTATTCCTTGCCTATCAAGAATATTTTCTCTTTTCTACTTAAGGTTATGATACACATTGTAGCTAAAGAATATATCCTTGTTGGAAGTAGGTATCTTGGTTCTCTTTCCCTTATGATAGAGTCTAATGTTTCCATCATAAGAAGTGGGGAACAGATATGGCACCCTTGTACATTATACATCTTCGTAAATCCCTAAGGAGACTATATTTTCCTATGGAATATTTTTTTATCTATATCCTTGGAATGATCACTTTCATTGATCCTTGAGGGACTAATCTTTCCTTAAGAATGATCATTTTTATAGATCATTAGATTGATCACTTTCATGTATTTGTGTGCAGACTATGCTTTATAATTGATCCTTTTTTTCAAATTATCAAAGGATGCAAAAATTTCCTTAGGATAATTTATCCTACATTGCAATACGTAATTGACTAGCTCATAACATAGCTTACTAGACCATCAATTTCACCTTCACTCTCTATTGTTATGAGTGGAACTATAAAAAATGCATTTTTTATATACTTTCTAATCTTTCCTTATCTTCTCCCACATGAATCACCTAACATAACACAACTTTTCAAAATATTGGACTCATAGTCTCCCTCTTTCTTCCATGATCTCATATTGTTGCTAGTGGGTTAGATCATGGAGTTATATCTTGTCCTTAGGTTACACTCTTTCCCTATCTATCTAACCATTTGTGCTTAGATTGCAATAGATTTTTGACCCTGACATGGTGGTTGGGACATTTTTTGATTGAGGTCTCATTAACTAGTTGATTTGGAATTTTTTATTTACTATAAAACCTTTTTTCTTTTTTCTTTTATTTGATTTATTTTGTATTTTTTAAAAAAAATTTGTCCTTGTAAAAGGTTGTATGAGTGAAGATCCCTTATTTAGGGGCTTGTGCCTTTGAAGTTAATGATGTCTTATCTAATCTTTTGAAATTTTCCAATGAGCAGCTCTCTATATTTCTCTTCTCTCTCATTTCCTTTACCATAATCATGAGGTAGTCTCATGTTCCTACTAAAGTGGGAGTTTAATGTAGCACCATAAATTATAGGCACCTTATGAATGTGTATAATTTCTTGATTATTCAGTGTCCAACCTAGTGTGTTTCTATTCTGGCATGCATTATGAGACTTCATGTGGTATTTTATGAACACCTAAATTGAAATATCAACCATGTTAATTCAATTTCATCCAAAATGAATGTTAACCATTATTTCTATTTGTGCTCCTTTATTATTTCTCAAATTCAATCACTTATTCCCAACATGGGTCCTATGTTACCTTTCATGACCTTTGTTCTTCTTTTCGATCCCAATATCAATTGTACCTAGTAATTGGGTATCCCTTTGTTTCATGGCTTCTTTTTAAATAAAATTATAGTATTATTTAGCTAAAGCTTCTTTAAGACTCAGTAAAATTTCATTTGATGGCAAGAATGTTCATGACTTTTGCAAGATATAAAAATGTAAAATAAGCATACATATGTCAAGTATTCCTAGAACATGTATTTTCTACAAGAATCATAACAATGCATTTTTAGAATATATATATCTATATATATAAAGTAAATCAAGGTTGAAAAATATATATTTAATATTGAATCTATGAAATATCTTTTGACTACCAATTAATATAATATATTTTTGTATTATATAAATCCCAAACATTATGATATATCATTAAAACCTTTTTCTTATCTTCAAGATATGTGTATTATTTCTTAACTTCAATGATTTATTTCCTAGCATGGGTCCTATGTTACTCTTCATAGCCTCTATTCATCGTCTCCATCTCACAGTTAGTTGTACCCCATAATTAGGCATCCCCTTGTTATGTGGCTTCTTTTTAAATGATATTGTATTATTATTTAGTTATAGCTTCTTTAATGCTCAATAAATTTTCTCATAGTGATAATATTCATGATTTTTCAAAGACATAAAATTGTAAAAATATACATACATATGAAAAAATATTACTAGGACACTTATATTTTGTAAAAGACTCATAACTAGATAAAAGAAATATTATGTGTGTGTACATGTATCTACATATATGTATATATGTATGTGTGTGTGTACACACACACACACACACACACACACATATACATACACATATATGTATACATACATACATACATACATATCAATTTTCTTTTGACTATAAATTATTATGATATACTTTTGTATTATATAAATCTTAATCATGTCATATTATATATATTAATATATTAATATATTTATTATTATTATTATTATTATTATTATTATTATTGTACTTGCTATAGGCTACTACTATTGCATTTTACTAAATTAGTTTATAATCTATCAACCAATCATAATGAAATATTTTTTTATTAATAAAATATTTCTATTTCTCTCAACTGGTTCATATAATTTAGTCTTATAGGACCCCATTTTTTTATGCTTCTCCATACTGATTATTTTTGTACTATATTTTCAACTAGTTATTATGTCTTGTTACTATTTAATATTTTTATCTTTAAATGAAATTATTTATAATTTATTACTATACATTAATTTATACTTCCACTTTTTTCAATGTACATTACTATTCCAAATCTATTTTTTTAACTTTCAATACACGTTTAAAAAAATCTATTTCATAAAATACACCTTTCATTTAAAAAAATGAAATCAACATATAGATTTCACCTATACTAAAATATCAAAAAAAATTACTATGTTATTTTATAAGATATTTTATAATACTAAATTATTATATAACACATAATTAATAAAATAATAAATTTATTATAAGTCTATGTTTTAATCTTTCATTTACTATCTTTATTAATTATTATCAGAATGTGACACTTGTTATTATTTGGACTTATCTTTTTGATGAATAGCCCTTTCCTATTAAAAAAAATACTAAAATTAAAATTCACAACAAAGAAGGCACTGGAGATACTAGATCACCCTAAGTTCATCTTCAATATATCTATAAAGAGATTTTATAAATGATTTGAGTAATGCAAAAACATAAACAAATACTAGGAAAGGGCAACAAGAAAACCCTTACAATTCAGCAACGTGTAAACTAAACCTCAATAAGCCGACAAATAAATAAATAAGAGCCGTTCTCGTTAGATAACATTGATTGGCCTCCTCGTATTTAATAATATCGCATCATCCTCGTATTTAATAATATCGCATCATCCTCGTATTTAATAATATGGCATCAACTTCAATAGCGAACGGTTTCGTTCCCACCGATAACCAAGTTAATTATCAACTCTTTTCACACCAAGAACAGGACTAACTAACTGTTTTATATATAGGATGTTGCATTTCTTGTTTTATATCAGGATTTCATTTTTCCTGTCTGTCTGACTGTATCAAAATGAAAATGCCAAGGTTACTATCCATTCTTATCCATTTGGCAGTGGCTGCAGTTGCACTGGGACCCCATTTCATCGGAGCACTAAACAACGATGGAACTGTTCTGCTTTCTCTTCTCAAAGATCTCAATGCGCCACCAGACTTCTTTACCAGTTGGAGATCCTCTGATGAAAATCCCTGCAATTGGGAAGGAGTTTTCTGCCATGCAGATCACACTGTGCGTGTGCTCAATCTCACAGACCGCCAAATCTCTGGAACTCTGTCTCCTGCAATCTGTGGTCTACACAATCTGAAAGAGCTCTATTTGGATGCAAACAATCTGACTGGCGCTATTCCTCCAGAGCTCGGAAATTGCAAAAAGATGGAATTTTTATATCTATCCAACAATTATCTCCATGGCCAAATCCCTGAGCAGTTGGGTGGCCTCAAAAGCCTCAGATCTTTGTCGCTCTATAACAACTTCCTCAGCGGAAGCATTCCTCAGTCCATTTTTGAGCTTCCCCTGTTGGAGGTGATTTTTCTGAATACCAACAATTTGAGCGGACGGATCCCTTCAAATGTTGGAAATCTCAGAGGGCTTTCCAAGTTGTGGCTTGGGCAAAATTCTTTGACTGGGGCAATACCTTCATCCATTGTTAATTGCTCGAATCTCAGAGAGCTCTATCTGCACGAGAATCGGTTATCTGGAGATCTTCCCCAATTTCTTGGTCGGCTTTCCAAATTAGAGTACCTTTATGTTACTTCCAATAATCTTGGAGGCAGAATTCCCAAATCTCTAGGAAAATGCACGAATCTCATTGAAGTTGAACTCTCCAACAATCATTTCAGCGGTGAATTTCCAGGGGAGTTGAGCAATTGCGCTAATCTGACCATGATTTCCGCCACACAGAATCAGTTTACAGGGCCCATTCCAGCTTCTTTTGGATCTCTTCACCGCTTGAAACGGCTTTATTTGAATCAAAATTTCTTCACTGGCAGAATCCCCGCAGAGCTTGGGAATTGTAGTATGCTGAAGGACCTCAGGTTACATATAAATAGGTTAGAGGGATTCATCCCTTCCGAATTGAGTAAATTACAGAATTTGCAGATTTTGTTTCTGTCCAATAATTCTCTGGAAGGCCACATTCCTCCGCAGCTTTTCGAGGCCAAAAGCCTGCAAGAAATCTATCTGTACAGGAATTGTCTCAGAGGAATCATCCCGCTAGAGATTACCAATCTCAAGAATCTCAGATATGTATTTCTGTTCGATAACCAGCTTTATGGCCCAATACCTCCTACATTGGGTTCCCAGAGCAATCTCACTGGCATTGATTTTACAGGGAATGGGCTCACTGGATCAATACCTCCGACACTTTGTTCTTCCGGAAAATTGGAGCTTTTACTGGTAAGAGGCAATCGGTTGGAAGGTCGAATCCCTCCAGAGATTGGGAAATGTGCAAGCTTGAAGCGGGTGATTTTGAGCTACAATCGTTTTTCTGGCTTCCTGCCCTCTGATTTCCTGGCCTCCAATCCTAATGTTGATCACTTGGATATGAAGGGCAATAAATTGGAGGGAATAATACCATCGAGCCTTGGGCATTGCAAAAATTTGAGCTTTCTGGATCTCTCCATGAATGAGCTCAGTGGTGTTCTTCCTCAACAATTAGGGCAACTTTCAAAGCTAAAGCTGTTGAATCTTGCGAGAAATAGATTGAGTGGTACAATCCCAGATTCAATCGGTCATCTGAGTCGTCTACAGAGCATGGATTTGTCGTCCAACAGTTTAAGTGGCATCATTCCATCTGCACTAGATGGTATTTCGTCTCTTGTTCAAGTAAACATCTCGAATAACCAGCTGACAGGATGCTTACCCAAATCATGGTCCAAGTTTTGGAGCTCTTCGCCGGGATCATTTAGTGGCAACCCAGGTCTGTGCTTAGCAGAAAACGATGGGAATGTTCCGTGTAAATGCAAGAACAAACAACATGGAATGGGAGGCCAATCTCCACATCAGAAATAAAATATATTTCTGACGTGTGCGCCCAGACACTATAATTTGTTATTCAGCATAATAACCTTAGTATGGATGTAATGTTCATCGGTAGTATGACACTGGCTTAGTTTTTGTTATTTTACAATTTGTCAGTACTTCTGTTTCTTTCTTTGACGTGACAAGTCATCCGAACATAGTTTCATTGTTTAAATGGAGAGTTGATTTCAACTAAAATACGGTTAGACGAATGGCCTCGCATTAAATTCCGAAAATAAAACAGATTGGCAAATTTGGGAGTTAACTATCATCATATGGTAAAGTAGGAAATAAATGATAATATCCTTGTTGAGATTCAAATGCTTCTTTAAAATGATCATGGAAACTACTAATTTGAATTACATCTTAGAAATGATGTTTTTATGTGTGAAATGAAGTTTTTGGTGTTGCTCTTCTTTATTACGATTTTGGTTTCTTTGAGCTTGGGTTTGAGTATTAGGTGCCTTACTTCTTTGTTTGTGGGCTACTCGCATTTCACTAGCGAAATAGGGGGTAATTTAAATAGACTCGAGCACATTTTTTATGATAAATAGCTAAGCATTCACTAGGTCTAGAGTTAGCTCTATGTTGGAGGTCTTAACATGGTTACATAGAAAGGTTGGATGGAGAGGATTCTTAGGTGATGGAAGCATTTGTTCAAGTGCGGAATGAGGGCATTTTGAAGTTTTATGGTTTAGAACTATAAATCAATGAAGAATTAATTGCCAAGAAATCTCAAACTAAGGACATGGGTATGGAAATGAAGGATAAAACACTTGGAGTGTAGAGGAGGGATAGAAAGGAGAAAGAAATGACATCTAATCTTGGACCTTGTTGGAAGTCTAATGGGAAAGCAAGATACTCAGGGGGGCTTTAATCGGGATCTTTAAAATTTTACCCTTTAAAACAATTAATCAATCTAATGTCTTTCACCTAACACCCTTCTAACAACAATATCATAAATCACATAAATATTTACTACAACGATGTATTAGATCCAACTACTAACCACATCCATAAACATGAAAATAAAAGATCAACAAATAACAAAAAGATTTTGGTTACTTAGGAACCCTCCAAGCTGAAGGTAAAACTTGTGTGGGGATGACACGCACAAATCTTCACTACTACAGTAACAAAGTTGTCTTGTTAGGGCTACAATTTTGATCACTTCTGATGATCTACCCTGTGAGGGTCTGCCTTGTTAAGAGCTTACAAGACCTATTCAATCTACCTTGATTAAAGGATTTCAAATTACAACTAAGTAAGCACTATGTTAAGAGATTTACAAAAGGTCTATTAGAACCACTAAGTTTAGAGATTTATCATAAAACACTTGTAAGAATATATCAGTACCTGATATGTTGGTTTGCACTTAATATGTTGATTATAGATCTTTTCTTTCCAATCTCTAATCCGATCTCTAATCTTATGTATCTATATTATTCCCTTTGCTTCTCAGCTCGGTCATTATTACTTCTCTTATAACCAACTAGAGAAGTTTCTAGATCAAAATGAATGATCCAGATCCTTCACCTTTACCACTTAATCCTTCCATTATTCTGATTGGTAGATCACCTTGCATAGGGATTAATGATCCATATCAAAATGCATAATCATCTCCTTAAATGACTCTACAATCATTAAACCACACATACATGTTGGCTAAAATTGCATTACCTTAGTGTTTGTGACATTCCAAATAAATATGCCAAAACTAGTCTACTCAGCACATGAATACTCTGATGCTCGGTCAAAACTAATATTCATGTTGTCCCTTGACTTCCATATGCTTAGCACAAACATTTTGACTTGGCATGAACTAACTCTGAATAGCTCAAATTATATAGTATTTTGATCAACTCGTCTTATATAGGAGTACTTGGCAACCATAGACTTCCTCGACAATAATTACAAAATTTTACTTCAAGTGAAATATGAACAAGTCCTATATATAATGCTCGGCCTTCATAGGATGGATCAATTGCAATGATGAATGACCAACTCTGCCATATGAATGACTAAGTGTATAACACTAATAGTCAACATACCTTAGGGATCAACATGACCTATGACCAAAGTGAGGAGTAAAGATGAGGGGATAAACCCAATTGACAAATTAATCAATAAAGTTTGTAGTATTTATCAGGAAATCATGCCAAAAAAAATAGATCTAACTACTAACCACATCTATAAACATGAAAATAAATTATCAACACATAACACAAAGATTTTGGTTACCTAGAAACCCTCCAAGGTGAAGGTAAAATTGGGGTGGGGATGAAACCCATAAATCTTCACTACTGTAGTAACAAAGTTCACTTGTTAGGGCTACAATCTTGATCACTTTTGCTGATCTACCTTGTGAGGTGCCTACCTTGTTAAGAGCTTACAAGACCTATTTAGTCTACCTTGATTAAAGGATTTCAACTTACAAGTAAGTAAGCACATTTTTAGGAGATTTACACAAGGTTTATTAGAACCACTTTGTTAAGAGATTTACCTTGAACACTTGTTAGAATGTACCAATACCTGATCCTTTGGTTTGCACTTAATATGCTGATTGTAGATCTTCTTTTTCCAATCTCTGATCTGATCTCTAATCTAATATATCGATATTCTTCCCTTCATCACTCTACTAAGTTGCTTTATCTAATTCACCTTTAAACTTCTCTTCTAGCATTTGGCATTTTCTTATCTTACACATCATTGAATTAGTTTTTAGGTCCTTCTTTTATAACCAACTAGAGAAGTTTCTAGATCAAAATCGATGATCTAGATCCTTCACTTTTGTCATTTAATCCTTTCATTTTTCTGATTGGTTGATCACCTTGCACAAGAATTAATGATCCATAGAAAAATGTGTAATCATCTCCTTAAATGACTCTACCATCATTAAATCATGCATCCATATCAACTAAAAATGCTTTACTTCTGTATTTGTGACATTCCAAACAAATATGTCAAAACTAGTTTACTTGGCACATGAATACTCTAATGCTCAATCGGAACTAATAGTCATTTTGTCCCTTGGCTTCCATATGCTCAACACAAGCTACATGACTCAACATGAACTAACTCTGAATAGCATGGCTTGTATAGTATTCTAATCAACTTAGCTTATATAGGAGTACTTTGCAACCATAGGCTTGCTCAACAATAATTAAAAAATCTAGCTTCAACTAAAATATGAACAAGTCCTATATACAATGCTTGACCTTCATAGGATGGCTTGGTCGCAATGATGACGAACCAGCTCTTCCATATGAATGACTAAGTGTGTGACACCTATAGTCAACATACCTTAGGGATCAACAAGACCTATGACTAGAGTGAGGAGTAAAGATGAGGGGATAAACCCAATTGACAAATTAATCAATAAAGTTTGTAGTATTTATCAAGACATCATGCAAAAAATATGATGGTCTATTAATGGGTCAATAAGTTCTTTTGGGCAATGTTTCTTTTTTTTGTGCTTTTGTTAGTTCTCATTTAGTTAATGGTCTTAGCATCTACAACATTTTTCTTGTTTTATAATTATTTTTTAGAGATTCTAGTCCCATCAAAACTAGTTTTCCTTTAATAAAAAATAATAAACTAGATAAAGTACAATTAAGATTTTAAAGATGTTTAATTTTAAATATTAATATTATTATTATTTTATTGGTAAAAGGTTGAAGTCATATCAATTATATTAACAAAATGAAATAAGAGTTACAACATCTTTGTTCAAACGGGCTCTAGTAGGAAAGAACCGAGAAGTAAACCTCCAATCATGTCTGAGACTTACATCCTGTACATAATTACAAAAATAAAAGAGGCATGCCCTAGTTTTGATCAAGAACATACTCTTCATTCCTTTTGATTGATTGACTCTATTTACATGTACCCCTAACACATTTGGGGTCTTAGAAAGGTAACCTTCCTTTGCATATTTGTTTGTACAAATAAAAGATCCTTTTATTTAGACTCACCTATGAATCAAGTATATTTCTGATAAATATCATCATTTGTTAGGTACCCCTTTCCAAGCTAAATATCCAATGTGGTTAGCTTTAGACATTAATAATATCAAAGTTTTTGTGATAATTTTTGTACCATCAAATATATTCAATCTCACATGAAAATGTTAGTCTATAAAACAATAATCCATCTATAATCTAGGATTCTTAACCTTATATATCCTAGATTATATCTATAATCTCTTCATGTATTAATGATCAATGATATATGAAATTTATGTAATTATATAATTTGTGTAATTGATGTGACAAAATGCAATCTTATTTTGGTATCTTGATTTGAATGTGTTGTCATAGCATATCTGTAATACCCCACCAGGGAACCAAAAAATTAACCTATTAAGTCAATAAGTTTGCTAATAATTTTGTTTTGAAAGATTAAAACAACAAAAGATAACACAGGGGAAGAAATGACTCACATAAATACATAATTAATACAATAACAACTACATCTCTCAGGGCTTCCATGATGTTGAATCACATACATAAGTTTCATTAAAATTAAATTGGATGTAGAACAAAGTCAACATCATAGAATAACCAAAAGTATGAAATCAAATGAAATAATATACAAGTACATAAGATGCCACATGGTATAACCATAATGCATAATCATCCTCTAAAAAATTCACATGGTATGAAATTCTAAAACAATATACATTTTGATAAAGTACAACATCTCATAAGATCTCTAAAAATCAAAGTACAATACATCTGAGTATGACTAAAGAACATAATCACAAGATCAGAAGAATATAAAAACTACACAAGTACATCTAGCAATGACATCCAACTATCAAATCTCAATGGTATAAGAAACACTACCACCCAACCTCATGGAACCTAAATGGCTTGCTCCCACCATGTTGATGTGATATTCTCTAGTCTCATACATATAACAATCCAAGAGTCAACCACAATCTAGGTCATGGAAATCCTGATAGCAATCTTTCTCAAAGGCACCAAATACACAAGTAATATCTAATCCTAGAGGCAACAAAGACACGTACAAAACCTACTGTGTAAGTGAGCAAGTGTCATCGCATGAGCCAACTCTAAGGTTACCCTAGTAGCTTCTCTAGACTTTGGTCCCCTAGTGACTGTATGTGACATCAGTATCTTTTCTTATAGACAAGACATACTAATGAGGCAAGGTCACAACCAAGAATTATCTCTACTCCCATCCTACCCTGTACCAGCACTCGAGGCATGGGTGAGGTAATCCATTAACTCATGTTAATTCCTTTTAAACCCATTTAATGAAATGTTATCACTTATTAATACAAGCTACAATGGGTTATGCAAGCAACATCTTTAGGGCTCTAGCCTCCATTGCAAGCCACTTCCCAACATGCATAAAGATAACCTACCCTAAGCTCATAAAGAAAAATCTCACAAAGTCACAATGACCACATCAATCCTATACAAGCAACTCGAAATAACAATATATACACTGATCAATACCTCAAGGTGCAATCACAATAATCACAACATTCACAGAACATCATAAAATAAGGTCTCCCAAGCCTCTGGTAAACATCCTAACTAGTCAACGTACTAAGTTTAACCCAAAACCCAACACAAAATAAATTATACTTCTCATCAAGTAATTTAAATATAAGTGTAGTTACATAGTTCATCTGGTTTGTAAACATAACATCATAAAGATTGATTCTCAATATGGGTTCAAGTTTTCATTTTCAAAATGTCACATTTGTTAAGGTTTTTTGACTACACAAGTATTCCAAGTGACACAACATTCCATTAAATCACCTTAGTACATAATACCATGTTTATAAAAAAATAAAATACTATTTAAACAAAAGTTTGAATTTCATTAAAATTCCCTCAATTAAAATTGAAATTATAGTTACCAATTTTTAAATATAAATATTAAAGAATAAACCATAGAACAAAATATTTAATTAAATATTATTAAAATTTAATAATTATTATTAAATTATTAGTAAAATGATGTTTATTAAATTATTTATAGTAATAATTAGTAGATTTAATAATAAAATAATTAATAATAATCAAAATACAAGAAACCCAAAATTAGGAAGAAAGTAATAAAGAGAACCTAAGCAAAGAAACAAAAACATTATTTAGTCTAGGAACTAACTAAGATTAGATCACAAATCAAAATACAGTATTAGAACCCAAAAGTCAAGATTGTAGTGAAATAGAAAAGAAAAGGGAACTCCAGGAAGGTGTTAGTTGAATCCCATTAGCTGACTCAGATTATTGGAGCAATATAACAATTAGGAATAAAGAAGAGAAAAGGAGCTATAAATTTTGGCAAACACTAGCAGACGAGGAAGACATCTTTGGAAAAGAAACAAACAAAGACCCAAGTAGATTAGAAGAATAATTGATTCCATTATAAGTGGCAGCCATTATAGAAGATCAGGAGCAGGTGAAAAAATTTACACATGCAAAGGTGAACACAAATATAGAGCACACTGGTAACAACCATAATTGGGAAGAATTTGGAATATTAAATGAAACATGTAATTCATAAGAAAGAGCAAAGGCTAGTAGAGAAAAAGAACAAGAGAATAATGAAGAGGATAATGAAGTAGTGGAATAGATAATTAAATATTTAATATATGAGGATGAAGACAAGGAGGAAGAGATAAACCTAAACAATAATCAAAACTTAATGGATAACTTGGGAATCTCTATTAACCAGGAAGGCTTCAGTACTCTAAAATGTGGCAAATAGAAAATGAAGAGAGGAAGGAAATCACTAAAGGAACTAAGATAAGTAGATGGACAAGCTAAGGAGCATAAAAATATATTTGATGTTCCCAAAATAGGGGAGGGGAATAGCCTTCCAAGTGAACAATGAGGATCACAACATGGAACACTAGGGGTCTAAATGGCCCTAACAAGAAACGATTGCTAAAACATAACCTAAACCTATTTGAATCAGATATAATATTGATACAAGAAACTAAGTTAAATAAAGAAGGAGACAAGTTAAGGAAAAGAATAGGTAGATGGAAAATAGGAATGAAAGAATCAAATGGGGCTTCAAGAGGCATGAATATCATATGGAATACAGGATCTACAGACATCAAAATTATAGAATCCAATAACAATTGAATGGGGAGCAAAGTAATCAACTATAGACATAATCTCAAGTTAGTAGTTATTAACGTGTATGGACCTATACAAACAACATATTAGAAGAAAGTATGGTATGAAATCAGTACATTCATAAGATTATACCCTAATGAAATATGGTGATTGGTGGAGATTTTAATGTCATTCTGGATCTCAATGAGAAATTTGGAGGAACTCAAATGACTACAAAGGAAACTATAGAATTCAAGGATTGCGTTAGGGACAATAAGCTATTAGAAATTCCAAACAACAATGCAATTTTCACTTGGAATAATAGAAGAAAATAATTCAATTACATATCTAAGAAACTAGACAGATTTTTTCTACAAAGGAGAGCTAACAAAGCTAGATTTAACAATCATAGCTAATATTCAGCCAATATTAGATTTAAATCATTATCCGGTTAAAATTGAATTCATAGAACCTAAAAAACCTAACAACAATCCTTTTAAGTGCAAAAATGTGTGGTTCCTATTGGATACAATTGTTCAATTATGTGTTGTCTTTGATGTTACACAAATGTCATATCAGTTATCAGACAAAATCTACTGAGCTCAGATGGCTAATAAAGTGAATTATAGAGTCTATCGAGTTTTTCTAGAAGTTACACTATGGAAACTGTTTCTATCGAGCTCACTTGGGCACTAAACAATTTTATGGCAGAAGTCAATTTCTACCAAGCTCACAAGGTTAGCAAAGGAAAGTTAGTTTCTACCAAGCTCACAAGGTCAATAAAGGAAAGTTAGTGTTTACCAAGTTCACTCAGTCTCCAAAGGATTTTGTAGAATTTGCAATGTTTACTAAGCTTCACTTGGTTAACACTGGAAATCATTTCTGGAGTAGTGTTTATCGAGCAAGGTTGGCCAATGAAGGATTTCATTATTTTGGGAAATAAAGTTTAATTGTTTCATGTAATGTTTGTAGCCAACTAATGTATTGTTTATTGGTAAATGTAACTTGTAAATGAGCCAACTTGACAATATATAATGTATAAATAAAAAGTCAAGTTGTAAATTCAAGTGTGTGTATGGATGAATGAGTGAGCATGCAAGTGATTTGATTTTGTGAAGAGGAATGTGTGAGAAAATTTTGAAGAAGGATCAGATATCCTTGAGGAGCAGCAAAGTTGTATTCAATCAGAGAGGATCCAGTGAAGTAGAACAAAGATCTATATTAGCAAAGTTTAGTTGCATCTCATTCAGGTCACTTATTGTTACTTTCTTAGCATTGCAGTAGTAATTCCTAAATCTCTTAATAGAGTTGGTCTAACAGCCATTTTTGTAAATCCTCTAACAAGGTGGATAGTTCTACCGAATTGTTCTAAAGTCCTCTAGCAAGGCCACTCCTAATAGGGTGATTAAATCCTCTAACAAGGTCACACCTAACAATGTGTTTTGTAACCTTTATCAGGGTTGGCTCCTAATAGGTCTCACTTTAGAAGAGTGAAAATTGGTAGCTAGTTACTTGGTGGGTTTTCTCATATTGGGTTTTCACGTTGAATTTGGTGTCTCTTGTGTTCATGTTATTTCCTTTTGCATGCATGTTAATAATTATGAATTCTTAAAGATCAGTAACAAGTTAATCTACCAAGTTATAGCATTTCTTTTGTGTGGCTACCGAGTGATAGTAGTAACTAGTTATTTAATACATCTAAGGGATCTATGGATTTTTTTTTGTGGTAACTTATTCACCCCCTCTCAGTTACTTCATCTATATTTCCAACAATTAGTATCAAAGAGGATCTAAGCTAAAGATCAGGATGTCTTAAAAGAGGGAAATTCAAAGACTTAACAGGGATAACTTTTTAGCATGGCAAGGTCTCATGAGACTCCATCTGGCTTCCATTGGAGATATAGAATTGAAATATCTAGATGAAGCATATGTAGCTCCTTCTAGTACATTATCCACTAATGACATTGCTGAGAAGAAGACTCATAACACCATGATGATAGACATTGCATCTACCCTAAGCTATGAAGAATTTGATGATGTTAAGGACAACAAAATTTCCTTTAAAATGTGGAACAAGCTAAAAGATATCTATGGAGGTGATGATAATGTGAGAAGAGCCAAAGTAGAAAGTATAAGAGGACAATTTGATCAAATGAGGATGAGAGAGGATGAAAACATTGCCAAATATGTTGAAAGAGTCAAAGCAGTTTTCAGTGCAATCAAGGCTTCTGGAGGAGACATTGAGGAGGAAATAGTTGTAAGTAAAGTTCTTAGAACATTACTTCCTATTTATGCAATTAGAGTTTCTGCAATTCAAAAAAGAAGATGTAAAGAAAATCATAAGATAAATTTAGAGGCCATAGTAGGAAGATTGACTGCATTTGAGCTAGATAACTATGATAACTATGTTCCAGCTTCCAAGAATATTGAATAAACATTTGAAGCCAAGCTTTCACTCAAAGAAAAAGGCAAGAAGATAAAGGATTCTCAATTAGAAAGTGAAGAAGAATCATAATAGATTTTTTATAGTGATCTTGAGGTGGTTGAAGCTCTACTTGCAAGGAAATATTCTAGATGCAAAGGAAAATACAAAGGTAATGTTCCTCTAATCAGTTTTTCATGTGAGGAAATTGGTCATATTGTTGCTAGGTGCCCAAATAAGGAAAATAAGGATGAGAAGAAAGGTCACAAGTGCAATGGCAAGAAAGACTTCAAATCATTCAAGGATAAAGGTAAGAAAACATGTTTCATGGCTAAAGATTCTAATGATTCTGATGAAGAAGAAGATGAAATTGTTTACATTGCTATGAAAGATGAATTTTACAATGACGAGGAAGATAAAATGGAACTTATCTCTCACGTGAGAAAAAATGATACATGGATTATATATAGTGGTTTCTATCATCATATGAATGATGATAAAACAAAGTTTGAACATTTTGAAGACTATGATGGTGGTAGTGTGAGGTTTTGTAATAATGAACCTTGTTGCATAAAATGAAGATGAAGAATCTCACTAACCAAAGAGCTTGTATGTGATAATGCATATTAGGTAGAAGGACTAAAACACAATCTGTTCAGTGTGTCATAGCTACTCAATGATGGATTCAAAGTGGAATTCATGCATGGAAAGGAAAGACATTTGGATGACAAAGGAAAGCTAATTGGATCAGGCATACAAACAAATGGTAACTTGTTCTATCTTGAACTTGGTGAATGTTCATGTTTTATTGCTCAAGTTGAAGAAATTTGGTTATGGCATAGAAGGTTGTGTCATGTGAACTTTTATAACTTGGTGAAAATAAGCAAATTCAGGAAAGTAAGAGGCATTCCTAGTATAAAGAAACTAGAGGTTGGTCTATGCAAGAATTGTCAAATTGGTAAGATGGGAAAGACTAGCTTTAAAAGTAAGAACTATCAATCTAAAGAAGTTGTAGAAATTGTGTGTACTGATTTGTGTGGACCTATTGGAATTGAAAGCTATACTAGAGAAAAGTTATTCATTCATTTTGTTGATGATTACTCTAGAATGATGACTATCATGTATCTGAGAGAGAAATCAGAAGCATTTGAAAAGTTCAAGTGGTATTTGGCTAGAGTAAAAAAGGAAATAGGAAAAAGACTAAAATGTTTGAGGTCAGACAAAGGTGGTGAATTCATCTCCCATGAGTTCAATAACTTTTTCATTGAAAGGGGAATCAAAAGATAGGTATTAGCCCCTACAACTCCTGAGCAAAATGGAATAGTTGAAAGAAGGAATAGATATATCATGGACTGTGCAAGAACCTTAATGATTGAAAATAACATTGCTATCAAATACTGGATGGAAGCTATTAGAATTGCAGTTCATACCTTGAACCAAGTATAGCTGAAGGACTCATTCAAAACCCCCTATGAGTTATGGTAAGGCTATAAACCCAATGTAAGTTACCTAAAAGTATTTGGAAGCAAATGTTACATTTTGAAAGAATCTAGAAAAGGTAAATTTTATGTGAAAGGTGATGACGAAATATTTTTGGGGTACTCTTGCAAGAGTAAAGCATATAGATGTTTGGATTTTTTTACTCACAAAGTCATAGAAAGTGCACGTGTGAAAGTTGATGAGTTTGTAGAAAGGACTGAAGAAGAAAGAAAAAAGGAACAAGAAGACTACAAGAGATTTATTTTCATTGAACTTGATATAGTACCAGATACACCTATCAATTAGAAATCTTCTACTCCTGAGTCTTCAGTAACCGAGTTGCAGGAATTTCAAACTGAGTTAAAGGAAATTGAGTCACATTTAGATGCTACCAAGCCAATGTCTATCAAGTCTAAAGGACTTGAGCAGTAGACAAAATACCCAGAACTTGAAGTTGAAGTGCAAGAGGATGACAATGCAATTCATTCAAAAGGCAAGGAACCTATATTAGCAAAATATGTTAGGAGACATCATGCACCAGATCAGATCATTAGAGACAAATCTGAAGGTAGTATGACAAGAATTAAGCTAAAAGGTACTTGTTTACTTGCTAATTTTGAACCTAGAAGTGTCAAAGATGCATTAGAAAATTAAAGTTGGATTGAGGCTATGAATGAAGAGATAGAGAAGATAGAGAAAAACAAAACATAGACTCTTGTACCTAGACCTAAAGATAAAAATGTGATTGGAACTAAGTGGGTATTTAGAAATAAGTTAAATGAAGATGGTAAGGTATCAAGGAACAAAGCTAAACTGGTATGCAAAGGATACTCTCAAGAAGAAGGAATAGACTATGGAGAGAATTTTGCTCCTATTGCAAGATTGGAAGGTGTCAGGATCCTACTTGCATATGCTACATACAAAGGATTTAAGGTTTATCAGATGGATGTAAAGTTAGCATTTCTCAATGGTATACTAGATGAAGAAGTCTACATTGAGTAGCCTGAAGGTTTTGTTGATCCAGACAAGAAAGACATGGTTTTCAAATTACACAAAGCATTGTATGGTCTAAAAAAAGCCCCTAGAGCATGGTATGAAAGGTTGCATAACTATCTTATTCAGATTGGTTTTCAAATAACTAATGATAATAGTAGTTTATATATCAATAAAGGACTAGATAATAAGATTGTTTTGGCAAAAATATTTGTGGATGATACTTTATTTACAGAAAATGATGATCTTTGCGAATTGTTTTTAGAAGAAATGAACAAGGAATTTGAGATGTCAATGTTTGGTGAGATCAAATTCTTTGTTGGTCTTCAAATTCAGCAGAGTAAGAATGGCATATGCATCACTCAGTCTAAATACATCAAGGAGATGCTGAAAAAGTTTGGTATGGAAGACTATAAACTAGTTGGGACTCCTATGTGCACTAGTCTAAAGCTTACCAAGGATGATGAATCAAAAGAGGTAGATTAGACATTATATAGATCTATGATTTGAAAGTTGTAGTATGTAGTTCATACAAGGCCAGATATTGCTCTTGCAATTGGTATTGTAGCAAGATTTTCAGAAAAACCAAGAGAAAATCACATGATGTCAATCAAAAGGATCATGAGATACTTGAAAGGTACTGAGGATTATGGATTATGTAAAAATTTGGAGGTAATCTAGATTTGAAAGTGTTTACTGATGTAGATTGGATAGGAAACATTGATGAGAGAAAGAGCACAAGTGGAGGAGCTTTCTTTCTTGGAAAGAGGTTGGTTTCTTGGACTAGTAAAAAGTAAAATTGTACATCCCAATCTATAGTAGAAGTAGAGTATGTTGCAATAGTAGTAAACTATTCTAATATTGTTTGGTTTAAACAATTATTGGAAGGCATGAAGGAGGAAATCAAAGAAGCTATGGTTATGTTTTGTGACAATACAAGTGCAATAAAAATATCTAAATTCATTCAAAAATGAAGCACATTGCAATAAAGTATCACCTTGTTAGAGAATTGGTGCAGGATAACGAGATCAGATTGGAATATGTCCATACAAAAGAATAAATTGTAGACATATTCATCAAGCCTTTACCTAAGGATGCATTCTTGTATCTAAAAGGTAAGTTAGGGGTCATTCCCCTATCTAAAGCTCACTAAAATGAAGTTTTAGTAATGCATCAATAGGTACCAAGTTGAAGATCTTTTAGTTGATGCAAAATAGTTATGGAAATATTGCATATGAATCAATACATAAGGTACACTACTATTCATTTGGTTTGTGTTGTCTTTGGCATATGTTGTCAAAGAGCGAGAGAGTATACTTTCATATCTTTCTGAAATTTGAATTTTTTGGTGAAGAGTTTGATGTTTGAAAATAAGCTATGTAATTCCTTCATAGAGGGAGATTACTATATCTAAGAAGTTTAGGGAATAAAATCTAAGATGGAGAAACATTCTATCAGAAATATACTTATTTTCAAATTTCATTCTACTATGACATGTTGTGTTGCCATCAATGCCAAAGAGGGAGATTGTTGGATACAATTGTTCAATTGTGTGTTGTCTTTGATGTTACACAAATGCCATATCAGTTATTAGATAGAGTCTACCAAGCTCAGATGGCTAGTAAAGTGAATTACAGAGTCTATCAAGCATTTATGGAAGTTACACTATGGAAACTGTTTCTACTGAGCTCACACAAGCGCTAAAGGATTTTATGGTAGAAGTCAGTTTCTACCAAGCTCACAAGGTCAGCAAAGGAAACTCAATTTCTACCAAGCTCACAAGGTCGGCGAAGGAAAGTTAGTGTTTACTGAGTTCACTTGATCTCCAAAGGATTTTGCAAAATTCGTAGTGTTTAATGAACTTCACTTGGTTAACATTGGAAATCATTTTTAGAGTAATGTTTACCGAGCAAGGTTAGCCAATGAAGAATTTCATTATTTTTGGAAATAAAGTTTAATTGTTTCATGTAATGTTTGTAGCCGACTAATGTATTGTTTATTGGTAAATGTAACTTGTAAATGAGCCAACTTGACAATGTGTAATGTATAAATAAAAGATCAAGTTGTGGATTCAAGTGTGTGTATGGATGAATGAGCGAGCATACAAGTGATTTGATTGTGTGAAGAGGAAGGTGTGAGAAAATTTTGAAGAAGGATTAGATATCCTTGAGGAGCAACAAAGTTGTATTCGATTCGAGAGGATCTAGTGAAGTAGAACATAGATCTGTATCAGCAAAGTTTAGTTGCATCTCATTTAGGTCACTTATTGTTACTTTCTCACCAGTGTAGCAGTAATTCCTAAATCTCTTAACAGGGTTGGTCTAATAGCCATTTTTATAAATCCTCTAACAAGTTGGACAATTCTACTAAATTTTTCTAAAGTCCTCTAGCAAGGCCACTCCTAGCAGGGTGATTAAATCCTCTAACAAGGTCACACCTAATAGTGTGTTCTGTAACCTTTAACAGGGTTGGCTACTAACAGGGCTTACTTCAGAAGAGTGAAACTTGGTAGCTAGTTACTAGGTGGTTTTTCCCATATTTGGTTTCCACATTAAATCTGGTGTCTCTTGTGTTCATGTTATTTCCTTTTGCATGCATGTTAATAATTGTGAGTGCTTAAAGATCAGTAACAAGTTAATCTACCGAGTTACAACTTTTTTTTTGTATGGCTACCAAGTGACAATAGTAACTAGTTATTTAAGACATCTAAGGTATCTATGGATTTGTTTTTGTGGTAACTGATTCATCCCCCCTCTCAGTTACTCCATCTATATTTCCAATAGTTCCTAGATAAAACCTTTATTGAAAACATAAAATAGTGGTGGAAAGAAGGTAACTTTACAAGGTCCAAGATGTATTGTTTTGTATCAAAATAAAAATGCTCAAAGAAAAAATACCAAAATGGAACAAAACACACTTCAACAATATTTTTAAAGAAAATTTGGATATTGAAGAAGAACTCAAAAATTTAAATGAAGTAGTTTTTAAAAATGACATGGATACTGAGAAATTTAACAAAAAAAAGAACTGTTAGCTAAGCATGAAGAAATTTTAGCTAAAGAAGAGATTTTTTGGAGCAAAAAATCTAGAGAAAAATGGCTTGCAGACGGAGATAGAAACACTAAATTTTTTCATAATAGTACTATTCAAAATAGACCTATCAAAGCAATAACTTAAATCAAAGATAGAGATGGAAATTTGGAAGAAAAACCAACAAAAAATGCTGAAACTTTTGTTACATACTACGAAAACCTACTTAACAATTATGATTTCTCTAACCTAATTGCATAAGAAAAAGTGTTAAGGGTTATACCCAAAGTGTAATGCCTATCCCTAGTTTAGTTTCATCTTTCTTGTAGGCTTCTAGGAGTAAGACTAAGTCTAGGGGGAGTGGATGAAATGCCTACCCCTAGTTGAATTTTTTTCTTGTATTGTCAGAATCTTTTAGGCTTGTTTTAGGTTTATGTTTATGATTATCAGTACTCAGTTACCAGATTAGATTAAATGTATTTCATACTTTATTCATGCAATGGGTCACTTATGTAGTGCCTGCCCCTAAGTCGCATTTCAGTCATCCTTGCCAAACTCTTTTAGGCCAATTTTATGTTTGATGATTAGTATTATTATTTTAGAGATTATCAGATGTTGTTTTACACTCAGTTTATTATATGATGAGATTATTTGGTATTCTATATTTCATGCATGTATGATGATTATTCAATGTTTTCAATTATCGATGATGATTAGTTAGATGGTTTATTATCACATGTGCTTTCTTATGGATACTTACCCCATACTACATGTGTATGGTGTGCGTGTTTTTTTTCTTTATGTATGGTGTTTCTGATGTGGTTAAGGAAGGGAGTCGTAGTCACCTGCTAGTCAGGATCTACACGATGCACCACTTCCTGCCATTGTCTGTTTAGCTTAGAATATTGTGTTTGTACATGCGTGAATTTTATGCAGGTTGCAGGTACTGAGAATCGACTTCCCTGAATTGCCAGGATGAGCGTACCCTATCGCATTATCTCAATGGTAAGAGAGGGGAGATAAAATCTTAAGTCCAAATTGTTAGGATAAACCACGAACAGAAATAAAAAACTACATGCAAATATAACCAATAACAAAAATAAAAGAACATACAAAAATGAACACAAGGCACCAAGATTTAACGTGGTTCACCCAATCCCTGGGCTACATCCACCAAACAGCAAGTCCGATCTTATTACAATCCAGTGATTACAACCTGATTACAATCCGTAATCCCTTACAGCTCAATACTGCCGCAAGAACCAATTTCGTATCACCACACATAAAAAAATACCCAACCCTAAGCCCTTTTTATACAAGTATTAAACCGCTTTAGGGTTATAACATGTCGGCCATATGTCGGCCATAATATGTCGGCTACCATGTTGGCTACCATGTCGGCTACTTCCAAAAAAAAATGTATAGTACTTTCCTGATCAGTCACCACAATCTAACAATATCCCACTTGGGGACTGATCAGGCTTCACACTAAACAACAATCTCCCACTTGGAGACTGATCCTGTAGCAATACAACTACCGCATGGGGCTCCCACTGGATCAAACCACCCTGGACTCTGTTGTTCTTTTATTCACATTTAGTCTAAAAGACCAACTGAAGCTGAAGACGAGTTCAGCTTCTCCCTTGTGACAACCTTTGTCAACATATCTGCTGGATTTTCATTGGTATGTATCTTCTCTAGCTTTAACTGTCCATTCTCCAAAACTGATCGAATGAAATGGTACCACAACTGTATGTGTTTGGTCTTAGAATGCAGAGCTGAATTCTTAGCAAGATGAATGGCACTCTGACTATCTGTGAACAAATAATTATCCTTCTGAGGATGTCCCAATTCTTCCAAGAAGAACTGAAGCCATATCATCTCTTTGGCTGCCTCTGTAGCAGCAACATACTCTGCCTCTATAGTGGAGAGAGCATTAATCTTCTGTAGCCCCAGCTCACGGCTGCCCCACCAACAGTAAAGACATAACCTGTAGTACTCCGCCTGGTATCAATATCCCTAGCCAAATCTGAGTCAACATAGCCCTGTAAATCAGTAGTAGAGCCCCCAAAGTGTAAACACTTATTGGATGTTCCTCTCAAATATCTGAGAATCCACTTGACAACATTCCAATGCTCAAAACCTGGATGACTCATATACCTTCTAACGACTCCCACTGCATGTGCAATATCTGGCCTAGTGCATACCATAGCATACATCAAACTTCCTACAGCTGAAGCATAGGGTACCTTGGACATCCTATCCTCCTCTTCTTGTGTCTTGGGACACATCTCCTTAGTCAATTTCAAATGACCAGGTAAAGGTGTGCTGACAGCTTTAGCATTCTCCATAGAGAAACGTTGCAACACCTTCTCAACATAATCAGCTTGAGATAGCGTCAATGTTCTGTTCTTCCTATCTCTGCAAATCTTCATACCAAGGATTTGTTTTGCTGCCCCCAAATCCTTCATAGCAAATGCATGTGCTAACTGGCATTTTATCCCCTTAATATGATGCATGTTAGACCCAGCTATAAGCATATCATCAACATATAGACATAAAATAATGTAGCTATCATCATCCAACCTCTTAAAATAAACACAGTAATCTGAATGACACCTGTTATATCCATGCTCATGCATAAAACTGTCAAATTTTAGATACCATTGCCGAGGTGCTTGCTTCAGGCCATATAAACTTTTCTTCAATTTGCACACTAAGTTCTCCTTACCTTTGACCTCAAAACCCTGTGGCTGAGCCATATATATTTCTTCATCCAAATCACCATGAAGAAAGGCTGTTTTAACATCCATCTGCTCTAAATGCAAATCTTCAGTAGCCACAAGACTTAAAACAGTATGAATAGAAGTCATTTTAACAACTGGAGAAAATATCTCATCAAAATCAATTCCCTTTTTCTGTGCAAATCCTTTTACAACTAACCTGGCCTTAAATCTTTTCTTACCTCCTTCCTCTTCTTTCAACCTGTAAACCCATTTATTCTGTAAAGCCTTTTTACTTGTAGGCAACTTGCACAAATCCCATGTCTTATTTTTCAGCAAAGAGTCCATTTCATCTTTCATTGCAGACTCCCACTGAATCTTAGTATCCACCTGCACAGCTTCATCATAACTTTCAGGTTCACCAGCATCACTAAGTAAAATAGAATACAAAGAGGGAGAAAACCTTTGTGGAGGTCTAATTGGCCTTGTTGACCATCTAACATTCACTAGTGTGTGTGGTATTTGTTGTTGCAGTTGTTGCACATCATGAGGAATGGCTGGAACATCAGCTTTTGGAGTATCATCCAGCACTACATAATCATCTTCTTTCTTCTCATGTTGCTGCAACAGATCTTTGTACAACACTTTTTCATTAAATATGACATCCCGGCTTCTTATAATTTTATGATTTTCAAAATCCCAAAGCCTATAGCCAAATTCATTAATGCCATATCCAACAAAGACACATTTCTTTGATTTCACTTCTAGCTTGGTTCTATTTTCAGAGTCTATATGAGCAAAAGCTTCACAACCGAAGGTCTTGAGAAAAGAATAACTCACCTTCTTACCAGTCCATGCTTCCTCTGGAATACCACAGCCCAAAGGAGTAGAGGGACCTCTATTAATCAAATATACTGCAGTATTGACAGCCTCCGCCCACATGTGTAAGGGCAACCCAGCATGCAACCTCATGCTCCTTGCGTGCTCCATTATAGTCCTATTCATGCGTTCAGCCACTCCATTTTCCTGTGGAGTCCTTGGAACAGTTTTTTGTCTATGAATACCATTAGTGGAGCAATAATCTTCAAATTCATGACTGCAATACTCACCACCATTATCAGATCTGAGACATTTTAATTTCTTACCAGTCTCATTTTCAACCAAGCATTTCCATTTCTTAAAAGTTTGAAATACATCAGATTTCTGTCTAAGGAAATAAACCCATACTTTTCTAGTTGCGTCATCAATAAATGTAACATAATAATGAGAGCCACCAAGGGAAGATACCTGAGCCAGTCCCCATACATCTGTATGCACAAGCTCTAATTTCTCCTTTTTGTTTTCCTTCCCTGTCTTTACAAAACTCACTCTCTTTTGTTTTCCATACACACAACTTTCATAGAAATCCATATTCACACATTTTAGACCTGGTAAAACTTTCCTTGAATGAAGTACTTTCATACCTTTCTCACTCATGTGCCCAAGTCTATTGTGCCACAGCGCTGTATCAGAATCTACAGCAGCTATTTGTTCTCCCTGCTCAACTGCAGTAATTGTTCCTAAATATTCATTTTTCTCTGAAACAATCAAAGTAGAAGGAACAATATGACCTGTACAAAGATATAAGGTGCCTACTTTCACACCTTTTGCTACTACAAGGGAACCTTTTGAAACCTTCCAATTTTTATCATTAAAAGTAATTACACAACCCTCATCACCGAGTTGCCCTGCTGAAATTAAATTCTTACTCAGCTTTGGAACATGTCTTACCTCATGTAGTAGCCAATGATTCCCATTCTGCAACTTAATCTTAATTTTTCCCTTTCCAACAATCTGACAGGGTTCATTATCCCCCAAATAAACAAGCCCAAAATCCCCTTGGACATAATCAATGAAATAACCTCTATGAGGTGTAGCATGAAAAGAAGCACCAGAATCTAAAACCCATGAATCATCAACACTCTCTAAAGACAGAAGCAAAGCATCCTCTTCGGATTTATTACTTACCACATTTGCCTCTTTGTCTCCATCTGATTTATCTCCTTCATTTTTCTTTCGAGTCCAGCAATCCTTTTTTTTGTGCCCTGGTTTCCCACAGTACCAGCAATCATTTGGTCCTCTCGATTGAGACCTCCTCCCCTTTGACTTTCCTCTTGATTTCCCACGATTTCCAGAGTTACTTCCTCTTTCAGTCGTTCTGCCCCTGCTTTGTGCATTTAAAGCACTTCCTGATGTAGATCCACCTGAGGATTTTCTACAAGTTTCCTCACTTAAAATAACACCGATCACATCATCATATTTTAGGGTACTTGATCCAGGAACAGAATTACTCACCACCGTTACCAAGCCATTCCAGCTTTCAGGAAAAGAACACAAAATCAAGAGAGCCCTAATTTCTTCATCAAAATTGATACCCACAGAAGATAATTGACTAGTAATAGTATTAAACTCATTTAAATGATCTGCAACAGATCCACCTTCTGCCATTTTCATATTAAATAAACACTTCATGAGAAATACCTTATTTGAAGTGGAGGGCTTTTCATACAGTGTCGCTAGGGTTTTCATCAAATCTTCTGTCGTCTTTGCTTTTGTAATATTAAATGCCACCGATGGTGCCAAGCATAATCGAATGCTTCCGAGTGCCTTTCTATCCAAAAGATCCCATTCAGCCTCTGACATAGTTCCCTGATTCTTGGCTTTTCCTTCCAACGGCTTCCATAAATCCTTCTAATATAAATAGTCTTCCATTTGCATCTTCCATAACTGGAAGTTCTGCCCATTAAACCTATCAACCCTCAGCTTACCATCATCTTCCATTGCTCCCACTCAACCATGAGACTCCCACTTAACCGTGAGACTTTCCTGCAAAGGATAACTGAGAAACAACTAGGCTCTGATACCACTTGTTAGGATAAACCACGGACAGAACTAAAAAACTACATGCAAATATAACCAATAACAAAAATAATAGAACATACAGAAATGAACACAAGGCACCAAGATTTAACGTGGTTCACCCAATCCCTGGGCTACGTCCACCAAACAACAAGTCCGATCTTATTATAATCCAGTGATTACAACCTGATTACAATCCGTAATCCCTTACAGCTCAATACCGCCGCAAGAACCAATTTCGTATCACCACACATAAAAAAATACCCAACCCTAAGCCCTTTTTATACAAGTATTAAACCGCTTTAGGGTTATAACATGTCGGCCATATGTCGGCTACCATGTCGGCTACTTCCAAAAAAAAAAAATTTCGGGCCGATGCCCCGAACCCCACTATTTATGAAGTATGTACAGTACTTTCCTGATCAGTCACCACAATCTAACACAAATCCAAACCCTCTAGCCAATTGTCCTAATTGATAATTAGGACAAGTATCTGAGTTAAGTACCCTCCGAATGCATCAAATGATGTAATTTCGTGATTATAACCCTTTTGTTTGATTTAGTATGTGTTTTTCTATGATGGGTTTTAGTATGTTGTTTTATGAGTCCTTGGTGTACTTTCTATTAATTAAGTTTAATTAAAAAGATTAAATTAATGATTTAATTTAATGTGAATTATTATGACACTTTAATATTTAATGGCATTTAATTAATTGAGAAATTAATTAAATAATAAGGAATTAAATTTGGAGATAAAGCTTTAAGTCTAAATTTAGAACGTGATAATATTTAGTTAATTTAATAATAATATATTTAGAGTTCATTTTTAAATAAATGCTAAATATTATTATTATTTGAGTTAATAAATATTTTATCAATTAAGTTTCTAAAATAATTTAAAAAGTAAAAATATAATTATTTAATAAAAGATTCTAGTTCGCATGACTTGTGCATAAGATTAAATATAAGAAATAAATTAAAAAGATAAAATAAGAGAAAATTATAATGTTATTTTAATTTCATAAAGTGCACATGAGATTAAAGTAATTAATTAATTTAAAATAGAAGTCAAGTGGAATATTAAATAAAGTTATTTAATAATTCAACTTAATGTGCATGAAAGATGAATGCAAAATAAAAGAAAAGATAATAAAAGTTAATTTGGAGTTAACTCAGCTGAGCAAAGAGTCCTCTTGGGTGAATGCTCTATTAGTTCCCCGATTTGAGGAGAAAACTCCTTATCACAACTTTGGGGGTTCATTTTTGGGGGACACGAATTTGGATGGAGAATTTGGGGGGGGAGACAGGAATTTTGGAGACATCTTTTGGCAACAAATTTCAGAAGGGGAATTCTAGGAAAGTTTTCAAAGGAAAGTTATTGAGAGGAGCGAACTCTCTCACAGTTTTTTTCGGAGTTTGTGAATTAGCATCAGGATCAGGTAGGGTCTTGTGATCACTGAATAACTACACAATTTTCCTACTTCATGTCTTCTTCGTGCTTGTAGATTCTCTGTGATGAAAGCTTAAATATTTCAATATTATAATTTATTAAATGCTTGTCAATATATTCAGCATACGTAAAAACTAGAAGGGTGATCAGGAATTCTTATTTGATAAATTAAAGAAATTTGGATTTAATCAAGGAAGGGTTGAATTTTAAATTAAATGAAAATTTTAGATTGAAAATTTGAATGGTTCAATTTATCTTTTCTATCAGATTAAAATGACAATTATTTATTTATTTATTTATTTAAAATAATAATAATAATAATAATAATAATAATAATAATGATAATAAAATATACATCTGTGCTTATGAAGGGAAAGAGAATTGTTTAAAACAATTATTATAAAATTAAATATATTTAAAAATAACCATAATAAAATAACATGTATAAATTTATAATTATGGCAATTTACTGAAAGGAAAATTGGTTATTTTAAATCTTCATAAAAAATTTTTTTTTTTTTTAAAAAAAAAAAAATTTAATAGGGAGGGGTCTTACCTTTCCCCCCCAGCGATTGGAGTTGCCGGCGGCGACCTGCGTTAGCAAGGGACCGCACGGCTTTTAAAGCCTGTGGTACCCTGTGACAGGGCCGCACGGCTATTAAAGCCTGCGATACCCTATGACAGGGCCGCACGGCTTTGTTTCTTTTAGGGCGCCAGTTCCATGTTTTTTTAAAAAGAGTGATTTGTTATAATTTTTAATAATATTAATTGTATTTAGTTATTATTTTAATTGATAATATTTATTAAAAGATTTTAATGATATTATTAATTATTATTAAATAAAATTATTAATAAGATTATTAATAATTCTTAATTATTATTTAAATGAAAGTATTAACAAATTTTTATTATTGTTTATTTAAATAATAATGTATTTAAAATAAGTTTATTTTATTTAATCAAATTATTAGTAATTATATTAATTATTAATAATTGATAATTCTAGAGTTGGTAATATAAGAACTTAGTTGATTATCATTAGTTAATTTAATTAAACATTAGTTTAATTAAAATTAACCATTAATGAATATAGTTAAAAGAAAATTGTAAATTTATAAATTACTTATTTATTTTAATAAGTATCTTGTCTTTAGATCATTTTAGAAAATTGTTTTAAAACCAAATTAGGGTTTTAGCTTGATTCTAATTAAATATAAGAATAGGTTAAGGGATATATTGTAAATCATAAGTACCTAGATTATACACTAGAAACGAGAATAGAAACCCGTACATTTGAATTAACATTATATTATTAAGATTAAATCAAATTGTGAGACTATTCTATATTTCTATATGTTAGCTGTATTATGGGGGTTTTAGGTTTTGTCCTAGCGTTGACCAGTCCTAGGTTGTTACCAGAGGCTCGGGGATTATGTGAATGTGATGTTATGTTATTTTTTTATCTCGATCTTTTAAACCCAACCCTGGTGATGTGTTGATATGCTCTATGACATGTTTGTGATTACTAGTTGTTATTGCTTTCAGTCTTCTTGTGTGAAGTTGAGGTGTATGTTTATGAGATACCTGACTTAACCATTTTTGAGTCATTGATCAGTTATATTGGATAACCATTTTTGAGTCATCGATTGGTTATATTTGATAAGCATTTTAGAGTCATCGATCAGTTATACTTGGATTGCTTTTCGGTCGCTTGAGAGGACTGAAGTGTTTGTTATGTTCTTGATGATGTCATGCGTTGACTTGACCATTTTGGAGTCTTTGATCAATATTGTGATTTATCATTGATGCCTTCAGTTGCTGATAGAGAACTATTGTGATCATATGATTATTATTTGATGCTTATCTGTTGCTCATGAAGAACTGATGTAATTTTTGTGGCTTATCTTTTATGATGTTTTTCAGTCACTTGTATAGGACTGAGGTGATTTTATTATGATTCTTTGATTTCATGAGCCTAGGGTAGGTTATCTATGTGTAGTGTCGGGAAGTGGCTTGCAATGAGGGACGGGAGACCCGAAGTAGCTCTGGGCATGACTCATTGTAAGTTGTTCGTTTTAATAAGTGAAAACATCTCACCTAAATACTGACTTAAATGAACCTAATAAGATAACTATATGTTCTCTCCCATGCCTTGAGTGCTACTACAGACTAGGATGGGGTAGAGAGAACGCTTGGTTGTGACCTTGCATTCCATAGTATGCCTTGTCAGTATGAGAGGATACTAATGGCCGCAGGATTACTGGGGACCCGAGATTCCTGAGGGATTGCTCGGGTAACTTCCAATGTGATTCATGTGATGACACTTTCCCGCTTGCATAGTAGGTTTCCTACGTGTCTTTGTGGTGCCTCTGGGTCTAGATGTCTATCTATGTTGAACCGTTGAGTTATTATACTTTTAGGATTTCCCAGACTTAGAGAGTACTTGTGTTTTGTGTTTTGATACCTTGTTTGGGACTTGAGACTATCTCCTTAGCGTGGTGGGAGTGGACCATTTAGGTTCCACGCGGTCAGGTGGTAGTGCTTTTACTCTTACCAATTGAGATCCATCTGAGACACTGTGGCTAGAGTATTACTATTGGCTTATACCTTCATTCTGTTCATGGATTATTATGATGAATGGTTAGATTTTATGGTGGATGTTTTATCTTTTTACGATGGATGGATGTATCATGTATGGAATATAATTTCATTTATTTTACTGTACTTTGTATCATGGAATTGAGGATGATGTATCTTTATCTTTATATATGTATATTCTTTTAAGCCTTTCATACCCTGTGACATGTACAGTGGATGATTGAGCATTCCGAATTAATTTGCCAAGAGACATTCGGAACAAATGTATATTGTGGGCATTGGACTTTTGTATTATTCTTTCATGTGGATGTGGTAGTTGTTAGACTTAGAATTAATTAAATTTAAAAGTAACTCAACGTCTTGGGATCCTTAAGGAATGTAACCTGTTATGTATGATTGTTGATGATTACATGTTATTGCTTCCGCTCCTATGTGTTTGATGTGTATGCTATACATTCTTACTTTAAAAAAAAAATGTTTAGCAAACTTAGTAACACTTTAGGTTAATTCTTTTGGATCTCTTGGTGGGGCGTTACAACTTAGTTATTCCATGTATTCAAGATTACTTCGATGATGATATATGTGTGTTCATTTAGTGATTTTTGTATCTCATGATGATTAGTTAGATTTATATGTTGTTCTATGGTTACCCCACCATACTTGCATGTGTATGGTGTATGTGTATGTTTTCTTTATGTTTGAAATTTCTGATGTGGTTGAGGGAGGGATTCGTAGTCACCTACTAGTCGGGATCTACATGATAACCACTCCCCACAATTTCTTGTTTAGTTTAGAATATATGTGTATATACATGTGTGGATTTTATGCAGATTGTAGGTACTAGGTATCAACTTCCTTGAATTGCTATGATGAGCATACCCTATCACATTATCTCAATGGTATAAGTAGGGAGATAATTCTTGAGTCCAAATCCTAACCTAAGCCAATTTTCTTAGAAATTAGGATAGGTTTCTAAGTTGTTTACTAGTTTGAATTTGTCAAGTGACGTGAATTCATGATTCTGGCCCTAGAGTTTGATCTTATTCTTTGTCTTCAGTTGAGTTATCATATTTAGTCTTGCAGGTCTCATGTAATTTTCTATTATAATTAAATCAAATTAAAAGATAATTTAATGATCTAATTTAATAGAAATTTTATAAGGAAAATTCAATATTTAATTATATTTAATTAATTGAAAAATTAATTAAATAAAAGAATTAAATTTAAAAGATTTTGTTAAAGTTCTAATTTTGGCATTTTATATCTATTTAATTTAATAATAATTTATTTAGGATTTTTATTTTAATAATAAACTCTAAATAATATTATATATATATATATATGTATGTATGTACGTATGTATGTATGTATGTATATATGTATGTATGTATGTATGTATATATGTATATTGATCTTTAAATGTTTGAGGCCTTGATTATATCAATTTAACAAAAATAAAAATAAAAATGCATCTAAGTACCTCCATTCAAATAGGCACTGGTAGGAAAGAACGGAGAAGAAAACCTCCAGTCTTGCCTAGGACCATGGTCCTTTATTATTACATTATAAAAGGGGCATACCCTAATTGTCATACTTCAAAATTTTGTTGTTGTTACAATGGAGTGGACTAAAATCCTTCAAATTTTGAGAATTTTGATGATGCTTATGCCAAACAAAATCCTATTGCCAAGAAGACCATTCTAGCCATTGCTTTAAACTCTTAGTAGGTACCCCTTCATTGTTGTATGCTAGAATTGCACGTACCATACTATTCTGCCAATCAATTGTGCAACCTAGAAAGAGCCATTAGAATAGTTAGTTATAACATTGAAAAATAGTTTCCTGGTTAGATACTGAAGAGCTAAAATGACCAAGGTCAGTCCAAAGAAAGTTGAACAGGTTATAATTAAAATTACAATTCACTGCGTCCTACCATTCTTTAATGAAAACCAAAATCCACATTAATCATTTAGAGTCCTACTAAACTCTGGGTTAATAAGTCATTGAAGATCTCTCTAAACTATTAGTGAATGATTCACTCATACATAAAGAGAATATTACTCTTACTTGTCCAATCATACCCTTTAATATCTTATATTAAATTATGTGCTTTCTTAAATTGCCTTTGAGGAGTGCTCTGTGATGTAACTTAAATACCCTGCTAGGATGCTTTGAATTCACTACTAATATAGAGAGAAAACAAAAAGGGAAACCTGAGATTTAAAACAAAGAGCCCAATTTTACTAATCTTTGCCTACAAAGGATACCAAAAATAAAGATAATATATAGCTATTTGAAGTCTGATGTTATTTTGAATGACTTAAAAAGACCAAAAATAGAGAATGCTATCTAAAATGTTTTTTTGGACAAAGAGACATGAAATATATACAATAATTATCCTACTAGGGTGCTTTAGGTTGCTCCCAAATTCTCAAACTACCTGTCATAATAGAACTAGATACGACTAACTCATAGGAAGAAAATTGAACTAGATAAGACTTACTCTATCAATTTCTCTAATTTATTAACTGAATTACTTCCTTATAGTAATCTACAGTCATAAATATACCATACTGGAGATGGAAAAATTACAATGAGAATGAGTGCAGAGTTAAAAGGAAATAGCTTAACAATAATAAAAAGGTTAAGGATCTTATTATATATAGATACGCTACCAAATGCAAAGTCTTAAACCTTAGTGAGCATATTAGTAATGGTTTAAAATATGAATAACATATTTATCCAAATAGTCCGCCCATCTAAAAATTTGAAAGCTAAAAACAAGAATCCTTCAATTTTGTGCTCACAATAAAAAAAAATCCATTTGGTATCCCATACAAATGTACCTTAATAAGATTGAAAAAACCAAAACAACCATTTATCAAAAGTAGAGAACAAAACAAACTTTATATTAATATCAACTTTATATATATTCATGTTAGATGATTACATATATCCAAAAGGAGGATTTAGAGTAGAAAACAACTTATCTAACCAGCCTTTAAATATGCTTCCATAGGAGGATTGCTTACCAAATATGCCTTATACAAAACTCCCCATTAAGGGTTAACATGAAAGCCTAACTAATACTATAGAAGACCATGAACATAACAAAAAGCCAACCAAGCCTATTGACCAAAGCGAGACATAGGATAAACATAACCTATACATTAGACCAAGGGTAGAATGGGAGAAGACACCAGCCAAAAACTAGAGAGGATGAACAAGGAACCTAGCACACCCTACTGTTTCCAGAAAACCATAATGACCTCAGCAATGTCATTAGGGTTTTCCAGCTAGAAGAGAGGGGTAAATTCAAAGGAGAACTTTTCCCTGCTAGAATTCTTGATGTTGGGGTTGGAGAAGTCTAGAGGATCTAAATTTCCCAATTCTAACCCTAGGTGGATGTAGGAATTAAACACTTTGAGATAACTTCTAAGCCATTCCTTTCCATTGTTCCCCACAATCCCTCTCCATCTAAGGAGGAATTATATGCATGATTCCATATTTGGCCACACCTAGTTATAGGCTATAAGGTCATAAATTACCAAAGCAAGCCACCTTTGTATAATAGCTAGATCAATGCTCCCTGGGGGATGAAACATATACATTTTAGGGAGGGGGATTCTGTGCTTCTTGTCTAAGCTCATGATTTCTTCTTCTAGACCTTGGCACCAGATAGGATCAAAAATATTATGATAGAGTCTCACCATGTCCCATTTGTCTATCCTCACTCTAGCCATGCATCCAATAAAGGTTCCTATAATATCACTATTAGTCCTCTAGGTGAAATCATATTTGAAAAAGCCTTCACCTAGGGCCCTACTAACCATGATTTGCATCATCCCATCTACTAGTCTAAGCACCTGATTCCACTTTTTTGGCTTTACATTTCCATGAAAGGCCATAATGCAAACCTCCAAGGCATGAAAAACAAAAATAAAAGTATCCATAGCTAATAAGAAGGGCACAAAATGACAATAATAGGTCTTGGCATGAATAAAATAGGGTAAGGCATTCCCTATGAATGCTTTAGAAAATCCTAGAAAAACCTACATCATCTAAATCATTAGCTCGATGTCACCTTGTAACTACCATGATGCAGAAAAGAGAGACACCAAACTAGGAAAGCAAGGGTGCAACCCACTAAAGGAAATGATGAAAAGGCCACTAACAACTATTCGAATGATAGGAGATACCTTAAGAGACTACCACTATATCTCTCTTTTTGATACCTGCATATGAACTAAAGAGTCCTTAAAGAAAACTTATGCCTATTCCAATCAGGAGTAATGAATATGCATAATGGCAATATCATAATCTATAAATCTGTTCACTGACTGGACTTCATGAAAACCAATAATAGCTTATAGCTTATAGGATATATTATAAACTGATCCAAAACAACATTCAACCATACTACATCATTACTTAAAAAGGAACTAAGAAATCTACACTACCTAGACAATGGGTAAAACATAACTAAGAAAAATTGTACCTTTATAGAATTGATTCTAAAGGCTACTTAAATTAAAGGTAAGAATCAAAATACTAGATCTCTATTCATGACAAATGATCATTGAATACTAAAAGATTTTCACCATCACCTCCCTCATTTGCTAGCTAGTCTACCTTTTGATTACCTTCCTGAAAGATATGATAGATCCAAGTTTTTGAAAACTAATCTAGAAAACAAAGGACTTCTTCTAGCTTCGAATTAAGGACCCAATTGGATGTAGCTCTTTTCCTTATTGTATTTAAAACAAATTGAGAATTAGCTTTGATTATGATATTAGATAAACCTAAGTTTAGATAGAGCTGAAGTCCTTCTTCCAATCCTTCAAGCTCTACCAAATTATTAGTTGTAGGATTGATAGATTTGGCTTTTTTAGCAATCCACTTATTTGTTTCATCAATAATGATGCAACTGATGCTTGTTGCACCTAGATTTCCTCTAGTAGCTCTGTCAAAGTTAAGCTTAGCCCAACCCACAAAAGGAGGGGTCCATCTACAACTTTCCTTTGCCTCTTTTCTCTTCTTGAAATAGGCGAGTGGGTGGTTAATCAAGTTAGTCCAATTCTTTTTTATATACCCATCGTAGCTAGAAAATGATCCTTCTTCTTTCTTGGAGTTCCTAAGATGAGAGAATATAGTTTCGACTATACTTGCCTTTATCTTTTTTATGATCTCTTATGGCTATAGATCCTAGTCACAAAAAAAAATTATTTTCCTTTCTTTCCAAACTTCCCACATGAGGATGGATGGGTAGATGTTCCAAAGTTTGATGTAGATACCTTTGTAGAGATTTGTGGGCCATCTTTTAAGGAGATCAGTAATTGATTTAGGTATAGGGGAGTGCCAAGTTAACATATTTGAGCCAATCCCAACAAAATTGAGAGTAGGAACAACTATATAAGATGTGATTAGTATCCTCACTATTTTGTCTACATAACATGCATCTAGAAGGACCTTCAAAATCTAATTTATAGAATCTATTAGCCATTAGGATCTTGTTTTGAAATGCTAGCCATAAGAAGAAACCTACCTTAGGTAGACAAGAAGGATCCCAGCAAAGTTTAAGTGGAATTTCCACTTCATCCCATCTTTAGGAATAAATAAGAGCTTTGTATCCATTTTTCACACTATACTTGCCATCATTTGATGCCGCCTAAATGACCTTGTCATTCTTTTTGGGCTGCTTAACTTCCTTATTCTGTATAATCTTTTCATATACCTTTTTTTTAAGTGGTTCCATTTCTATGTCCATCAAAAGTTTCCAAATCCATCTAGTATTTCCATCCATTGATATCTTGGTTTTGTAGTTGTTGACTTATTGCCCCATAGATTGACTAATTTCTCTTTAAGTTCCCTAGGAATCTCATTGCTATAACGAGGGGTGCCTATCCCATGAATCTTCCCAAAATAAGGCTTCATTACCTTTGCCAATAGCCCAAGTTAGATATTTGCTAATGAGGGGACAATATTTAACCATAAAGTTCCAACTCTCTGATCCTTTGGGGAGATTCTTCATCCTAAAAATTGAGAGAGGATCTTTTGCATTAAGATACTTGTTATACATAATTTTAGCCCATTTGTTCTCTCTTTCAACAAAGAGACACCATATTAATTTGGCCCCTAATGCTTCATTTTGCCAATATAAATTTTTAATTCCTAATCCTCTAGAATCCTTAGGTTTGCATATATTATCCCATCTTATGAGGACCAACTTTTTTGAGTAATAGTAATCATTCCATAGGAAGTTTCTAAGTTTTTCCTCGAGCTTTTGATTGATATACTTTGGTAATGGAAGACAGGATAATGGATAAGTTGGAATAACTAACAAAACTGAACTTATCTTGATAATTTTACCAGCCTTTGAGAGCCATCTATCTTTCCAACTGCCAATCCTGGCCTCCATTTTCTCTAGAATACTTTGTCACACCTTACTATATTTCATACCTTTCTCTAACTCAGTACCAAGGTATTTGCATGGAAATAACCCTTTCTTATATCCCATGATATGGCAGATCTATTTTTCCATCTCTAGTTTAGTATTGATAAAAAAGATCTTAGATTTTGTTGCATTCACTTTTTGACCCGATGTGAACATATATTGCTAGATGATGGCCTCGATATTTAATGCCTCTTTAGCTATGCTCTTACTAGGTAGAATAGTGGTGTTTGCATATTGTTGGTGAGTAATGTTAGGGATGTTATCTGTTACAGTGATACCATTAATATTCCTATTATTGTGAGCCTCAATGAGAGCTCTCCCAAAAGCTTCAACTATAATGATATAAAGAAATGGGGATAAGGGGTCTCCCTGTCTTATACCTCTTGATGTTTCAAAAAATCCCTCAGGGGTCCCATTAATTAGAATTTAAATTTTCATTATAGAAATGCTTTAAAATATGAGGTTGATCCATTGATGGGAAAAACCAAAAGCTTCTAAGGGTTTACATAGGAACCTCCAATCAACCATGTCATAAGCTTTTTGGATATCTAATTTCGTGAACACACTAGCCCCTTTGTTCATATAGGCTAAGTGTATAGTTTCTTGAATAATAAGGATACCATCAAGAATTGATCTACCTAGAACGAAACCTATTTTTTCTTGAGAAATAATTTTAAGGAGAATAAGCTTAAATCTATTTGGTGAAATTTTAGATAATATTTTGTAATAGTATTACACAATGCTATGGGTCTAAACTCCCTTGGATTTTATGGATCCTCCTTTAGGGATCAGAGAGAGAAAGTTGTAGTTGATTTTAGATAACAATGAGTTGTCATTTCTTGATGCTTCAATTTCTTTCAAAAGGTCTAAAACTATAATATCCTAGCACTTTTGGTAAAAAAAGGCTTGGAATCCATCCAAACCTAGAAGCTTATCAAAATTCATATTGAATACCACCAATTTGACCTCTTCCAATGTGATTGGTTTATTTAGAGCTTTATTATCTTCTATTGAGACTATTTTGGGAATCACTATGAGCACTTTAGATTGAGATACCCTATTTGAGTCATCATAGTTATTTAATTTTTTTTGAAAATGATTCACAAAAAATCACAGAAATTTCTTCCAGATTTTTGGTAGAAATACCTAGGTGGTTTTTAGTTTTAGTTATTTTTCTTTTGGCTCTGTTATGGAGGGTAGAGTTGTGAAGGAATTTTTTGTTCCATCTCCCTCATCTAGCCAACTCTCTCTTGACTTTTGCCTCCAAAAAACTTCTTCTCTAGATAATATATTCTCTTGCTTATTGAGTAATTCTTTTTCTAAAAGATAGCAATCATTATTCATACCCTTCTTAATTACTTCTAGATTTAGTTCCTTTAATCTCTCCTCTATTTCTAATTTTTCTTTGAATATATTATTGAAGTGCTTTGTGTTCCACTTGAGGATGTTTTCTTTAAGCATTTTCATTATTGAGATGAAAATAAACATTTTAGAACCTTTAAAGTTACCTAGAGACCACCACTCTTTAATGCATTTTAGAGAGTTTGAATATAAAATTCACATTTTTTTGCACTTGAAAGGATTTCTTACTAGTTTACATGGTTTAGAGAATTCAACTCTAACTGGGAAGTGATCAGACCCAACAATTGGAAGAATAGATGATTGAATGTTAATGTTATTTTCACCCAAGTCACCTTTAAGGAAAAACCTATCCAATTTCTCAGTTATAAAGGCAAAATCCTTCCTTTTATTGTTATTAAATTAATAAATATTATATTAGAAGCATCTCATGATTTAATAAGAGAGAGAAAACATTAATTTAATATTTTTATTTTTATTAAATTGCATAAAGCTTGTGCATGAAATTAAAATAATAAAAGATAAAGGTTTTTGGCGTGACTACCCAATCAAAGCCCTAAATTGGGGAAAAGCTCTTTATTAGAGATTTTAGGGCTGATTTCTTCACACAGAGGTTTGGAGGAGCCATTTTTTGAGAAGAGAGTTTTTGAAAGAAAAAAATTATTTTGCGAGTTTTGTGCATCTATCATTTAGCATCAGATCTAGGTAGGATCTCATGAGTTTTGCACAGTAGTTTCTTTACCAAATTATTTTGTCTTCTTCATGATTGATGGATATATTTCAAAATTTAGTTAGGTTGAAACCCTTGTTTGAGAATTTGACTTTTGTTATTGAATTGTTTGTGATTTAATCTAAAACCCTTGTTGTAAATATATTAGTTTCATTTCAAAAACCTCTATAAAATAAATTGAGATTGGAAGCCTTGTTTGATGAATTTGGGGATTTCGTATTTGAATGTGTTAAAAATTAGGATGTGGGTTATAAGAGAAAATATGATTTGTCTATGAATTTGATTGTTCTTCATTTTTGAAAAAACTCTATAAATAAATTGAAATTGTAAACCCTTGTTTATTAATTTGGAGATTCGTATTTGGAATTGTTAAAATCAAGACGAGGGTTTGGAAAAGAAATCTTGATTTGAGTTATAAAATTTGACTAGTTATCTGTATTTTCTCCCATCAAATCTGTATTAGAAAATTATTCAAAAAAATGTGGTAATAAAATTACCACAATACTATGATAATTCTTATCACATATTACAAATATGTGTCATTGCTTTTTATGGGGGGTAAGCATTTTATGTTTTTTTATCAAAAATAATAATAATAATAATAATAAATATAATTTGGGTGAGCGAGGACCACCACCCCACCACCCCCCTTTTTCCCTCTTGTCTTCGAATGCCGACAATAATATACTACTACGACAGTTTGTGTTAATAGGTCGATGGGCCCTAGATGCATTAAAAATTTTTATCATTTTTTATTAGTTTTTTATATATATTTTTTAAAGTATTTTAAAATTGATTAAAATTTTATATATTAATAAATGTTTTAGTATATATTTTTAAATTTTTATATTAATTAATTTAATTAATAATATTTTAATTTTTATTAACTAATTAAATTATTATTAGATTTAAGGTTTCATAATATTAATAAATTAATTTTGTTATTATGAATTTAGATTATATGTTATTTTTAAATGATGAGTTTGGGGATGGTCTTTTGTTTTAAACCAATAAGATTATTTTTGAATTATTTATTTTAAATCTAATGACGATTTAATTAAATAATTATTGTTTTGTGAAATGGGAAATTTAGTAAACTAGGGTTTTGGTTGATAGTTCAATGTCATATTTAATTGACTTTTAATAAGATTTTTGAATCTATTATTCTTGTGAATTCAGAAAGATTAGCAAATCAACACTACAAAAATTTTATGATTCAGAAACCTTAGTAATTATTATACTTTGAGAAAATGAAAATGTGAACCCTAGTTGAAATTGAAAACTCTATAAATAGTAATACTTGGAAAAGAAAATTGAAACCCTAGTTGTTATTGAATCTTGTGCTTGAAAACAAAATAGAAATTTGAAAACATTTAGTGAAAATTGAACTATTGTGTTCTCAAAACATAATGAATTATGAAACCTACTTTTTTATGTACTTTATCTAACGTGTGGTTTACTGTTGTGGGTTTTGGGTTTGGCTTAGTACTTTGACCAAATTAGGATGTTTACCATAGGCTTGTGGGTTTTTTTCCTGTGATAATGTTATGGTTTATTTTGGTTACAATCTTTTATACCCAACCATGGTCATGTGTCATGTGTGTTCTATGATGAGTTTGATTAGATATTTTGTTGTGCTTTCTAGTTTCTTGTGTATAACTGAGGTGAATGGTATGACTTTTCTGGTATAATATGTGAGTCTTTGATTAGTTATCTTTGGATTGTTTTCTAGTTACTTGTTTAGGATTGAGGTGATTATTGTGATTTTTTTCGGTTATGTCATATGAGGTTTGGTATATGTGTTCTTGATTTTGGATCAGTATTGTAAGGATGATTGTATTGGTAAAATCTATACTTTTGATCAGTGATATTTCAATACTTTCTAGTTACTTGTTTAAGAACTGATGTGTAGTTTATGGTCATATAAGACCTTCTGCTTTTGCTAAGCTTAGGGTAGGTTATTTGTATGTCATGTTGGAAAGTGGCTTGCAATGGAGGCTGAAGCCCTAAGTGGCTACCTAGGTAATCCAATGTACATTGTTTTAATAAGTCATTTCATTAGATGGGTTTTAAATGAATTAATAAGATATTAATGCCATATAAAATCACTAGGGGGCTAGAGCCTTGAGAGATTGTTAGGGTAACTTTAGAGTTGACTTGTTAGTATTCCCTATCTGTATGAAAGGATATTGATGCCACATAGAGACACTAGGGGGCTAGAGTCTAGTGAGGTTACTAGGGCAACCTTAGAGTTGGCTTATGCAATGACAGTTTCCCACTTGCACAGTAGATTTTCTATGTGTCTATGTTTCCTCTAGGATTAGTTGATACTTGTGTCTTGGTACCCTTTGAGATAGTTTTCCTTTAGGTGTTTTCTTGACCTAGATGTTGGTTTTGACTTGAGTTTTTTTATCTATATGGGACTTGAATTTATCTCCTCATTGTGGTGGGAGTGGGCCATTTAGGTTTCACAAGGTCAGGTGGTAGTGTATTTTTCTAATACCATTGAGATCTTACCATTGGATGTCATTGTTGGATGTTTGTGTAGATATTCCTTTCTATTTGACCTTGGAATTTTGTTGGATGGTTATATCTTGTTATGTTGTATTTGTTTATTAGACATCTTATAAAATGATGTATTATATTTTATGATGTGTATTCTTCCAGCCTTTCATACCCTGCGACTTGTATAGTGAATGATTGTGCATTTTGATTATTGCCAAGTGGCACCTTATAATTGTATAGTATTTAAATGGATTCATACTTGTGATTATTCCATGATGTGGGTTTTGGTTATGTGTTAGATTTAATATTAATAAACTTATACATGTGATTCAACATTACGAAAACTTTAAGAGATGTAATCTATTTATGATGGTTGTATGCATGTGAGTTATTGCTTCCATTATATCTTATCTCTTGTTTTTATTATCTTTCAAAAAACAAATTGTTTGAAAAAATTCGTAAAACTTTAGGTTAATTTCTTTTGGGTTCCTTGATAGGGCATTACACAAAGTGGTAACAGAAGCTAATAATTTAGCACTCAATAAACCATTAAGTAAAGAAGAAATTAAACTAGCCCTCTTTAATCTTAGCCCAAACAAATCTCTTGGGCCAAATGGATTTCAAGTATTTTTCTTTCAAAAATGTTTAGACATATTAGGAGAAGAGTTACGGAAGGAAATTGAGGCTGTTAGAAATGGAGGATCAATTCTAACAAAATCCAATCATACATTTGTATCCTTAATTTCAAAAAAATAAGTACCAGACTTACGTTTTAATTTTAGACCCATTGCACTGTGCAACACCATCTATAAAATCTATTCAAAAGCATTAGCAAACATAACTAAATATTTTCTCTCAAGGATAACTTATGAAGAAAAAACTAGATTTGTGCTAGGTAGTTCTATTATGGATGGGATATCCATAACTCAGGAAACTATCCATTCAATAGTCAGTAATAGGAAGCATGCATGTTTATGAAACTAGATATTCAAAAAGTATATGATGTAGTGGACTAGAGATTTTTATGCAAATGCCTAGAAGATTTTAGTTTCTCTTGCCAATTGATTAATATAATCTTCAATTACATATCTACACCTAAGATATCTCTTTTAATCAATGGTACCCTTGAAGGGTACTTTAATATCTCTAGGGGCATTAAACAAGGTGACTCCATCATACCTTTCCTATTTATCATCATGGCCAAAGCCTTTGGGAGATCAATTAAAACGGCTCAAGAAGAAGGTAAAGTTAGAGGAATCATGGTGGCAGATAATATTTCCAACATAACACATCAACAATTTACTGATGATACTATTCTCCTTGATGTTAGCACTAAGGTAGAAAATCAACCATTCAAACAAATCATCCTAGACTATACTATAGCCTTTGGTTGGAAAGTGACCGTAGAGAAGTTAGATTTTTTTTCCTAAATACAAAAAGAGATATGTAAGAATATGTTTGTAATTAGATTTGATATAAGAAAGGTTCCTTCCCTGTAAATATTTAGGGATATATTTAGAAAAAAGTGTAAGAAAAAATAAAGTACAAGACAATGTCTTAAATAGAATTGAAAAACACACAAACTCATGGAAAGGAAAATGATTAACTAAAGTAGGAAGAGCAACTAAAATTAAATCTATCCTCTCAACTATCCCCACCTATCAACTTTCATGTCTTCCTTTACCCAAGAAAGTAAACAAAAAACTAGAAGAAACACTCAGAAAGTTCTTTTGGAGTGGAACAAAAGAAAAAAAAAAACATTAATCAAGTGGGAAAAGATTTGTCATCTGAAAAATCAAGGGTGTTTGGATATTAAGAATTTAAATTGGTAAAATGAGGTAGTGGGAGAAAAACTAGTATGGAGAATGTATCAAGAAAGGGAAAGCAAATGGGTAAAAATTCTTTATAATAAATATTTAAATTTGAATGATCCAACAACTATAATAGAGTTAAGAATCCTCTAGCAAGTTCAGAGAGATGTAATTTCATGGTAAGATGTCAATCAATGATCAACAAGTATGTAACTTGGGATCTATGTAGAGGAGATGAGCCTTTCTTTTGGGAAGATTCCTCATATGGGCAACCTCCACTCATCAACTCAAACATCCCTAGAATTGTTAAAAATGAGCTTATTAATTTATGGGGATCAAAGGTTTCATACTATAAAACCATTAAAACGATAGATGGGGGAGATATATGGGTATGGAAATCACTAGAGAATGTAGATATAACTCCTATACAAATTTTTTTTTAAAAATATTCTCAATGAATGACAGGAGAACAATAAAAATTGGAAAGACAAACTTATATGGGGAGTATCCAAAGATGGATCATACAAATTCAAGTTAGGATACAATCTTATTATCAATTCACAAAGGTGGGAAAACCTTAACCTTCCTTTGGAATTATGCTAGGATGCAAGATGCCTACCTAAGGTAGGCATCTTCCAATGGGCATCAATTCAAAATTGTATTCTAACATAGGATAGATTCACCAAAATGGGCTTTGAGGGCCCATCAAGGTGTTGCCTTTGTAAAGAAAACTCTGAGACTTCCGAACAACTCCTCTTTAGTTGTCCATTTTCTCAAGAATGTTGGTTCTGGCTTAGAAATAAAATCAATTGGACCTCCCCCCTCCCTATGGATCTACCTAGTCACCTAATAGGATGTCCTACTAAGAATATGAATTGCAAATATGAAAAGCTTTGGAATATATCTCTAGCCATCCTAATGTGGAAAATTTGGAAAGAGAGAAACAATCATACCTTCAATAATTCAGAACTAAGCATGAAATCTCTTCTAAATAAGGTTGAAGCATGTATAATTGAAGTGATGAATAAATACCTAAGAAAATATGAAAAAATTAAAGGGACATTTTCTAAATGAGAAGCACCCCCAAAAGGAAAGAATGTAAATGGGAAGCACCCCCAAAAGGATGGATGAAATCAAACTTTGATGGAGCATCTAGAGGGAAGCCAATAAAAATAGAAATAGGATGTATAATTAGGTCAAAAATTGGAGAATGGATCATCAAAAGAGATAAACCTTTGAGTTTTGCTTTGAACAATATAGCAGAATAAGAAGCCCTTTAGGAGGGATTGCAATTAAGTTTTAAAAAAAAAGATAATAGGATTAATTATTGAAGAAAATTATCAAATTATAATGAATTCCACTAGAAAATTCTAGTCTCCAATTTGGGTAATGAATTCCAAACTTGAATTTGCTCTAAGTTTAATAGATCAATTTGTAGACACAAGATTTCAACATATTTATCATGAAGGTAATATGAAGGTAGATGAATTAGAAAATAAAGGAGTCGAAGGAGAAGATTTTACATATCAATCAACATTTGTGCTTTCTTCTTACTTACTTTAATGAATCATCATTTTTAGGTGCTCTCAATCTATAGAGTACTATTATTTAGTTAGCCAATAGTATGGCAATTATGAAATGTTAAAACCCCTGGCATTTTTGGCTATGATTATTTATTGGGTGGTGTATTAAGCCCTTTCCCATAATTTATTTCTAGAGCCTTATGTCTCTAAGAAACATTCTATTATGCCTCTTTGTCTTTTTTGTGGTTGTGTTCTTGACATTTCCTTAGTTTTTTCTGAGCCTAGAATGGACTCTGTCATTTCTCTTTTTCATTCTCTGGAAGTTAGGACTATGGCTTTTAGAAGGTCTATAAAACCAAAAAGATGGAACAAGATCCTCAATCCTATTGATGATTTGTCCACATTTGCAATCTCTTGGGTCGTTCGTGACAAGGGATTAAATTATGATTTAACTTGGTGCACTAATAGTTCAGTAATTAGTTCCTTTATAGGATGTCTTTCTAGGGAAAACATAGATAGCAGGGAGATCATTTCACTCTACTATAATGTCTTTGATCTGACTTGGTTAGAAGGTCTAGAAAATGTAATTCTTAGCATAGATTAGAAGCTAAGAATCCTACTTCTAGAAGTGTATATGACACATCTATCTGGTTGTCTCACACATTCCATTGTGGCTAAGAGGTCATCTCTTTACATTAGGGACAACATCCAATTCTTTTCAACCTAGCCGAAAATGGAGGCAAGCATACATTTCATCCTTCGATGGAGAGGAATTAAAGAGGATCAAGAAAATGAGTGGCTTGTTAACTTTCTATAAATGTTTGATGCTTACATTGAACCAAGAGTTTCTTTTGATCATCTTGATAGTTTGGAATTCATTCTACCCAATATGCTGAAAATGAGAAAAGAACAATTGGCTTATGTTTTCCCTCAAGGATCAAAGGCAGATGATTTGGACAAAGTGACAAATATCAATATGGTTTGCTGGAAGAAAGTAGAGGAAGCCTAAACCTAATGCTGGTGGTTGTTGGCCTTATGCCCATTTTGGTTTTTTTGGTTATTTAGAATTAGTATATTTGGCTCTCTAAGTTTAGTACTCTATAGATTTAGGCTCTAGAATCTTTCCCTATTTCTAGGTTTTATAGCGATGTTAGTCTTTTAGCGTATGCTCTATTTTTGGCAGGTGGGCTCTATTTTCTCACTCTTCCTTTTAGTTTCATTTTGTTTAGCTTTTAGATAGAGTCATCTTTTGTATTGTATATATAATGATGTATAATTATAGACCTCTTAATACTATTTGTATCTTAGTTGTTCTTCCTATATATCTTTCTGGCTAGTTTTGTTTTAAACTTTGTAGTCATAATTAATCATAGGATGTTTGGCTTATTTATCAATTTCACTAGCTTCGTGTTTATTTCATGTAATTAAATCAATGGTAGAGATAGCTAGTAATATTTATACTCATGCTGACATCTTAATTCATATATACTAGTATTTTATTATTTTCTATGGCTCCTTTAGTTATCCTTAATATTCATGTTTGTTTCATAAGCCTTGGTTCAGTATTCTTATGATAGTTTCATTACTTCTCTACCTTTGGAAAAAAGGATTTGGAGATGGGCTTCCCTACTATTTCCCCATTGTTATGTATATTTTTTCCATGTTATTATGTTGATATAAACATCAATTATCTAGTTTGTCCTATGGTTTAGTCTCTATCTTTATTTATATTAATTAATCATTCTTTGACACTAACTACTAACACCCAAATGGAAGCTAGCTATGTTTATCATGCAGATTTTAGTAAGATCACTACCCTCAAGAAGCCCATATGATGAAAATAGTTTGGAATCTAAATCTCTCCTTGAATTCTCAACTAACAAAATCTGATTATAAGATTTATTGCAGTTAATATTCAATAATTAATGTATAAAGTTTGAAGAAAATGTTATATAAATACCTTGTTGGAATTATTTAGAATAACTGAGAGTGGGGGAGGGGGGGTGAATTAGTTATCCAAGGTCCAAATGTACAACTAAACCTATTCATATCTTAGTGAACCCATATCCATATAACATATTCATCATGCATGCATCCATCATATCATACATGCACTTAGACTTGTAGATTATTGTCAAATCAATTGTGCAAAAATGTAAGCATGAAACATAGAAAATTCAATAGCACACTTGACCTTTTTATAACAAAAAATATTGATATTTTTTGAAATGGTCAAAGCTCTGGTGGGTGGGAATTTGGAAGACAAAAACCTAGCCAGAGGGACTGACCCTAGAGGAGCAAGGAGTCAGATAGAGGGGATCTCAATAGGAATTTTGGGTTTGGACATAGTTTGTGATGGATCCCTAGAAGAAGAAGACAAATAATTGGTTTCCTATTCCACAAAATGTTGGGTCAGGGATGTTCTTTATGTTCTTTTTTCGAACTATCACATTCACAAAAGGGACCTACTACAAGAAAGGAATTTCTTAGAGGGTGTGGATAAGAATGCAAATGTTTGTAGTGTAGAGGACCAGAAGAAGGAGAAGTTGGAAGTAGATCAATGCAAGTGGTCTTCTTTGTTTGGGAGAAGACTTGGAGGAAAATCTTCTTTTCCTCTAATTACATCAAAATCCTACTGGGAAAAAGGTGAGTTTTAAATCTTTATACCGGATTTAATTGTTGATTTTTCAATCTTGACAATGGATTTTACCCTAGTTGGAAATTTTTTTGGGCCTAGACCTAATATTGATGCATTGAGAAATACACTCAAAAGGAAATGGGAACTCCATGGTCAAGTGGACATTGCACTTATGATGAATGGTTTTTTTCCTTTGTTTTTACCTATAAGGAAGATTTAAACATGGTGTTATGTGGCAGACATTGGTCATTTCATAATAGTACTCTAATGATTAAAAGATGGGAACCCAATATGGATCTATCTGATGCCTTCTTCCTAACTACTGTAGTTTGGGTTAGACTACCTAGTTTACCCCTTGAGTTCTGACATGAATAAATCTTCAAGGGGATAGTTGGATCATTTCGTGAACTTGTAGCTATTGACAAGGCTATGGCTTCAAGATCAATAATTCAGTGTGTCAAAATCTATGTGAAAGTCGCTCATTTGAAGAACCTTCCCTAGAAGGTGGAATTGAATTCAAAACTTGGTAAAAGGATGCAAGAGATAATATTTGAAGATCTTCCAAATGATTTTTTTATCTGTAAAAAATAGGGCCACTAGGCAAAAAGTTGTCCTTTGAAAATCAAATATCAACCTAAGCTAGTGAATGTGGAGAAAAAAAAAGAAACTAAGATCTAGAAAAGGGTATGGAAACCTAAAGCTATCTCTGACAAGGTGATTGAAGGTAAAGATATCCTAGATAATCAAGAAATAGGAATGTAGATGGAAGTAGAGGAGATGTCAAGTTTGCAAGAAAATGAGAAGGATGTAGATCCAATGAATCAGATGGTTATTTATCAAAAAAAAGAGCTAGAATGGGAAGATATAGAAGAATTAGAAGAGACAAAACAAGGAGAAATTCTTGAGGAAAGAAGTCATATTCTGACATTAGAGAATACTCAGCTTGTTGAATTGCCTCCCCTTTTTCAAGAGATTATATCCATTGAGAATGTTTTTTAATCCAAAGGTATGGATCTAATGTTAGATAAGAAAGAATCCAAATAGAAACAAAGTCAAAGAAAGAAAATAGAGAAGAAAGCTAACACTTTAAGTAAAGGAGTTGAAACTCAAAGTAGTAAAGTTGAAATTGGCTTTCCAAAATTGAAACTGGAGAAAGTGAAAGTTTACAGAATACTAGTAATGGGAAATAGACAACAATTCTATATTTTACCCCTAAAAAGTTATGAAGAATATTATTACTTGGAATATTAGAGGCCTGAATAGTATTCATAAGTTAGATATTGTTCAAAAAAAATTTAGAGAGCACAAACCAGATATTTTAGTGCTTTAGGAAACCAAAATGGATAAAGAGAAAGTTGAAAAGCTTAAATCTTTTAATAATTACTATATTATGGCTAGTAGCTCAAAAGGAGCCTCAGGAGGAACAAATTATATTGTGGAAATAGTCCTTGTTCTCAGGTACACTAATGAATGCTAATAAACATGTTATGGTGGTTAAGATAGAGAGTATTGCCCTAAACAATGAATGGTATATTGTGAATGTGTATGCACCTAACATCAATAATGCTAAAAAAAGGTTGTGGGATACTTTATCTAACATTAAGAGTAACGACTATTATGGTAGATGGATCTGTTTGGGGGATTTTAATGTTCTACTTTATGAGCATGAAAAAAAGGGGTGAAATGCTAGTCAGTTGGATGGAAGATTGAATTTTATTGATTTTATTAACAAGGAGGGATTAATGGAATTAGATCTTCTTGGGATTGATTTCACTTGGAGTAACAAAAGGGTTGATAATGACTATATCCAAACTTGCTTGGATAGAGTTCTAATACCACCAAATTGGACAAAAGATTTTGTGTATAATCTAAAGGCTATCCAAATGATAGGTTCAAATCATTTTCCTTTGATATTCAAAGTAGAGGCTATTCAAAATAGAAAAAAACTTTCCATTTAGATTTGAGAAAACATGGATGCAACATCCACAGTTTGAGGATCAGCTGGCTAAATGGTGGAACATAAATATTGAAGGAATGACTCTATTTTGAGGGGCTTCTAAACTCAGAAATGTTAAATAGAGAGATAAAGTTTGGAACAAAAGATTTTTTGGGAACATTTTTTATAGAAAATCTAAAATTAAACAGGATTTGCAAGTTGTCCAAGGTAGAATACAACTGGAAGGTACTCTATGAAATTGGTAATAGAAGAAAATGAGAAGATGGTGGAGTATCATGACATTATTACCAAAGAAGTGATTTATTGGAGGTAGAGAACCATATCCATTTGGCTAGATGAAGGTGACAGAAATAGAAAAATAATTCATTTGTCAACCTTAAAACATAGAGCCAAAACTCAAATTTTTAGTCTTAAGAAAGGAAGAACTAAGTTAACTGATGAAAAGGAAATTTGGAAGGAAATGGTTTCCTTTTTTACTTCTTTAATGTCCTTAGATCCTAGAATTGATTTGACTAAACAAGCTGAGTTGTTGGATGTTATTCCTTCATTGGTTTCTAAAAAAAAAAATAGATTGTTTATGTGCTATTCCTAAGGAAGATGAAATTTATAAAGTTGTTTGTTCGTTAGGAGGGGACAAGTCACCAGGGTTAGATGGTTTTCCTATGCTATTTTTTTAGAAAGAATGGAAACTTGTTGGTAAAGATGTGCGTGATGTTGTTAAAGAATTCTTTGGGGCTAAAAGGATGTTGAAGTAAATTAATTCTACTTTCCTATGTCTAATTCCAAATAATATTGGTGTTGATTCCCTAGATCAGTTTAGGCCTATTAGTCTTTGCAATTTGATTTATAAAATTATTTCTAAAGTCCTAACTTTGAGATTTTTGCATATGCTTCCTTCCCTTATATCTGAGCAACATAATGGTTTTATTCCTAGTAAAAAAATCCTTAAATCTATTATCTATGTGCATGAGAATATTCATTCTTTATCTCTCTCTAATAATCAAGGGTTTATTATGAAAGTTGATATTGCTAAAGCCCATGATATTGTAGAATAGTCCTTTCTCCATAAGATCTTATTATCTTTTGGTTTTAGTGTCAATGTGGTTAAGCTTATTATCCTTATGATCTCTACTACTTAGACTTAGACTTAGACTTATCCAGAGGTATAAGGGCAATCCTATCTCACCCAAAAAAATATACTCAGACTTAGTTTCTGTTTCATGTGTTTTCATTTTTGGATACCCATTTGGGTCAAATAAAGGTTCCAACTCTCACAGTTCCACTATCAGTGTTCGTGTAAATCCCAAAAAAATAGGAGTATGTAATTGAGCTATCATTTTGGTGAACTAGGAGGTGTAAATTGGCTAGATGAATGTAATTGTAATTTAGAGCATTCCAGAAAAAGAATCAAGTCAAAAGGCCCCACGGTTTGAGAGTTATTGCAATTTTTTGGGTTGTGGAGACCTCCTAAGAATGCTTCAAAGTCAGGTTAGGGGCATTAAATGACCTCAAAAAGGGCTAAAAAATGGGGGACGAGTGAAGCTGATCCATAGGGCTATAGAGCACTTTGAGAGCTTTCCAAAAATGTAAACAGTTTGTCAATCAGAGCTACGGTTCAAAAGTTATGCCTTTCAGAAGTTCGGTTACCGTTTCTGGATTCTTCTAGATTTGCATCAACTTCTAACGCAGCTTCTGGAACCTTCTATTTGGTCAGTGGATGCCTACTAGCACTTTCTAGAATATACTCCTAGTCCTTAACCCTCCGAGATCTATTTAAGGAGATTTCTAGCATTGTAAAAGGCGTTCGGAGTGGAGTTTGAGAGGAGGTACTGAAAGGAGAAATTATCTCCACATTTATGCTATTGTAAGCCCTTAGGGCATGTTTTGAAGTTTATTTTCTCTGTACTGAATGTACTAGCCTATTTTTCAGTTAATACAATTTCCCTTTTTCTGTTGTTTCCATTTTGTTCTTGGGTCATGTCCCCATCAAGTGGTATCAGAGCTGGTTTTCCTGAGTGTGTAGACAGAGCGCAGACTGTGAGGTAGTTTGCACCAGGACTGTGTGGTTGTGGGTTTGAGTTAAGAAGATGCCTCCATGAAGAGAGCATGGTGGAAGGGCCAGAGCTATTAATCTTGAGGAGGTTAGAGCCCTCCAAAGGCAGGTATAGGCATTGCAAGAGGAGCTTCGTAGAGGAGAAAATGTTGCCATAGGTGACGACAGTGAGGATGACAATGAAGAAGAAGAAATGGGACTAGAAGGGGAATTTGATGGGAAAGTTCTGAATCATGCAAAAGAAAGGCTTTTTAGGGCCATTACTATGTTTGGGAAAAGACCTACAATTGAAATGGGTGTATTTTTAGGAAATTTGAAACTAGATGAGTTGATCGATTGGATCAATGAACTGGAAGAATACTTTGAGTATGAGGATATCAGGGACCCAGATAGGGTTAAGTTTGCAAAGGCCAAACTGAAAGGCCATGCAAAAATCTTGTGGCAAGAGATTCAATTGGAAAGAAATAGAAGAGGAAAGGAGAAGATCACAAGATGGGATCACATGTTGGACAAATTGAAGAAGCAGTTCATTCCTATGGACTACGAGCTTGATTTGTTTAAGAAGATGCATGGATTAAAGCAAGTAGGAAGATCAGTCCAAGAATATACAGAGGAATTTTACCGACTCTTGATTAGAGCGGGGCATGCAGAAGCAAATAAGGAGAAGGTTACTCATTATATCAGTGGGTTGCGACCTAGCATCTAGGAGGAATTAAGTCTGGTGAGAATGACCAACGTCGAAGAGGCGTACCAGTTTTCCCTATGAGTTGAAGAGAAGCTGAATAAAAGGTTTGAAAAAAGACAAAGAGGGTGCGGTCAAGGAGGAAGGGGAAGCAGTAGATCATCTGGAGGCTGCAATGAAACCCAAAAGAAAAATGAAGATGTGGGTACTAGCGAGAACCAGAGGAATGAGGGTTTCAATCGCTCCCATGATCAAGACTTTGGAAATCAGAGAGGAAGAGGTAGAGGATGTGGACAAGGAAGAGGAGGCTTTCATGGTACCTGTTTCCATTGCAATGAAGAAGGTCATCATGCCTTTGAATGCCCTCAATGACAAAGAAGGACAGATAGGAGAGTTGAGGGCTAAGCTAGGGTTGCTCATGTGGATGAGGATGCACAATCATCACATTCAGAGGATGAAAAAAGAGGAGAGACCTTGGTAAATGAAAGAGTCCTACTAAGTGGTGAGATTGAACTAGGACAATGGAGGAGTTTTTTCCATACTAGATGCATGTGTGAGGATAAATGTTGTGACGTGATCATTGATGGTGGTAGCATTGATAACCTGGTATCAGATGAGATGGTCTCTAAGCTGAAGCTCAAGAGGGAGAAACATCCCTAGCCCTATCGGATTGCTTGTGTAAAAGATGATCATAAGGTCCTGGTAAGTGAACAATGTTTAGTGAAATTCAAAATTGGGAGTTACCATGATGAAGTTCTCTGTGATGTTATTTTGATGGATGTTTCCCATCTATTGTTGGGTAGACCATGGCAGTTTGATAGACATGCAGTACATGATGGGCATGCAAAAACATACTCTCTGACAAAGGATGGAGTTCACCACAAATTGAAGCCCATGAAAAAGGAAGGTGAAAAGGTATGTAGCAATGCTAGGATTTGTCTTGTTGATGAAAGGAAGTTTTTAGATGGCATGAAACATCAACATATGTGCTATGATTTGATTCCTAGGAAAGATAAGGAAGGTAGTAGTGAAATACCACTTGAAGTTTTAGATTTACTAGGTGAGTTTGGAGATATTATGTCTGATAATGTTCCAGATGGATTGCCACTAGTAAGGAAAATAAGTCATCAGATAGATCTAATTCCAGGAGTTAGTTTTCCTAACAAGGCTGCTCATAGGATGACTCCTACTAAAATAGAGGAGCTAAATAGACAGGTTCGAGAGCTGTTGAGGAAGGGCTTGATTCGAGAGAGCCTGAGTCCATGTGCAGTACCTATAGTACTCGCACCAAAGAAGGATGGAGAGTGGAGCATATGTATGGATTCTTGAGCTATAAATAGGATAACCATCAAGTATCGGTTTCCTTTGCCAAGGATGGATGATCTTATGGACTTCTTGAGTGGAGCTCAGTACTTCACAAAAATAGATCTCAAGAGTGGCTATCATCATATACGAATTCGAGAAGGAGATGAGTGGAAAACAACCTTCAAGACCAAGGAGGGTCTTTATGAGTAGTTAGTCATGCCCTTTGGATTGACGAACACCCTAAGCACCTTCATGCGGCTCCTGAATGAGGTACTTAAGAAGTTCTTGGGAAAATTTATTATTGTTTATTTGGATGATATTTTAATTTTCAGCAAGACTTTGGAAGAACATTTACTGCATATTCGTAGTGTCCTTGAAAGGCTAAGGGAAGAGAAACTGTTAATTAATCTGAAGAAGTGTATCTTTGCAAAAAGGGAGTTAGTCTATTTGGGGTTTGTTATATCACCCAAAGGTCACAAAATGGATCCAGAGAAGGTAAAAGCCATCTTGGAATGGCCTACTCCAAGGTCTGCTACTGAGGTAAGATCATTTCATGGTTTGGTTAATTTTTACAGGAAGTTTATTAAGAATTTCAGTGGCATATGTGCACCCCTAACTGATACAATAAGAAGGGATAGAAAAGAGTTCAAATGGACTGCAGTAGTTGTGAGAAGTTTTGAATTGCTGAAGAAGAAGGTAACATAACAACTTGTGTTGGCACTTCTAGATTTTAGAAAGGTTTTCCAGGTGGATTGTGATGATAGTGGCAATGCTATTGGGGCTGTATTAAGCCAAGAAGGTAAGCCAATTGCATATTTTAGTGAAAAATTGAATGATGCAAAGAAGAAGTATTCTGTTTATGATCAAGAGTTCTATGCAATAGTTCAGGCCTTAAAGAAATGGAGGCATTATTTATTCCCAAAGGAATTTGTTTTGTATACTGATCATCAGGCATTACAGTACCTAAATAGCCAAGGTAAATTGAATCAGAGGCATATGAAGTGGGTAGAGTTCTTGCAGAGTTATACAATTGTGTTGAAGCATAGAAGTGGAAAATCTAACAGGGTTGCAGATGCACTAAGTAGGAGACAGTTGTTGCTTACAGTAATGCAGGTTGAAGTAGTTGGGTTTGATGAACTCAAGAATTTGTACCCCGAGGATCCTGATTTTGCTGAAGCATGGAAAGCTTGTAAAGAACTTGTTGCTATGGATAGAACCAAGTGGTTAGACTATTTGATTCAAGATGGCATGTTGTTCAAGGGTAGTCAATTGTGCATTCCAAGGAGTTCCATGAGGGAAAATTTGATTAAGGAGAAACACAATGGAGGGATGGCAGGACATTTTGGTCGAGGTAAGACCATTGCCATTCTTAGAGAACATTATTTTTGGTCTCAAATTTCACAGGATGTGAAGAAGTTTGTACAAAGTTGCCAGGTTTGTCAAGTTGCCAAGGAGTTTAGTCACAATATTGGCCTATATCAGCCACTGCCTATTCCATCAAGGCCATGGGAGGACATAAGTATGGATTTTGTTCTTGGATTGCCAAGGACACAAAGGGGTAATGACTCAGTATTTGTGGTGGTTGATAGGTTCTCCAAAATGGCACATTTCATTCCATGCCACAAAACTCATGATGATGTCCATATTGTAGACTTGTTTTTTAAAGAGGTGGTAAGACTACATGGTCTTCCAAGGAGTATAGTTTCTAATAGAGATACTAAATTTGTGGGGTATTTCTGGAGGACATTGTGGAAGAAGTTGAGAACAGACCTAAAATTTAGTTCCACGCATCACCCACAGACTGACGGCCAAACAGAAGTCTAGGCAATTTGCTGAGATGTTTAGTTGGGGATAAGCCCAAGGGATGGGATTTGATTCTACCACAAGTAGAGTTTTCTTACAATAACTCTATAAATAGGAGTACTGGAAAATCACCATTCCAAATTGTATATGGGAATAGCCCAAGGACTGCACCAGAATTGAGGAAGATAGAGCAAGGGGAGAGGACAAGTGCTGAAGCGGAAGAATTTGCTAAACATATCAAGCATCTACATGAGCAGGTTCAGGCACACATTACCAAGATGAATCAAGAGTATAAAGCTAGGGCTGATCAAAGGAGAAGACATAAGGAATTCCAAGTAGGGGATCTAGTCATGGTGCACTTACAAAAAGAAAGATTTCCAGTCGGTACTTACAACAAGATGAAAATGAAGAAATTTGGCCCCTGCAAAATTTTGAAGAAACATGACTCAGGAAATGCATATGAGGTGGAGCTGCCAGATGGTATTCACATTTCTCCCATTTTCAACTTTGTAGATTTAACAAAGTATCATGATGATGGTGTAGATGAGGAGCTGGTGTTAGAGCCATGTCCAATTCCTACTTCTAAGAAGGAGGAGATAAAAGACATTCTAGATCATCGTGTGGGTAGGAGTACCAGAAACAGGTAGTATGAAGAGTATTTGGTCAAATGGAAAGGATGACCGATCGAGGACTCAACTTGGATTTCAGCAGCTGAGGTTTCCCATTTGGGATTTCCTCTACCATTCATAAACTGATAGGGTCACTTTTCAATCTAGCCTGAGTGTCTGATGCAGGAGCATCCAGAGGTATAAGGGCAATCCTATGTCACCCAAAAAAAATACTTAGACTTAGTTTCTATTTCATGTGTTTTCATTTTTGGATACCCATTTGGGTCAAATAAAGGTTCCAACTCTCACAGTTCCACTATCAATGTTCGTGTAAATCCCAAAAAAATAGGAGTATGTAATTGAGCTATCATTTTTGTGAAATAGGAGGTCTAAATTGGCTAGATGAATGTAATTTTAATTTAGAGGATTCCAAAAAAAGAATCAGGTCAAAAGGCCCCATGGTTTGAGAGTTATTGCAATTTTTCGAGTTGTGGAGACCTCCTAAGAATGCTTCAAAGTCAAGTTAGGGGCATTAAATGACCTCAAAAAGGGCCAAAAAATGGGGGATGAGTGAAGCTTGTCCATAGGGCTATAGAGGACTTTGAGAGCTTTTCAAAAATGTAAACGGTTCATCAATCAGAGCTACGGTTCAAAAGTTATTGCTCCCGAAAGTTCAGTTACCGTTTCTGGATTCTTCTAGATTTGTGTCAACTTCTAACGCAGCTTCTGGAACCTTCTATTTGGTCGGTGGATGCCTACTAGCACTTTCTAGAATGTACTCCTAGTCCTTAACCCTTCGAGGTCTATTTAAGGAGATTTTTGGCATTGTAAAAGGCAGTTCGGAGTGGAGTTTGAGAGGAGGTACTGAAAGGAGAAATTATCTCCACATTTATGCTATTGTAAGCCCTTAGGGCATGTTTTGAAGTTTATTTTCTCTATACTGAATGTACTAGCCTATTTTTCAGTTAATACAATTTGCCTTTTTTTGTTGTGTCCATTCTGTTCTTGGGTTGTGTCCCCATGAGTGGGCAATGGGCATACGATCAGGTTTTGGGATGATGTGTGGCTTCTGGATTATCCTTTGATTGAGCATTTTGAGGATAGACCACTTGTTGACAAATGTAAATAGAGTTTTGTTATTTTAGTGGAGAATTATTGGATTAATAGTGAAAGGATTAATCTTGCTGAAAGTAATATGGTTTTTACTAGTATCCAATTAATTTTGAATGCTTTTAGCCTTTATCCTCATATTGAAGATAAAATGGTTTAGGGGATTGAACTAAGAGGTTGTTTTAAAGTTTCTTCTATTTTTAGCTTTGAGGAAAAGGGAATTAGACCTTTATGGGATAAATCTTGGATTAAAGGTCTTACTCCTAAAATCAATATTTTTTTTTGTATCTTTCTTCAAAACAAAATCTTAACTTTGGACAATCTACAAAAATGAGGGGTTTATGTGGTTAACAAATGTTGTCTATGCAAAATAGAATTTGAAGATAGGAATCACCTTTTCTTAAATTGTAGGTTTAGTCAAAAAGTTTTGAGTTATATACTTCTCTATTGGAACTTAGATTTGGTACAACATAATAATATTGATCAATGTTTCCAAAGTTGGACCTGCCCTTCAAAGGATGCTAATATTAGTTTTCTATGGAAAATTTCTCTACCCCATCTCTAGTGGGGAATCTAGAAATAAAGAAATAATATAATTTTTAGAGACAAACAAATTCCTAAGTGGGTTCTCAATCACAATATTATTAGAGCTCTCAAGGAAAACTTCAAATCTTAAAGAAAATTGAGTGATGAAATCCAAATTAATTATCCTATGAAGACTCAAGGCTATAATACCAAAATTGATGATCAAAGACATAAAGTTAAATGGGATTCTCCACCTATGGGTTAGATTAAAGGTAATTTTGATGGTGTTGCTAAAGGTAATCTTGGTAAATCTAGTTGTGGAGGTGTTTTGAGGGGCCATACTAGTAGAATTTTCGATACTATTTCCATTCCTATAGGGATATCTACTAGCCATAAAGTAGAGGCTATGGTTGCTTTGTATACTATGAGATTGGTTGTGGATTCTAGTTATCAGAATCTTTGGTTGGAAGGAGAATCACTAAATATTATTAATTTGCTTAATAACAAGAGCTCAGTTAATTGGACTATTGAGAGAAGTGTAATGGAAATTAAAAACCTTAATAATAAATTTTATAATGTTTTATTTTTTCATATTTTTGGGGAGGGTAATTCAGTTGCTAATTGGATTGCCAACCAAGCTACCTATAGGGAACGTAAGTTGAGGTGGCAAGCTGACCTGTGCAAGGAAGTGAAACTGGCAGTGATAGCTAATTATGACAAGACACATGCTAGATAAGGAAAGATTATCTAAGATTGGAAAATTTATTAAAGGGAGTGATGGGTTTCCAGAGGATAGTATGAGTTTCCATAGGAAGTACTTTGGTGCTATTATGACTTGCATTTGACACGTATGTAAGTTTATTAGCTCCTCAATAATCATAAAAACTTTACTCTTTTTTATGGTTTCCATTTCTTAGGTGAATTGCAAGGGGAAACAAGATTTTGAGATGGGAGGGGAATCTAGAAAGAAAGAACTGAGCAATTGCAGGGAATAGAAGGCAAATGCTTCTGTGTGGGATATTCTACAGAAGGTGAAAGTAATGACTTATATTGAGAGACTCCGTAGGTATAAACCTCAAGTTACAAAGATCTTCTTCAAAAATTGGTTTGAAGAAAGGGTCACTTTGCATGGGATCATGGTGAACTTGACTGAAGAATTCATTTATGAGCTAACAGGGCTTCCCATGGAAGGGATACAATTTAGTAAGGAGACTAGTATCTTGAACACAACTTTTAAGAAATTCTCAAAGATGGAAGCCGAAGAGAAAAAATTAGAGAAAAATAGTAACTTCTATGACCTAAAACAAATTAAGGTCATCTGGAGGGATGTGTTGTCATGTATTTATGAGTATTTTATTCTTGATGGTAGGGCAAAGAGAGTTAGTAAATTTCACTTTTTTTTCCTGAATAATTTTAGGCATAAAGATAGGATCTCCTTTCCATTTTATCTGAAGTATTCTCTACTTCAAAGCCTCTATGCTCATAGAAAGAAAGATTCGCATCCTATGCTTCATGAAGGTTTAATATTACTTATAAAAAATGTCCATAAAAGAAAGGCCATTAAGCCCTCTCCAGTTTTGGAGAAGAGGAAAGTGTCTGGCAATGATCCTCATTCTAAGAGAATTAAGGTTAAAAGTGAGGAGAGTTTTGGGACTAAAAATTGCAAGGTCAATTTTGAGTACCATTGAGAAAATTGAGCCCTATAAATGCTTTTAAATAAGATTGTACCCAGCTATTAGTTTGAGGCCTAAGAGGTGTTTAATGCTTCTAGCACCTTCCACTTAGTGCATCTATGTGTTTCATGATGACATTCTGAGCTATTTTGCGAAGTCCCATTTTGAGCAATTGTCATTTCTGCATTTTCACCTAAGTGTCAAACAACGATAGGGAGCTATGTTTTCAACTAAATATCTCACACCCAGAAATGTTTTGTGATTCACCACTTTGGGAGTGTCTAATTTCTATATCCAAGAGCCTATTTTTTAGATTTCAAGTCATTTCAAGTCCGTTTGACTAGGTTTTGAATCCCTCAAAGTTGGTCATTTAATATTGTCATGCTAACACAATTAGTTCAGAATTCTAGGAAGCTCTGTTTGACGTACTATAACTTTTGACTAGTTGACCAAAATTCTAAATTTCCTTTTGTGTTGTATTTTAGATGTTAGATAATTTTCATGTTTCAAGTTTCAGCTTATGATGAATCCGTTTGATCAGTTTCCAAATGCGATTCCAAACACAATTTTTATCTTTTTACTGGTGTCAGAAGGAGCAAATTATTTGGTACCCCTGTTTGGGATATTATAAATTGAGATCTATGATTATTAAGATCAAATGGATTTTACTCTTGTGTTGTCCTCTGAAAATACTCCAAGTGTGTCAGTTTTTAAGTCATGACGAATCCATTTGCACACTTTTCCAGGTCAATTCCATTTGCAAAAATTGATTTCTTGTCATTCTTTCCAGTCAGCAAATCAAAGTAGCTCAATTTGACCGCTCACCATTTGCACCCAGTTATTCATCATGAGCTCAAATCACAAATCCATAATGTCCTCATGATAGAGAACCAATGCCCCAAGTTTCATTTTCCCAAGTGTGCATTTGCCCAGTTTTCCAAGTCAAATCCGAACCCAATTTATTATTTTCTAACATGTTTTCTCGCATGCAATTTTGAGAGGTCAACTTTGACAGCGAATATCTTTTGATCCCAAATTTTTCATGAGGTGAGATTCGACATGGTGCAATAATGTGGAACAGAGATTCAATGTACTAGTTTTTAGAGCCTAGTCAGGTGTTCGGGTCAATTTTTAAGGCCAATTCAAGAACCTCCTAGCATCAAAATGACAATTTGTAGATCAATGGTGAAATGAGTTTTAAATGATCAATCAATGCTTGAATTTTAGTTTAACTAGTATCAAATTGATCAATAGGTTACTTTGCAATGTTAGTCGCCTTGAAACAAATTTTATTTAGCCTCACCCACTTTGGGGCTGGGCTAATTCTGACTGATTCCATCAAACTGATAAAGAATGGTACGGTGCACCAAATAGTGTCATAGAAGAAATAGAGAATGTAGCTCATACAATCATTAATTATCCTATGGCTATGAAATCTAAGAAGAAATCAATAGGTATAACAATAAGTGAGCCTAAAATTGTAAGAATAGATGATAAAGAAGTAGAGGAATTTGTGAGCATAGTTGCACAACCAGATGTTTATATTGGTGGTGTGCCAACTATTCTTGGTGCAACTAAAATAGGGGAAGACTCATTCCAAGACCAAACAATTACTGATGTTGGAAATTTGCATGAAATTGGCAACATTATGCAAGAAGCAGTGCAAATGACAGAAGAGATAAAAGATGATATTATTAATTCCAGTCAACAAGACAACGATGCCAAAGATGAAGATGGAAAGGATGGAAAAATAGAGATTCAATTAGAGGTTTAGAGATTGGATGTACAAGATCAAGTTACTAATGTACAAGGAAAACTTCATAATGCAGAGTCTACAATCGAGCAAGAAAAAGTTGATCAATGGGATCAAACCATTCAGCGAGGAGAGTAAAAGGAGAACCGAGAAACACCATCCTTGGTGAATGAAGAATACATAACACCCTGCACATAAAAGTAGATAAGTTTGAAGAAGGCACCATCATAATAGAGAACCTTGTGCTAAACTAATAACACACCATCAAAGGAGTCAAAGACAACATATAAGAAGAAGAGTCGACAGCCAAAAAAAGAAGCCCCACTCAAAGCATCCAAAGCTGCCAATGCATAAAAGAATGAAGCTACCCATGCCATGAAAGGAGGACAGTCGACTACAGAGGCAAATGAGTAGTGCATGTCCATGTATTTGAGCAAGGACACCATCTACAAGAGGTAGAACGTCCACAAGAGCTAAAGAGGTCACCCATACATTGGAAAGAGAGACCACGCATGATAGGGAGTATTCCTTTTAGTTTCAAGCTTATTCCACACATGGAAAATGGAGTTTGTAGGAGATGTCTTCAATAATAAGGCCCATGTTTTGGGGAAATCCAAGGTAGGAAAGAATAGTGGTCTCCTTAGAATGAGCAAAAAAGAAGATGCATCTACATGAGGGGGTAAGGAGTAAAGTTGGTAGCAAGAAATAAGCCCATGACAGATGGCACATAGCCACTCACCATGCAAGGCAAGACAGTGATACCCCACTTTGTGTAAAGAAGAAAACTTGTGCATTAAAAAGAGAGTAGTATTTTGTTTTTAACAGAGCAAGGCCATAGCATTTTATCCCACATTCATCGTGGGTGGGCTATTTTAAGTTTTTAAATATGCCAGCACATGAATTGCAAGTGTTCCAAAGGTCCACACCTTTTGAGACAAGGAGAGTCGCTACTGTGGGTCCTAGTTGGCCAGTGGAAGGGACATATAAAATTTTGAACCAAAGTATGCATGCCCAAGAATGATGACATGGAGATCTAAGAACCAATCAAGAATCAACACCTAGCATGCTAAGTGGCGAAGTAGGCAATAATATGGTGAGATCATAGATAGAGGAAGGAGATCATGCCATATGGCACATTAGGCAGTCCTCGCTATCTCACCAAGGAGAAGTTTCTCACGTGATAGCATGGTGACATAGTGAGGGTAGAGGTGGTGATGACACATGGCAGTGGGTCCCGGTAGCGCTGACATGGAAGATGTGAGTTTTGACCGATAACAAAGCACCATGTGGCAATGAGATGGTAGTGATGAGGTAGGTGTTGAGTAGGCAATTACTAGGCAATGAAGGAGCAACGAGGCAGCCAATTAGGGGCTGGCACGTAGCAGCTCAGGTGGCACCCAATGGGCTCGATGAGGAAGAAGGAAAAAATTGAAGAATAAAAAATCATTTTTAAATATTTTTTGAAAAGAATGTGCACGTTCATAACTAAAAAATGCAAAAGTGGGCATATTTTCTAAAGTATAAGCTTTAGAGTTTTTAAAATTTTGAATTTTAAAATTGCAAGCTTGAGTTTCATACCAGGGGGACTTTTTTTTCAAATTGAGATTCTGGACGTTTTTGGTTGGTAAAATACATGCTCCAATATACCACCAGAACTGGAATGAGATGAAATTTCCAAATCTGAAGTCAATTTTTGCATAGGTCCTCATTGGTTCGAACTGTAGACCAATTTGTAAAATGTGTGGCATTGGTGGTAGAACAAGAAAATTTGATCACTGATCATCAGAATTGGTCATGAGGTAGATATAAAGGATTGGTGAAATGTAAAAGTGGAGAAAATTGATTATAATCAATTTTCTTGTATTCTTGAGGCCATTTCAACTTATTTTTAGATTTTACCTTGAGTTCACTTTTACCTCAGAATTAGTTATGATCTTTCATCATGACATTTTTGAGATATTTGATGCCTTTGAAAGCAAATTGAAAAAGGGATCTAATAGGCAGTTGAGGAGAGAGATTAGAGAGGGTCTTTTCATGGTGAAGAGAGGGAATTTCATGTTTACAGATGTCAATTGCATATTCAATCCAAGAATTCCTTCCTCTATATCAATCTCATTCTTTCTCATTGTTCTAGTTCTAGTTTTTGGGAAGAAAAAATTCATTGCTATTAGACCATTGGTTCCAATATTTTGACATGTTTCTTTGACTGTGACACCATTCTTCAGCATAATTCTCTCATGTGAACAATAGTAGTGTAGATAATACAGTAAGTTCTGATATGTTAGGTTTTTTCATGTTTTAATTTTATGCATCTGAATGTATAGTTTCAAGGAAATGAATACATATGAGCAATAATTTCACTAGTTTCATTCTGGTTCTTGTCTCCTATCTCAGCAATCTGTAAGTCTTATGTGGTCTTGGAACAAAGATTTAAGATCCATTTGCATCCCCTTCAAGTTGTATGTTTGATTTATTTTTCTATTGGACCAAAGGGCCAAGTAAATGCTTGACATGTTTAACAAGGTTACTGGTTACTTGAGAAGCATATTTTGTGAGAATGAGATCTGAATGAACACCGATGTCTGAATCACAAGGTGATTATATGGATCTGATGTTTTGGTATATGAAATATGTCCTGATGTCACAAATGTATGTTTTGAATTCATGGAATTGCCAAATGGATTAGGCACTAATCAATTATAGGATCACTTGTTATACTTTTGCATATTTGAGGTTGTGTTGAATCAACATCATTAATCAAATGTTTCCCCTTTCATGTTGAAAGTTATTCAAAGTTTAACTCACACTTAGCTTGGTAGTTTCATGAGTCAGGTCATTATTTGTTTCATGCTTATGAATTACTGGTTAAGTATAGAATATTTTGGGGTTTTATCTATTATTCTAGATTCTAATTATGCTCATTGCACTAGTCACATAATTGGATCCTAAGAGGTTCACCCACCTAGGTTTTGTAGAACCTAAAGTGAAGAAGGAGTGTAGCCTTATAGTTGGCCCAAGTTCTTGGTGAATCGTGTCTATTATTGGAGATAGCTGCCCATAGATGTAATCTTACCCTATACACTTGGTTATTAAAACACTGTTAAATCAGGAGCCAATAGAGGGCACTAGTGATAGTAAGAGTATAAAAAGGCTTTGTTGTGATGTGGAGCCTAAATAGACTCAAAGGTTTATTCGGTGCAGTTTTCTCCCAATATTATTTCTATAGGGTTTGGGGGCAGCTCCCCCAAGATGGGGTCAAGGGGTAGCACCCCTATGGGGACTGTAATATAGGGTGGGGTCAAGAGACAATTCCTCCATGGGGGTTTTCAGGGGTAGCGCTTGCGAATCCAAAAATGTCATTATATTGTAAAAGGCATTGGCCACTATTTTCCTATTGGATGACATATTCTAGCCCTAATTTTGTAAGTTGCAAAAGCTTGTATAAAAAGGCTTAGGGTTAGTGATTTCATATATAATTGTTATATTATAGCTTCCTGCAGTGGTATTGAGTTGTAAGGGATTGTGAATTTTAATCACTAGATAGTAATAATATTGGACTTGTTTTTGGTGGATGTGGCCCAAGGATAGGGTGAACCACATTAAATCTTGGTGTCTTGTGTTCTCTTTTGTGTGATCTATTATTTTCTAATATTGGTTATATTTGCATGTAATTGTTCTTTCTATCTGAGGTTAATCATAACAAGTGATATCAAAGCCAGATGGTCGTAGTTTTTTTTAAAGCTTAGACTATCATCATTTTTTTAGCTAGACTGTTGTCATTTTTTTTTAGCGATACTCTGTAGGAAGGTCTCATGGTTGAGTGGGAGTCTCATGGTTGAGTGGGAGAAATGGCAGATGAGGATAAACTAATAATGGAGAAGTTTAATGGGTATAACTTTTACTTATGGAAGATACAAATGGAGGACTATATTTATCAGAAGGATTTATGGAAGCCGTTGGAAGGAAAATCCAAGAAACGAGGAACTATGACAGATGAAGATTCCAAGATTTTAGAGAGAAAGGCACTTGGAAGCATTCAATTATGCTTGGCACCATTAATGACATTTAACATTACAAAAGTGAAGATAATAGAAGAATTTATGCAAACCCTACCGAAATTGTATGAAAAGCCCTCTACTTCAAACAAGGTATTTCTCATGAAGTGTTTATTTAATATGAAAATGATAGAAGGTGGATCTATTGTCGATCATTTAAATGAGTTTAATATTATTAATATTTAGTTATCTTTTGTGGGTATTAATTTTGATGAAGACATTAGGGCTCTCTTGATTTTGTGTTCTTTTCCTGAAAGTTGGAATGGCTTGGTAATAGTTGTAAGTAATTCTATTTATGGATCTAATACCCTAAAATTTGATGATGTGATGAGTGTTATTTTGAGTGAGGAAACTCATAGGAAAACCTCAGCTGGATCTAGATTGAGAAGTGCTTTGAATGTACAAAGTAGAGGTAGAACGAGTGAGAGAGGAAATCATTCTAGAAATTGTGGGAAATCAAGAGGAAAGTCAAAGGGGAAGAGGTCTCAATCCAGAGGACCGAGAGATTATCGGTATTGTGAGAAACCAGGGCATAAGAAGAAAGATTTTTGAACTCAAAAGAGCAATGAAGGAGATAAACCAAAAGGGAACAAGGAGGCAAATGTGATAAGTAACAAATCCAAAGATGATTCTTTCCTTTTTCCTTTAGAAATTATTGATGATTCATGGATTTTAGATTCTTGTGATTCATTTCATGCTACACCTCATAGAGGTTATTTTATTAATTATGTCCAAGGGGTTTTGGGCTTGTTTATTTGGGGGACAATGAACCCTGTCAATGGAAAAAGAAAAGTTAAGATTAAGTTGCAAAATGAGAATCAATGGCTACTACATGAGGTAAGACATTCCAAGGCTAAGTAAGAATTTAATTTCAGCAGGGCAACTCGGTGATGAGGGTTGTGTAGTTAATTTTAATGATAAAAATTGGAAGGTTTCAAAAGGTTCTCTTGTAGTAGAAAAAGGTGTGAAAATAGGCACCTTATATCTTTTTATAGGTCATACTATTCCTTTTACTTTGATTGTTTTAGAGAAAAATGAATGTTCAAGAACAGTTGTTGTAGTTGAACAGGGAGAACAAATTGCTACTGTAGATTCTGATACAACACTGTGGCACAACAAAATTGGGCACATGAGTGAGAAAGGTATGGAATGACTTCATTCAAAGCAAGTTTTACTAGGTTTGAAATGTGTTAATATGAATTTTTGTGAAATTTGTGTGTATGAAGAACAAAAGAGAGTGAGTTTTGTGAAGATTGGGAAGGAAAAGAAAAGCGAAAGCTTAGAGCTTGTGCATACAGATGTATGGGGACTAGCTCAAGTATCTTCCCTTCATGGCTCTTATTATTATGTTACATTTATTGATGATGCAAATAGAAAAGTATGGGTTTATTTCCTTAGACATAAATTTGATGTATTCCAAACTTTTAAAAAATGGAAATGCTTGGTTGAAAATGGGACTGGTATGAAATTAAAATGTCATAGATCTAATAATGGTGGTGAGTATTGCAATCATGTATTTGAAGATTATTTCTCCACTAATGATATTTGTAGATAGAAAATTGTTTGAAGGACTCCATAGGAAAATGGAGTGGTTAAATGCATGAATAGGACTATAATGGAGTGTGCAAGAAGCATGAGGTGGCATGCATGGTTTCCCTTAAACATGTGGGTGGAGGCTATCAATACTGCTATATATTTGATTAATAGAGGTCTCTCTACTCCTTTGGATTGTGGTATTTGAAAGGAAGCATGGACTAGTAAGAAAGTGAGTTATTCATTTCTCAAAAGATTTGGTTGTGAAGCATTTTCTCATATAGATTATGAAAATAGAACCAAGCTAGAAGCTAAGTCAAAGAAATGTATATTTGTTGGATATGAAATTGATGAATTTTGTTATAGGCTTTGGGATTTTAAAAATCATAAAATTTTAAGAAGCAGGGATGTCATATTCAAAGAGAAAGTGTTGTATAAAGATCTATTGCAACAACATGAGAAGAAAGAAGATGATTAAGTAGTGTTGGATGATACTCCAAAAGATGGCATTCCAACAATTCCTCATTATCTTCAAAAATCACAACAATAAACACCACACAAACCAATGAATGTTAGATGATCAATAAGGTTAAGTAGACCTCCAGAAAGATTTTCTTCTTTTTTGTACTCTATTTTACTAATAGATGTTGGTGAACCTAAATGTTATGATGAAGCTATGTACATGGATACAAAGATTCAATGGGAGTCTTCAATGAAAGAAATGGACTCTTTGCTTAAAAATAAGAGATGGGATTTCTTCAAGTTGTTTGCAGGTAAAAGCATTTTATAGAATAAATCGGTTTACAGGTTAAAAGAAGAGGATAGAGGTAAGAAAAGATTTAAAGCGAGGTTAGTTGTAAAAGCATTTGCATAGAAAAAGGGCATTGATTTTGATGAGATATTTTCTCATGTTGTTAAAATAGCTTCTATTTGCACTATTTCAAGTATTGTGGCTACTAAAGATTTGCATTTGGAGCAGCATGATTTTAAAACAACCTTTCTTCATGGTGATTTGGATGAAGAGATATATATGGCACAACCATAGGGATTTGAGGTCAAAGGTAAGGAGAACTTAGTGTGTAGATTGAAGAAAAGTTTATATGGCTTGAAGAAAGCACCTCTTCAATGATATCTGAAATTTGACAGGTTTATACATAAGAATGGATATAGCAAGTGTCACTTAGATCATTGTGTTTATTTTAAGAGGTTGGATGATAGAAACTACATTATTTTATGTTTATATGTTGATGATATGCTTGTAGCTGGGTCTAACCTAGATTACATTAAGGGGTTAAACGAACAATTAGCACATGCATTTTCTATGAAAGATTTGAGGGTAGCAAAAAAAATCCTTGGTATGAAGATTTGTAGACATAGGAAGAAGAGGAAATTGACATTATCTTAGGCAGAATATATTGCAAAGGTGTAGCAACATTTCTCTATGGAGAATGTTAAAGATGTGAGCACACCTTTACCTAGTCATTTGAAGTTGAATAAGGAGATGTGTCTCAAGAAACAAGAAAAGGAGGACAAGATGTCCAATGTACCTTATGCTTCAATTGTAGGTAGCTTGAAGTATGCTATGGTGTGTACAAGGCTAGATATTGCACATGTAGTGAGTGTTGTTAGTAGGTATATAAGTCATCTAGAAATTGAGCATTGGAATGTAGTTAAATGGATTCTCAGATATTTGAGAGGTACATCCAGTAAGTGTTTACATTTTGGAGGTTCTACTACTAATTTACAGGGCTATGTTGACTTAGATTTGGTAGGAGATATTGATACCAGGCAGAGTACTACAAGTTATGTATTTATTCTAGGTTGCAAAAGGTTAATGTTTTATCCACTATAGAGGTAGCCAAGGAGATGATATGGCTGTCGTTCTTCTTGGAATAATTGAGACACCCTTAGACATATAATTATTTGTTTATAGATAGTCAAAGTGTCATTCATCTTGTAAAGAGTTTAGCTGTACATTCAAAGACCAAACACATACAGTTGCAATACCATTTCATTTAGTCAGTTTTGGATTATTGACAGTTAAAGCTGGACAAGATACATATAGATGATAATCTAGTAAATATGTTTACCAAGGTAGTCTAAAATCCTCTTCAACTTCAGTTGGCCTTTTAGACTAAATAGAATAAAAGAACAACAAAATCTAGGGTGGTTTGATATTCTAGTGGGAGCTACAAGTTTAGCAGTGCTATGATCAGTCTCCAAGTGGGAGATTGTTGTGATGTGGAGCCTAATTAGACTTGAAGGTTTATTTGGCATGGTTTTCTCCCAAATTATTTATATGATGGTTTGGAGGTAGCACCCTTGTGAGGACCTGAGGTAGCGCCCCAGGTGCACTCCTTGTCATAGTACAAGGTGGGGTTGAGGGGAAATACTCCCGCGAGGGTTTTCAGGGGTGGTGCTCCCAAATCCAAAAATGCCCTTATATTATAAAAGGCATTGGCTACTATTTTTCCTATTGGACAAATTATTCTAGCCCTAATTTTGTAAGTTGCAAAAGCTTGTATAAAAAGGCTTAGGGTTAGGGATTTCATATATAATTGTGATATTGTAGCTTCTTGCAGTGGTATTAAGCTATAAGCGATTGCAAATTATAATCACTAGATAGTAATAATATTGGACTTGATTTTGGTGGATGTAGCCCAGGTATTGGGTGAACCATGTTAAATCTTGGTGGCTTGTGTTCTCTTCTATTTGATCTATTATTTTCTGATATTGGTTATATTTGTGGGTAACTATTATTTCTCAGATCTATAAGATTTCCACAATCCATGAAAATGAGTTTTAATTTCTAGATTAGATTGTGTATAATTTTTTATCATCAACATTTCGAATCATACTACATGATCCATCATTAGGACGCAAGAGAACAAGAAGAAAAAAATTTCTTCCTGTTCTCTTGCGTCCTAATGATGGATCATGTAGTATGATCCGAAATGTTGATGGTAAAAAATTATACACAATCTAATCCAAAAATTAAAATTCATTAACTATTATTTTTGTTTGAGGTTAATCCTAACAATGTTTTCAAATGGGAAAGGAATAAGAAAACCATGGAGGAAATCAAAAAATCTAAGAATTCTTACAATGATGACAAGATGAAAATGGGGTGTTGACTAGTAAAGATAATGTGGAGGGTAGCAAGGGAAAAATTACTGACTCGAATGTTGGGTCAAAAGCCCTTGGGGAGGATGAAGAGAAACAAAGTGTTCACCCTTTCCATCCAAAGAGGCACTAATACATTTGGCATCGATTTGCGACGGCTAAGTGTCACCATTGCAACGACAATGTGTCGCTACTGCGACGGTAGTAGACGTCATTGTTTTTTAGTTGCAAATTGTGATGTCTATCCTTAGATATCACAATTTTGATGCCTATTCATCGCAATTTCACCATTCTAACCTGGCACGGCTCCCGTCACAATGCATGCAAATCCTATCGCAATTCTGACGTCTTCCCCACGCATTGCGACGGGGTGGTGTTGGCATCTGCCCATGGGTTCGTTGAGGTGAGAGTCTTTCCAGTTCTTCCTTGGGCGTCGCACTTGCGACAACCTTGGAAAATTGCGAGAAGGATGCGACGATGCTAGTGGTGCAGTAGTGCTGGTGTCGACACCGTTGGTCATCGCAATGTTTCCAAATGTTTCGCAATTGCGACGCAAAGTCAAGAATTGCGACGGCATCGCTAAGCATGCGATGCACATTTTGTCGCAATGCGTGGGCAGATGTCGCAATTGCGATGTTTGCAGTTAGCAATATGGTAGGGCCACTGTGGCGGCAATGCCAACTATCATCGCTACCATAGTGGCCCCGGAACAAGCATGATGCATCATGGGGCATATGAATTCATATGCCCCCTAGGTGACAGAAAACATGCATTCTTTCCAAACTACAACAATCTCTTTTAGTGTTGCAGGTGTAAACAAGATATCCCAACAGGTAGAAAATTTGTCAAATGTCAATTTCATTTCAGAAAGTCTAGAAAAGAACACAAGTTCTGGCCATTCATGCAGTAAATCCAGATCATTAGCAGATCATGGTGCATCATGCTTGCGACGAGGCCGCTCGCGTTGCCGCCACAACGGCCCCGCCGCAAGCATGATGCATCATGATCTGCTGATGATCTGGATTTACTGCATGACTGGCCAGAACTTGTGTTGTTTTCTAGACTTTTTGAAATGAAATTGACATTTGACAAATTTTCTACCTGTTGGAATATCTTGTTTACACCTGCAACACTAAAAGAGATTGTTGTCGTTTGGAAAGAATGCATGTTTTCTATCACCTGGGGGGCATATGAATCTTGTAAGTGGTTTTCCTTTGGATGTCCAATGTTCAATGACACCCTCTTCTTTAGTTTAGAGCCATTATACTGAGATTCAGACCCACCTACTGTTTGAATGCTAGTTTTCTTATCTTGTATATAGAATAGCATGTAAGCTTTCTAGGAAAGAAGACTCTTCTCACTGACTAAATAGATCTAGTGTACAAAATGTCATAAGAATAACTTCAATCAGTCTAAGAAACTTCAGTATAATTAGTGTTACCATATAAAGAAAAGGTTCTACATAAAATTGTAGTTCTTTTGTGTATCCTGTTATACACAAATTATAATGAGCTTGCTCCACAAAATTAAACATGTCTTCACAACTGTAGCAAATGTATACCTGATTATCATCTAAAGCATGCTAGATGCCTGTGGATGAACGAATAAAGCAAAAATAATGATCAGAATGTGTGCTCCAGCCATCATGAACAAGAACACCATAAAGAGTGTTCTTAAAATTGCCCTCCTGTGATTGATCAATAGACAGAGAAACTAGAATATCATTCAAATGTGCAATATTTATTAAAAAACCAGTAGATATTACAAAAACTATATTATTAGATTCCATTGAAAATGTGATCCACTGGAAAATAATATTGTAACGGCTACTTACATGTGAACTACTAACAAATGGTTTGAGATCCAACGTACAACCAAAGTCTACTTTTTTGTCAATTTTTCCTCTAGATCCAACTACACTGAAGTGCTTGAAATGAATTACAAGAGCATGTGGTGCTTTATCAATTTTGAGTTGTTCTAGAGCCTTCACTTTTACTTTGCATCATTCACATTGATCTCTTTTCACACCCCCATCTAAGTGCTCCATTGTCGTGTAATGGGATAATGCTTTCAACAAGGAATCTACTCGAATGATCTCTAGGCTCAAATCTAAGAAAGGATCAAACTTATTTGAGTAATAAGAAAATTGTGTGCACTTCACCTACAAGCCAGATTAAAGCAATTGTTAATGAATAAAATAATTTTCTAAGACTATAACGTAGAGTTCCCAGCATAAAAATAATTTTGAAAGGTTTAAGTGACTCAAAAAAGCAGAAATAATGATCAAAATGTGTTCTCCCACCATCATGAACAAGAACACCATAATCAATCATTTTCTAACATCTTTTTACCCATTGTGTACCCATTGCACATCAATGTAGTATTGCTAGTTTTTTATTCATGTTATGCATGGCAAAAGCATACAGTAAGGGTCACATCAAAGTTTTCATTGGTAAGGAGAAACCCAACAAATTACCCACCATATTACATGGGCCTAAGGAAAGCTTTATGCTTGACCAAAGGCAAGGCACCTGCAACTAAAAGTCAGGATGATCGAACTGGAGTGAACAATGACTTTACAGAAAACACTTTGAAAACTTGTTAAGAAAATCTATCAACCTACAATAAGATTGTATTAAAACTAGAATGATACAGATCCATATTATTAAAACTTAAAATGCCTGTCAATATTAGGTGTTCAAAAAAGCACACGCTGGACACCTCTTGGAATGTTCAGGGCCTCCATAACCTTTGCTACAATAAGAAAGAAATCCAAATAATATTAAATCTTTGCTGAAACTCCAATTCACAAGGATGTATAGTTATGTTCTAATAATCAAATACTAACAGCAAAAAACACAAAGCTGAAATGGATATGTCGCTAGTTTTTCTCCATTCATTCATAAAACAAGCTTGATACTAAAATGTAAGTGTTTTCTCTTTAAATTATATCATGCTGATCACAAATACTAATCACAGATTAGTTATCCAAAAGGGTGCAATAATGATAGAGGAGCCAAATACTAAAAGATGCAATGAAGAGTTGCAATTCTTCAAATGATATTAAAAAGGCATCAATAACCAGTCCAAGGACATTATTCAGACAGAAGATTACTTTATATTCTATATAGACATAAGTGGTAGTAATCCACTAGACATCAGAAAGTCAGATCCCATGAGTACAATGATTAAGATCAGGAATAGTGACATATATATCACATAAGTAACCAGAGTTACATTAGAAATTGCAATAGTACAGATCACCCATCATTGGGTCATCACCATTACAAAGATATTATATCAGACAGAGATCAAATAAATATCCAACGTCTTTACAAACCAAACAGAATCAATCATATCACATTTAAATAAGGAAAATATCAGATACAGTGAATAACTTCAGACCAGTATGGTACATATCACTTTTACATTATGATAAATATATAATAGTGATTACTTGGTCTTGCAAATTGCTCTACAGAAATTCTAATGATACTTATTGCAGATCAGTAATCAACATTAGATCGTGAGGATCTATGACATTAGGTCATTTAATTGACTATCACTATACTTCCAACTTCAATATATATAATCCTTGTTTAGTCTTTGATATTGATTGGATTGGGAATTTTCACAGAGTCATTTCCATCATTATTGGAAGTGTTTTTGGTTATCAAAGTTTGATTGAAGATATCAGAACTACTTAAAAAGACATTTGCATATTGTTCATCTATATTCTTTACCAAAGATCAGTTGCATCTCTCTAGCAGTGAATTAAAGAATATATCAGAAGCATGGGTGATATTACTTGTACATAACATCAAGATACATGCACAATTGCATTGATATATCTACCCCAAAAAAATATTGTTATTAATACCTAACATTTATTTGTGGAAAAATAAAGAATTGAGTATAAGTAATAATAGAAAGAAGTTTATTGTGATTTAAAATATAAGGATTTAGTCACAGACCCGTAGGAGTCATATAAGGGAACATCAAAAATTAGTTGTAACCTCAAATAAGGGATTATTAACAAGCTAAAAGTTATCCTTGTTTCTGAAGTCAAATCTCTCTTCTTCCAAACTTTCCTTGTCTGATTTCTCTGGACAACGTTTCAGGTCATAGGTCTCAGCTAGGTTGTCCACTTTATCATTTCTTCCTTTGTCTTTTGGTTCCTTGAAGTTTTTTGTTCCTACACCTTGATTTTCTATTTTTTATGTTTTCATGAACATCTATCAACTTATCATTTTTTCGCTTATATCAATCCAAGGTCCTATGATATATAGTTGTTGATCTATTCTTTCTTACTGTCTTGTTACCCCATCCTTAAAGGACTTCAATGCTATATGTTGAGATTTTTGACAAGGTAAATGTGAGTGAAGTTCTTGAAGCAATATTTGAATTACAATACTTAGTCTGAACAATCTCTCCTATTTAATTTTCTGCAACTTCTCTCTTTCTTGTGAAGCTATCGTCTTGGCATGCCTAGATATCATAGAGCTCTTTCAACATCTTTAGCAAAATAACTTAATTTCCCTAGTTCTTCACTTGCCATAGTTTCATCAAAACATTTTCTCACCTACTTGTTCCTATCCTTCACTATCACATCTCTTTGTCTATCTTCCTCGAGGTGATTAGATTTGACACACAATGTATATTTTGATTGACTGACATTAGAAATATTACTCTTCTCATGCACAAACATTGACATGCTAGTCAATGTCATGTACTTTTTAAAAGGTGAAGGATAATTTTGATCAACATCCTTATCTCCAAGAAGCTTCACATAATCTGAATGATGACCCCTAGATTCAATCCCTACTATGTCATCCTCAATGTATGACATTGAGATGCAGTAAGAACAATCTCATAATCATCATCAATCCATTTACTCATTTCATTTGTGACAGAAGGAGGACTAAAAAAATTAATTGCTTCTATTCCTTCCAAGTGTCAAAAACTATTTTCTCTCCTTGTATCTTGTTACCACTATTGTTGGTGGTCTATTAAGGTTAGATTCTAAAAATATTCCTCCCATTCACTTCCTAACTTGGTTTTTTCTCGTTCTTCCTTTTTCAAGTGAGGCTTCAGTTTTTCCTCTTTCTCAGTTTAAATGTTGTGGTTGTTGTATGGATACAAGTAGCTTTAGGATTTAAATTCTCCACCTCTAGCTCATGGAAACCCTTTGCTTCTACATATGCACAAATCAATCTTTTGTACATAGCACTATGCATTAGAGTGGCAGTTAGATTTGTACTTTTTACACCACTTACCAATATTTGGCATGAGTAAATTGAAAAATAGAAATAAACACAATTTGAAAGTTAACATCATGGATGGCCCCAACACATGAATATAGAGGATGGTCCCTCACAATGACCTTAAGGACAAAATTTTGAAGAAGTTTACAAGGACACAAACATAAGGCTATTATCTTCACCTTTATACATTAGAAAAGTAACAACTTAGTACAAATAAATAAATAAATCAATCATTTACTAAAAATTTCAATTTAGTTTCTAGCTTTTCAATCTCTAAATTTTGTCTTTGTAGATTTGTAGTGAGAAGATTGTGGTGCACAATCTTCGAAGTTTGCCAGCCCTATAGCAATTCTAGTTGTGAGTGGAATTTGAGCACATTTGAAGCCCTCCACACCAAGAAGTGCAAAATACTGACTCAATAGTACTTAAATAACCTTGTTCTTGTGCAATACATTTAGCATCTACCTCTCATTGGCCTTCATTAAATAATTTCATATTTAAATTCAACTGTCAATGATATGGATGAGCCTAAGAGACACTCTTTTTTAAGGAAGGTAAAACTAAAATTAATAAAGAAGTAGTAGAATGGGCAAAAGGTATAACCACATAAGAAGGCAGAAGTTATGTGAATGGGTGCAGCTGCCTACAATATGCCTATTAAAGAGATAATTTTTCTCAAGTTGAATCAATATCATCAACTTCAAGAGCACCCACACAGCCACTAAGAAGTTCTACTCATAGAAGAAATTTGTAAAATATTAATTGTAATTGCAATTTTTTATCATATAACACCGTGATTGTATTAAGCTTCTTTAGTGTTTGTGAATGAATGACAAACCACTTATTTGCTCTTTGATATCAGTTTTATAAATGTTGTTAAATGTTCTTTTTTTATGTTTGGAAATTTTGTTGAGTTGAGTCCAAGTCAAATTTGGGTTTGTCAAGTTTTATAAAGTTACAAGTTTCTTAATTAGTAACTAAGGAATAAATAATGAATTCATTAGTGATGTCACGGTCGCCTTACTGCTCATGGAAAGTAACTCTTCTCCATTTTCACTCTTCCATGAGGTCACTTGTCCACCATACAGCAATACCTACACAAATATAACATTAATAATTTATACATATGACCTAAAAGAGAATTGATAAATTGAAAATGACATCAGAACCACAACACAAATTAATCCATTAATTTCTGTTGACACAATATTAAAATCAAGGGATAGAGAAAATAAAAAGGAAATAGGAAGTAGATCTAATGAGCCATATCAAATATAAGATCAAGGTTACATTAAACCATCCTATGCTCTTAAACTAGTATCAACAACCAGCAACAAATGACACAAGACCTGCTTGGACTTGTTACAATCCTAAAAACTAGAACCAATTATTTTTTCCTTTACTCACAAGGTTATAAAAACTACCATAACCAAAGTCCAAAAAATCCAAAATCCAAAAAGGCATGAATTTGAAAGAAAACTCAAAATCTTGATAGAAAGAACTTAAAACAATAGATCGTTTCAAATCTCAGTACAACCTCAACAATGAACACAATTCAAGAACAAAACTTATTTATTGACCAAAAGAATACCTTAGAGCTTCTCTTAGATTGAGATTCCTGTGTAGATTTACTATTATTTGAACAAGACATTGATGTCCAGGCATGGTTCAACATAACTTGAGTTTCTAAGCCTAACTTTCTAACCTCTAAAAATGGAAGTTCAAATGTCGATCCCAAAAAATTAGTTGAATAATTGACCTGCAATAAAAGAAAGTGAGAAAAATTCATATACATATTCTATTAAATGTTTGAAGACATGAGATTTCTACATTCCATCAGGTGGAAATTGAAAGAGCTTCTAGCAGTAACTGTGTAGACATTTTTCAATCTAACTAAATCAAATTAAAACAAAAATTATGTTAAAACACCATACAATTAGAAGTTACAGACTGCACAACATTTTTGTAGTAATAGAATCTCGACAAAAATGTAAACCATATCTAATACAATGCAATTACATACCTAGGTCTTCCCAAACAACTAAGTGGTTGGTCATGACTAAAAATTTGAAGTACATGATCAAACATTGTTGGATAGAAAGGCTTCCCAGCTTCAAGCCATCCAATCTCATGTTCCAATCTGTGAAATTTTAAAACGTTATTGTTTCAAGTGGTTCATTTACAAATCTTGTTTCATTTGAGATGGTTAACAAATTGAATCTACCAAGAATAGCACATGTTAGGCCTTACAAAGCACAAGGATTGGATGTTGGATGTTGTGTTGATGTGAAGGAGCAAGCTTATGTTCCCTTCACCATTGGATCATCTAATGATGTTGTGTTGTGTGGCATTGTACCTTTGAGTGGTTGTCATATAATTTTAGGAAGGGCTTGGCAGGTTGAGAAGAGATCCCTACATGATGTCTGAAAGAACACCTACACTTTCACAAATAATGGAGAGAAGATGGTATTAACACCATTGGAGGAGCACAAGACAACTTCGAAGGTGTCAACGAGCATTGGCATCTTTGAGAGGGAAAGGTTCCTAAGAAAAAAGGAACATGGTGAAGCAATGGAAAATGTTTTGATAAAAAAGGATGATGCTTTGAAGCAAATAGCTAATAGGTTGAGCAAAAGAACCTAGAAAAGGATGATATGAAGACAAGTTGTCCATTTGAAGGACAAATAACAAATGAGCAGCAATCAAGTGTTGAAGAGCAAGGAGAACCTAACACCAAAAAGGTTCAAAAGGTTGTAGCAGAGGTAAAGAGAAAGGATGCTGGTGAAGACAGAAAAAGATCAGGTCTTGAAGGGCTTGAGGGAAAGGAGATGATTGGAACAAAGATGAAAAGTACAAATGCTGATGTAAATAGCAAAGAAACGGGGCTTGGAGAAGCAGATATGATATTGATTGGTTCTATATGGTGTCCATTGAAAGTTGGACAAAGAAAATTCACAAAGACAACGATGACTGAATCGGATAGAACAGCCACCAACCAGGAGTTGGTATACCAAGGCAAATGGCAAGTGTGTGAAGACATGTTGTAGACAGCAGTAGAGGTCTCAAGGTGCAAAGAGAAGGATGAGAAGACAATGGAGATGAAGAGCCAAGGGAAGGCTAAACAAGGTGATTATATTCCAAGCATGGAGAAGTATGAAAATATGAGTTATTTTTGGTTAGTTATTCTAATTTTGTTGCAGGCATATGAGAATATGATGGAGATTCCTAGTGTGGGGAAGATAGCAAGAATTGGTAAGAGTTATGTTCTAGAAGGAGCTTGTTATTGCTTCTTGTTTCTACCTATTGTTAGTATCTTATTGAGCTTCACTTTGTTTCGAGAATAGTTTAATATTCTCTACTAAATGGGGCCAACCACATGAAGGTGGAAGCTCATTTGGCCCCACCCCCCTCCCCCTAACATCACTCTACATTCCCCGTTAACATCTATCATTCATTCATTCTTTCAAGCATTAATAAAATGTACGATTCAATCAATATCACATGATAACATTCAATCAATATCACGTGATAACATTCAATCAATATCACATGATAACATTCATTAACACATTAGATTTGTTAACATGCAACATTCATCAATATTTTGCATTAACACATAATTCATGAACATTCATTAGCACATAATTAAATTAATTGAGGCATAAAATTCATTCATTATCAATTAAGGTATGTAGATGACAATCATTTATTTTGTTTCTTTCTATTTCTTTTTTCTATGTAAGCTCTAAGAGGAGCATCAGTGTCATCATCAATTCCCCCCTCATCAGTTGTTCTGTTCTCTATTCTTGATCATCTCAAATTCCTATGCCGTTGCAAAGGGGGGTCCTTTGCAATAACAAATAAAAGAGTTAAATTAAAAATAATTTATTATAATTGTTACAAGTATTTAATTATTTTAAATAACATAACTGTGGCACTCTTTACCTGATCTGACCACATCATTTTGTCTAGACTCAATGTTAACACGGTCATGAACATCGACCCCTCGATCCTCTACAACTGCTATACAAAATGTTACTTTAATCCAAACACCAATTGCAATTACATATAAAAAATTTAATAGCAAATGTATACCTCCACCATTGGGATGCACATCATGTGAACCTTCAGCATCCACAGATTGTGTAGAAGGATTGTCAGGCTACATTCCAACATCCTACGCATTGTTATCATTGCTTGCTTAAAATAGATATACTCACTTTATATTGGAACTTAACATCAAATAGACTAATTGGTAAAGTATTCAATTTGAAATAAATTTCATTTAGCTTATTTACCTGTGGCTCAGATGCATCATTATTAGAACCTTCCACATTGATTTCAGCTCGTAGTCGTTTAGCCACAGCTCTATAGCCTTGTTGGAAGCCAATTCTCTTATCCTCTTCTATGAGGCATCTCTTGAACTCTGAACCTTGCATTTTTGCATGGTATGGTGAATTTTACTTGCATTGTTTCATCAACCAATGGAGGGTAGTTAAAATATCAACAGCAAATCATCTATATCCATCACAATATAATAGGAGAAAAATCGAGCAGTTTTGATGGAGCAATCTACTATATAAATGTTGTGTGTTTGTATCCTTTGCTTGTACCAACATATTTTCTCCAAATTCTTAAGTTGGGTAAGAGTTAGTTCAGCTCTTTGGAAATAAAAATGACTGTAAGTGCTGCTACATTCCCTCATTCTTTCAATCACTGCCTTTATTCTCAACTATTGGAGGAAAATTCAGCCTCAACCATGGCCTCCATTTGTGAGATTTCTTCATATGAGGATTTTGTGAACGAAGAGAAAAGTAAAATATTAGTGATTGGAGCCATTAGTTATATTGGTCACTTTGTTGCTCTTGTAGCTGTAAATGCAGGCCATTCTACTTATGCTTTCATTAGACCCATCACTGCCCATGATTCTACCAAAGAAAAGTGCCTCCATGAATTGAAAGATTCTGGTGTTAACATTGTCTGTGTATGTCACTAGCTCTATTCATAACTAAGATTTTTTGGTAGATATGTATGGCACAGTTGTAAAGTGTGTGTACTTGTTTAAAATATTGATTTTATAGACTATAGATTGTTTTGATTGGTCATATAGGTTTAGAATATATGATTAAGCTTTGCTTGTTTATTCATGGTAACTACTATTGCAGCTGTTTGCTAAATTGTTAGATAGCAGTCATCTCACAAACAATCATGTTTGACTGTCTTGTTGTGAAGTTGGGTATTTAGAAATTATGTTAAGAAGGGGTGTTCGGTCAGTGATCTCCTTATCAATGAGTCTAATTTGGTTGAGATCATGAGCTATATTATAGTTGAAAAAATTTGTGTTGTAATGGGTTTTATTAATGTCTACATGTTCTGTAATGGGTCTTATTAATGTGCATGTATATTATAATGGGTGTTTTGCAGGGAGATTTAAGTGATCATAATTCAATGGTAAAGGCCATGCAAGGCATTGATATTTTTATTTCAATTGTGGGTGGTGGTCAACTTACAGATCAGCTTAAGATTGTAGACGCCATTAAAGAAATTGGCACTATTAAGGTTAGAACATAGGACCCTAACATTATTACCATGAATGCTTGTTAACTGTAATAGACTTAAGAATTGTTGAACTTTGATGCAGAGGTTTCTTCCTTTGGAATTTGGGCATGATATAGATAGAGCCAATCCAGTAGAACCAGGGCTAAGCTTTTACAAAGAAAAGAGAGTTGTTAGGAGGGCAATTGAGGCATCCAACATTCCATACACTTACATCTGCTGCAATTCTATTGCTAGGTGGCCTTACTTTTATCATACCCATCCCTCTGAGCTTGCTCCTCCCCAAGATCAGTTTGAAATCTATGGAGATGGAAACATCAAGGGTGAGATTTTAAATAATTTTATATTAGTAAATGAAGGAATCTTCACTAATCTAGATTGCAGAGTCTGACTTCAATTGTTGAATTGTTTATATTGAATATGAAAATCCACTACTGTTATTATATTTTATTGACCTATTTATAATTGATGAGCTAAATAAGGGAGTCCTAGCATTTCCCATCACATTATATAAAAAATTTGATACAATTTTTCATTTGGTAATACTTACAACTCTTGCTTGAAGTTTCAAAAAACCACCAGAGCCAAGCTTGTGTGTCCCGTGCTTTTCTAGTCTTGCCTTTGTTGCCTTTGATGTGTCAAGCAATCTATGAAAAGTTTAAAATATGTTAGATAGTATAAATATAGAGGTTAATTAGTACATAATTAGATTCTCAACAGTATCACATACCTTTCTGTACTCTCCACTGGTGTAATATTATTTTTCTTGTCAGCTTTATACTTTCCATCCAAAATTAGAGCCTGCCACTCAGCCTTAGGAACATAGGGCGGACGCTCGTACTTGGGGTTATCCCGTAAATTTTTTCTGTACTGGTCCCTAATATACTTCAAACATAAACCAGCTTTCTCAAGGAGCTTGTTTCTCTCAAATGCACGAGGTCCAAAGAGTTGGGTCATGCTCTCTATAAGATCATCCTTCAACGGTTTGCATTGGTTATTACACCTTTTAAGTAAAAAAAAACATGTTAGACTCACAAATGAAGTGAAGCTACCTTTAATATAGTTCAAGAAATGGATGAAAAGGAAAACTATTATAGCAATGATATGAAATCAAAATAGTGGTTTGGAGTTTTAGTTAGGATATGATGTTCCACCAGGTACGCATGGTGGGCCCGAATATTTGCAAACACTCATCACCAAGTTTTCTTCAAAAAAGATCATTCCCTACAAAACAATCATGGGATCATTAGTTCATGAAGAGTGATCAAAAACTAGATTACTATTATATCACTATAGAATAATAATAACTTTAAAGTACCTAGAACTTTGGCTACTTTTAATGGAATGCCTTCATCGTTGCTGACGATCAATGTAACATCCTTCACCGTTCCCGTACTAGGAACATAGGAACATCCAAGAAATGATGCTACAACTCCTATTGCAAAAAGTTTCATAAGTTTCATAAGTCTTTGTCACGAAGTATAAAAGAAAAAATGATAATTGATGTTAAAAAGTTGTAAAATAAAATTGTTTGTTGCTATCATAAGAGAGAAAAAGAGGGATTTGTGTACCAGCAAATGGTGCAATAGTCGATGCATGTAAGCTGCGTGTTGCTAACTCAGCAGTCGAAAAGAGATTTGTGGTTGTCCTGGATGGAGGCGGCATCATCATAGGATTCAATTGATGTGAAGCTAAAGAATAAAATTGTTAGACCATGCATAAATATAGAATGCATGGACTAGCATGGACAAGATTGTTAGAGCATTAAAAAAAGGATTGTTCGAGCATGTATTGTCAATGATTATGATCATTCCTATATATATTCAGTGGAAAACAGAAGTGGGGAATGAAACATGCGATCTACCTGAACCACCTGCAGCACCCTCATCATGGGAAAGGGGCTCAAAATCACATAAAAAACTCTGTAAAGACAATGCATCCATATTTTAATTAATGTCATAAAAGAGCATAACATAAAAACCATTATTGAACTCTTGTTATAATTAAAATTTTCATTAATACTTACTTTTAAGGTTTCAGAGGTGTGCATCAATTCAGCTCCCCTTTCTCTTATTTCCTAAGTAGTAGGCTTTATGGTTGCCAAACGTAAAATTTCTCTGCCAATTTTCTTTAGCAACTTTTTAGTCGAACCGATCGGGTCATCGGTGTCTGCTAAATCAATATAAAAAGGGTCCTCCTTAGGGGGGGGCTACTGATCAGGGACTGCAGGTTCCTTTCCCTCCCTCCGACCACTGGCCCTCTATGAAAACAATAGTATTAGTATTATCAAAATTACTCCAAAACAATGAAGAAAACAACATTAAAAAAATAACATTTTGCTTCTATCTAGTTTGCACAATTACAATGAGTTTTACCTGCTCGTGTGTAGATGAGTCGGGAACATCGCTAGCATCCCCTCCAGGTGGTTGCTCCATATTGTGCCCCTGTGTCAAAGATCAAGTATAAAAATGTTAGCAAAAAATTTATTGACTAAATGGTATGTTGGAGTCATTGATTAGAAGTTGGTTTACTAGTATGTACCACCTCCATGATAGTAGCCTCGTTTGTATCTATGTGGTTCAAATTGTAATCAATAAGAAGCTCTTCCCCTGCACGTATTGATTTTATCGCACAGATGAATACACAATTTCCCTCGTGCACCTCAAATATGCAATTGGGTTGCTTTATAGTTGACCCAGGTCGTGTACTATTTATAAAACTCGTAATATTCCCTGTTGCTTTTGGCCTTCCATCAATGTATATAGCCACACTTTTACTTTGATTATTGTCTTGCTGTTGTATATAATTTTCTGAGAGGGCATACCTACGCATACTTTTTTTATATTTAACAATATGCATCCAAATTTTGTAATTGTAACATGGTCCAACATACTCCATCAATTCAGAAACTATTTTGTAAGACACCTTTATGCCGTCCATAGAAAATAGGCCCAAACCATGTCGTGATGATGGTGCTATGCGATATATCCTCTCGTTAACACAAAAATCAGTATTAATTGGAGGAAGTTCCTTGGGTACCCAATGTTTCTGTAGATGTTGGTACCTCAAGGGCACCTCGATGTCACCTTCCATCTCATCATCATAAGAACATGACCCCCCTTGAGCAAGGAAAAATTTCATGCGTTTATTGAATTTCCTTCTAGTCCTTTGACCTCTAGTTAATCTCCCTATTCTAGATAAACTGCATGTCTCACTTTCCTCTTCTATTCCTATATTTCCTTCACTCGAGGAAGACACTTCTGACAAATACCTATTCACTGGTACTTGCAAATGGGAGAGATCTTAGAAGACATCAATCTTACTATTGATAAGTGTATTAAATAGACTGTCTATAAGGAGTATTGACTTATACTTGTCGATCCTTGAGACTGTGCAGGATGCTCCTAAAAGGGGTTCAGTTTCCTACAAATGTAATTCAATTATTGTGAGCATAATCACATCCATCATTAGCATCACATAAAATTTAAAAAAATTAAAAGGTACACAATAAAACACTTAAATCAGGCTCACATTATAAGCCTACTAGGGAAGTAGGCCTACTGAAGGGCTAAAACTGGGTTTTTGTATCAGCTGATGAGTTGAGGGCTTAGTCACCTTGGGGACATGCTATTTGAAGTTTTTTGATGTGTGTGGAGGTGGACGAAACACCTAGTTAAGGTGAAGTCAAGTTTGGCACCTATTGAGGCATTGTGAGCATTTGATAGTTTTTTGATTAGATTGCTTAGATGAATCTATTGGATGGATTGAGGGACATTCATGGGATTATTCCAAAGATGTAGAACCTAAGGTGGCATAAGGATTTGGTGTGCACTCTGATAGGTTATGGAGTTTTCTTGGATCAAGGAGAGGGATCTTATGAAGATGCTTGGTTGGTGTTGTGAGAACACTATGGAAGTCCCTCTTGTTATGAATGATGGCAAGACCACCTAGGGTCTCTGCATCACCTACGGAGGTAGAATTATTAACCAACAAATTGGGTAAGCACTTATATTATGTTTTGCCTATGATATTCTAGGTACAGCTCCCTTTTATAGATATTTAATGAATTCCCTTTTCTAAACTAAACACTTACAAATGCTTTTGACCTGAAAGAAAATAAGGCTCAATATATTCATGCATCAATATGTGTTTTAAATAGGTTTATTTAATTAATTTAGATTAATAGTTAATTTAGATTAGCAGTATTCTATTTGTAGTTGAAACTTGTAGCTTTTAAATAGATAATGAATAAACTATGTAACCATATATATAAGACAAATATATTTCTATCAAGAAATGAATATTAAATAGATTAAGGATTGATGGCATACCTCTAAATTACATCGTCATCATCCTCGTCGTCATCATCATCATCATCATCATCATCATCATCATCATCATCATCGTCGTCATCCTCGTCATCATCATCATCCTCGCCATCATCGTCGTCGTCGTTGTCATCATCATTGTTGTTGTCATCATCAACATCAACATCATCTTCATCATCATCATCAGTAGCAGCATCATCGTCATCATCTTCTTCTTCTTCTTCATGAAAATTTTTGTCAGGAATATCATCCAATAACTTTCGATCGTGATCACCATCTACATCTTCTACTTCTTCAGTATCTTCTTCTTCCATCGCATTATACTTTAGTGGCCTTCCTCTTGGTTCATGTCTAATAAAAAATGACCAACCCAGTTTATGTGGAACCTCTGAGTAAAATACCTACTCACATTGGCTTGGAAGAACATATGGCTCATCTCCAACTGGCTCAAACGACCTTGTATTAACCATTGTAAATCCATTATCATGTTCAATAACAGTTCTATCAGGATCATTTGGATTAAGTCGTAGCCTGTACCATTTGATAATGAAGAGTACTAATTTGAAGGAACTAAAGTCACACTCAAGTATCTCATCCAAAATGCCATAGTATCTATTTTCAGACTCTTCAGGATGTAAGTCATTTCTAGATGAAATATTAGTCACTTGAAAGACTGTAGCTATTCCTAAATCACAAGTTTTCTTCGTGTCATCCAACACTTTGACGCGAAATTTCTGACCATTACAAAACATAGCCTTGTGGTGTTTAACTTGCAATAATATGTGAAACATATCAAAATTATTGTATTATGAGTTGATAAACATACGGGTGATTAATAAATTTGTATGTACCTAGAAATTTCTTGAACCACGTGCTAAATCTATTTCCCTTTGCGTAACATTAGAATCTCCATTACGATTAGCTTCTTTAACCAATGAAGATACACCTTCCCATGTTAATGTGTGACCAGAATGTTGACATCGTTCAATCCATACTGTCATCCAATCAAGATTGTTTGCAATATACAAATGTAGTGCATCCCACTCTCAAGCACCTGTACAAAAAAAAAATAGACAACTTACAACCGATTTATTTTGAAGATTAAGAAATAATTTATTACAATAACATCTTATAATTTATTACCTCTCACTTTCCTCAATGTACCTTTCCCCATCAAGTACTCCCCTTCTAATTTTTTAAAAGGCTCGAGATCCCAAATGTGATCTACATGGATATTTGATGCAATTAGGAAGATATTCAGTAATGTACACCATAGTCTAGTATACCATATATCCCTCTACCATAGAACCCTCAGGATGTGCTCTTTGTTGAACCAAAGCCTTCAAAGATTTCAAATGCCTCTCAACCATCCACATTGACCTAGTGTGTACAGGTCCACACAATTCAATCTCCTCAACTAGGTGTATGAGGTAGTGTTCCTATGCATTGAAAAAAGTTGGAGGTAGACACTTTTTCATTTCACACAGTAAATGAAGAATTCTTCTCTTCCAATAGTTTATATCTTCTTTATGGATTTCTTTAGATGACAACCACGTACATTAAGAGATTCAAGTCACAAAAAATATATAGATATGAGACTTTACAAAATAATATACAATAGATTACATAGCAAGAAAAACAAATCACGAATATAATAAATATATACAAAAAATTGAACAGATATTACTGCTTACCTCATATATTTTCCAAGATCGTATATCACTTGTTTGATGTTATTGTTGAAGTGCTCTGGGAGAGATAGAGGAAGCACGTACTGTAGTAATTATAAACCAATCATTTCATTGTTTTCTAACATAACATAAAGAACTATACACGTAGTTTATGAATATATTGTAAATACAGAAGAACATAAGTTACCTTGACAAAAGTATGCCAATCATGCGTTTTGAGCCTTGGCCCAAATTCTCTTTTTTTTGATATGAGATTGTTTATGTTCGCAGCAAATCCTATGGAAAATCGAATTTTTTGTATGACTTCTTTTATGGCATCACTTTGCTGCTCCGTTAATAACCATGGAAGGGAACTTATATTAATTTGATCTCTGTTGCTATTTGAGTGAATGAAATTTTTCAATGCATGATTGGATTCGTGTATGTCATTACAAATTTTGACAATTTTTTCTTTGTCACACCTTCCATCCAATATTTTCCACAATGTCTCTGTTATATTCTTTCCAATATGCATAGTATCAAACAAATGCACAATTTGTAAGTGCTCATAGTAGGGCAACCTACTAAATTGTCTTGGATAGCTTTTTAGTCCCTTTGGAAGGTTGCCAGTATTGCCTTGACGACCTTCACGATCATCAATTACACAGTTAGTCAACAAAAATCACAATAGAAATATATAAATTAGAAACATAAACCATCAGGTGGAACGACATTACCTCGATGATTAATTCTATTATATTCCAACTTCCATAGGCGAGGTGTCATTCTTCATGGCTTTGATGTAGTCTCTTCTTTCCCATTGAAAAGAGGTTTTTTCGTACTTCGATACTTATGATTCCTATGGAGGAAGTGTCTAGACTCATCAAACACTTGCTTTCCTAAACTTTTTGAATGACGAGATTTCATCTTTGGACCACAAATTGGACATGCAAATTTTCCCTTTTTTTGAAGACCTACAAGATAATGATGTAATTGGATTATTAAATATGTTGATTTTTATAATTAGAATTATTGTGCGCAACTTGAATTCACTATAACATACCACAAAAATGTGTTAGCCCTAGGGCATCATGTATTGTCCATGCAAGTATTGCATGGAATTGAAATTGTCTTTGTCCTATTGGTCTAGACATGTCATGCATAGTGACACCGTTCCATAACTCCACCAACTTGTCGATAAGAGGCTCAATATATACATTCATATCTTTTACTTGATATTTACCTACTTGAATGAACAGTAACATTACATAATTATTGTGACCATTTTACTGCAAGATTTGTAAGTACATGTAAATTAATAACTATCAAATGATAAGATACCTGGAACAATCATTGCCAACATAATGTGCTCCCTCTTTATTGAAATCCATGGAGGAATGTTATTGTTGATAACAAAAATAGGCCACACCGAGTAAACAGATCTCATCTCTCCAAATGGATTGACACCGTCTGCTGCCAATGAAAGCCTAAGATTACGAGGTTCTTCTTTGAAGTGTTGCCACTTTTCATCTATGTGCATAAATGCCGAACCATCCGCAGGGATTTGAATAATGTCATCTCGACTTCTATTGTGTGCATGATAATCCATAAATTGATCCAAGCTACTACACTTGAATAATTGTTGCATCCATGGAATAATGGGGATGTAACGAAGAACCTTTTGAGGCACCTTTTTTGTTAGTCGATCTGTTTGATATCTACTCGTATGACATACAGGGCATTGTGTTGCAAATTCATGTTCTTTATAATATATAATATGATCATTGGGACAAGCATGTATTGCTTCATACTCCATTCCAATATCTTTCATAGCAACAATTAATTCTTGATATGAGCGAGGTAGAATATTTCATGATGGTAACAGAAACTCGCCTATCAATCTACAGAAAAAAATATAAGTTGTTAATATAAACAATATTAGTGGTACATTATTCACCCTTTGTTAACTATAAAGACATATATGACATACCTTAACATACGTGACATTGTTATGTTGGATAAACCATTCATAACCTTCAAGTTCAACAACAACAATACAGCAGAGAGAAGAGTTGTTTGGGAGTCTTTGTATAGGGGCTTGTATGCCTTCTAAAGTAGAGGTACATTGAGGCTATCATCATCATCATGATCAGATACGCTTGGACTAGATGTGTCATGGATCAATGTATTTATACCATCCTCTTCAATTGTGTTTTCTAGCACATGATCGTCATCTTTCATGGGATCATTATCTTCACCTTGGATATTTGCACCTCCATGTTCCTCCACTTCGAAAACCATATTCTTCGGATTGTTGTGGTTCATATCATGTACTTCCCTAGGAAGATCAACCTATAAAAAATGGATTAACATAAATAAACCATGATCATCAACTCATCATCAAGTGATTTCATATGTATATAAATTGTTAAAATGATATAATGAATGACTTACCAGTGGATGATAGTCATGCCCCCCTTCAATGTGACCATTCTCCCTACAATGTCTCTTAACTGTTTTGATTAGCAGTCTTCTACGGTTTAAGCCCTTACAAATATTGCAAGGACAATAACATTTTCCATCACCTTTTCTTTTCAAGTTAGACCACAATCTAGCGATTGTCTCCCTATTTTGTTGTTCACTTATATTATCTGACATGATCGTTCTTTGCAGGAAGCAAAAATCGGGCTATGAAAACTTCGGTCTACAACTTTCACAAACTAAGAAAAACTGTCGAAAGTACACAAATCTTCTTAGACCTAGCTAAATACTTTAATATTTTAAAAATACTTTCTTTGACTTTATTCCTAAGATTATTTGTAAAACTTTGACCAACCGCCTGAAGGTCTTATTTCAAGAGACCTTACAACATTAAGCCACTAAAAGAAATTTCAAAACATATAAGCTAAAAGTCTAGTTAAAATATACATTAGAATTAAAGAAAAACAATTTTCATACCCAAGCGCACAGCTATAACTCATGCAACGACCTTCTTGCTTAGCTGTAGAAGCTCTCCAGCAATCAAATTATACAAACTACAAGGCCTAACAAAAATTTCAAAACATATAAGCTACAAGTCTAGTTAAAATATACATTAGATTAGATTCAACAATAGCAAGCAATGTTATTTAGAATTAGATTCAACAAACCTTAGCAGTGTAAATAGCCATCTCCTCTAAACTAGACTCCAGACACGAGAGGGCATTCACATACTCTTCCCCTAAAGGTATCCTGAAGAACAAAAGCCACTATTCTTGAGCTTGTGAATTGCACCTCGAGATGAATGAAGCTTAAAAGGAATGAAAATTGTTTTCATACATTTAAATCAGGATGTAATATTTATTCATAAGTATATACCTTGCAAGCACTTAAAATTGTTGTTATATGTGTTGCGGGAAAAGAAGAAGTTTATACTTATGTGTATAGACGCACTTCTTGTATGTGATCAAAAGCTTGAATGTTATCAAGTGTGTCCAATGATGGGGAGAGACCTCCGTGCAAGCAAAAGATCTGCAATGAAACAAAAGAAAAGAAAATTTTCTTATAGTAAGAAAAAGTTTGTTGTGCTACACAGGGTACCAACAAAATAGTGTATAATATCTTTTTCTTTACCTGGCTTTCAATTCAGCATGAGAGCCTTTAATAGAAAAGTCAAGTTGATAACATATTTAACAAGAGCTGCAGGGCAGCATAGTTCCTGCGTAAGTCCAAGAAAATGTGTGAGGATTGACATAGATTTGCGTAAGTCCAAGAAGATGTGTGAGCATTGACATAGATTTTGTGAACATTTTCTACGTAATGAAGATTTTACTGCAAATGGAATGAACCTAGTGGTCGATTGGTAAACTGATTATTTGTATCAAATGGTGTAAAATTGAAACTAAAACCATTTCAACTGGCCAGGCCACTCATGGACCGTTCCTCCATATGTTATAATACTTTCATCATATATCACAAATATGAAATAGAATATGTAGCACACTGAAATAAAGCATTAAAAGATAGTGTCTAAATGTAATTAAATATATGGAACTGGTTATAAGAATCTGTACAAATCAATCAGAATGGGTTGAAATCAGTGCATCTTACTTCAACATTTCATGTAACACAGCCAAATCCAAAAGAAATCTCGCAGACAAACTACCTGAGATTTATAACCTTTATCTTCCAATATCCAATGGCTCCTTATAGGCATTAATAAAAAGAAGCCAACTGTCAAAAACTGTGGCAGTGATAAACATTTTGAAAAATAAAATTGTATTAGGTATAAATAAAAAACAGTGAAGAATGGTGTAGACTTGTAGCCAGAAGATAACACAGTGAAAATTGATGAGCTCTTTGTTATCACCCACCTCAAAGAAATGTGCATATCAACTCCAAGTGTCAAATGTTAGTTGAAAGTGCAACAATGCAAGTGCAACAATACATGTGTTGAAAATATGATTTTTTCTTGATTGATTCATGATAGTTCGATAATTTTTGAATCTTTTGGTTTTCCTTTTTTTTACTAAGAAGATTTTTACTACTATGGTAGATAGTAGGAAACCACTGCAAACTTTTGTTTACATAAAATATAATGCCATGATCAATAATGTTACAGGCTCTTTTAAAAAGAGAGAATTACAATTAACTCTTGAAATGAGTTGGCCTATTACAATTAACTTTATCAATGTGCTGGACTATTAAAATTTTGATTGGAATTACATGATATAATAAAGCACTTGTAGTATGGTCTATTGCAAATTGACCACTGTTTCCAAAAGAATATGTTGCATTTTATTCCATTACACAGAATATGATACTGTGAGCCTGCATTCCCTTCCAAAAACTGCACTGTATTATGGTTATGGCACACAACTCAGGAATTTGACTTCAATTCTTTTGGCATCTTTGCTGCTCTTGTAGAAAAAAATGATATTGCAAATATATAACCATGCAGCTCAAGACAAAATTGTAAACCTGCTATATTATAAAACTCATTGCAACCATACAAACTCAATAAGAGAATCATCCATAGGACAATACAGGGTTGTTGTGCCTCCTACCGACATTCCTCAGGGTGAACTAAAGCAATAACAAACTCAGATCACCTTGAAAAAAGAAGCGACTAGGTTACCCCCAAATTTTCTCAACAATTGGGTTGCTGCCATCAAGCAAACCCATAGTTAAAGAAAGCGGTCAGAGCAATTAGTTGAAAATTCCACCTGAATGTAATATATTATATTCCCGAATAGGGATAATAGAAACATAAATATTTCCAAAAATAGGGCATAGAAAAATCTAAAAATTTACTTGTAAATAAGAAATTTAACAACCAACTCAGATTTATAATCAGATTTATTGATCTTATTTTTCTACTAGAACAAATAATCACTGAACTTGGGAAAGTGCAGAAAATCCCTTTAATTTTGCTTAGAAATTTCAGAAATGGATTACATTGATTTCCTCTTATTGTCCTTAGATAAAGATGATTAAAATATGCAGATAAAGATACAAATTTCTCAGTGTTGATCTTCAAACCTTATCCGTTCTCAGAAAAACTTTCAAACCACCTTGTCAAACTCCCCATAAATCAGTGCCAGGTCTGCTAATCTCGTCCTTTTTCTTGTTGTCCTCAATGATGGTCAGAAGTATGAAGATACCTTTCTGTAGGAAGTCCAAATCCAAACTTGTAACTCTAAATTTACATCTTAATCATTGTCCCTATGAAGATACCTTGTTGTAGGTAGTCCAAATCTAAACTTACAACTCTGAAGTTACCTCTTGATCCTCCCCGAACCTAGTAAATAATTGCAGCCCTGAAATATGATGTACCAGGGTTTTATAAACCAAATCTTTTACACAGTATCACCCCATTCTTACTAGGGGGAAGCCTAGATGTCCCTTTGAACCCAGGGATACTCAAGGGTGTTAGACCATAAGCCAAGATTGCAGTAGCAATAGCTAACAAACTCATAGCATAACATAATGAGGTCTAAAAGAACCCTAGAGAGCTATATGATAAATCCTAAAGAGATGAATCAACCTCTGCAATGTTTCCTTTCTCAAGTAGTATACTGTATTTATTAACAAATAACAATAATAAATTTGGAAGACAAAAATAAGGGTATGTGTGTAGCCAAGTTACTGTGAAGTCTAATGTTCCTAGTCTATGCATCAACACCGGTTTGATTCTCTCTGGATGTATCACAAGCCCTTTTAAAGGGCACATTTGTAGCTGAGTTGGTGTGAAGGCAAGTCATGAGGCATAGTGTTAGGCTAATGTTCCTAAGACTACGCATCAAATCTATTTCGATTCTCACTTGGTTAACCACAAAACCTTTTAAGGCGCACCTATAGCCAAGTTGGTCTAAAGGCAGGTCATGAGTCATAGTTTTAGGCTAATGATCTCAATGCTACACATCAACTCTAGTTTGATTCTCATGTGGTTTACCACAAACTCTTTTTTGAGCCCGGATGTGTAGTGGAGTTCACTTGGACTTTGGGTTTGCTCCCAATTGGTCTCAGGTTTGACTCAGGCTCAGTATCTACTGATGGATCTAAATTATGGGCAACTTGGTACATCTGCAGGGATTAGTCTCACCTCAGCTTGCCACATAGTAGGAAATCTGTGTTGTTGTGCCTTCAGGTAGGGATACCTAAAGGCATCTAAGTATCATGTTATTGTGAAGTCTCTGAAGAGACAAAATTGGTAAGGGTTGGAAAGACAATTTTAAAAGTAATCCTAAAGGCTGCATCTTTTTGCAAATGAGTTCTGATATTCTGAATAATGTAAGTGTTGAGAACTAATTTAGCCTAACTAAAATATTTGTGAATTTATCATCTATTGAGAAAAAATTAGTGATATTGTTACCTTATATGATATTGATTGATTAATAAGTGTCGGCTCTGTTGACTATAAGCCGTCTCAAGGAAGAGCTCAAAGATTTTGTTTTGTTTTGTCATGGAATCAATTTCATATGAATTTGTTATGATTTCCTGAGGATTATCTCGGACTGCCGTGAGACATTAATGATAAAAGATTATACTTCTCGCTAAGAAGCAGCAACAAATATTTGTGCCTTGACAATAGAGAATGCAAAGTTGAGGATAATTACTAATCCTGCAGATTGAATACAAGTCAGGCTATGAGATATTACAGTGAAACTATTATAAAAGAGTGGCATTATATCAGTTATTGGAATTATGCCAATAAATGAAAAGAGTTTGTGATGGAGGAAAAATGGATAAAAGAAATATGATATTAAGCAACTAAGACATGGAAACACTGAAAAACATGGAGAACAAAGGAGTAGTGGGTTTATTTGTCTTACACCTTGCTGATGCGCGTCTCTGCCTGACCCTCTAAATGCCTCGAGTTCACCTCAATGCCCCTCTCAATGCTACTGAAGTGATCTCCCGTGCGCATGCCTTTCCTTTCAGAAGAACCCTGTGTCACGCAATTTCATTCGAATGAGGGTTTTTGGCTTTTTTTTTTTCTCTTATATCCCTCTGGCATCGCAATTGTGATGCCTGTCGTCACAATTGCGATGGCATCGGGCTAAAATTGAAAAAAAAAAGCTAAAACCACATTACCTTTTCTGGCTATCACAAATTAACATCGCAAATTGACCCCTAATGTATTAGTGAGGAATGTCAGTGAGGAGAAAATGGAGGACACTCGTAGGAAAATTAAGGATAAAGACCTTATTGCTAAGGACAATAGCTTGAGTAAAGAAGAAAAAAGGAGAGGACAGAGAAGCAGGATATCAACACTGATATCCAGATCAATATACTTACTATTGCTATTGATTTTGAGATTAGGGTTGTTGTAGATGGTAGGGAAGAATCTCATGAAGCAAAATTAACCTTTCTTCACGCTACTAAGATTAAAGTGGAGGCTTCTCTTTAGGGTGATTCTTGGCTTTACAATGAAATTGTGGTACTTAAGAAGAAAATGGGGGTTATGTGAAAAGAGTTGGATTATGAACGAAGCATGAGAACTTAGATGGAAACATCCCTGAAGAGCTCAAGGAATATGAGCAAGAGCTTTGATACTTAATTAAGGAAAGTGGTCAAAGAATGGAACATGTCACTTCTAGTTTGTATGTAGTGGGGCTAGTCTGGGTAAGAAGAGCAATGAGGAGATAATGTTTCCAAGTAATGTTTGGATGCGGAGTCCAAGAGGACCTAATAAGAGAACTAGGTAAAGCATGAGGGAAAAAGGTCATCGAGGCTCTTAAGGCTCCTATTTTAGCTTTGGCTAAAATTATCTAGAGTACTATAGAAGCAAGTAAAGAGGTGGTGAATATCATCAAAGAGCTATTGTAGGTGTTGGTTGTGGGTGTTGGTGTGCTAGTTGTTGGTCTGCATGGTTTTACTGGTTTTTCTTTATTGTTTTCCAGCTTGTTTAAAACTCTAGGTTCCAGGTCCTTGTAAAACTAGCTTTCCTTTTTATGGTTTAAACTTTCAGTTTTAGGTCCCTTAAAACCTAGTTTCTTTGTTTAAAACTTTAGGTTTTAGGTCCTTGTAAAACCTAGCGGTGCTTAATGTTTATCCATAGTTTTTTGTAAAGGGTTTCAGGTCCCTTGAAAACTTGTTTTTACCTTAATCTAAAATAGATTCAATAACACATTTGACCCAATGATTTTACGTGGAAATCCAATCTGGAAAAACCACCAGTAACATGTTACTAATTCTCACTCTTCTGAATTGATGCCCTATAAAAGGCCAACCATGTTAAAGGTTACAATGCACATTGTTAAATATGATTTGGTTAGAGGATTTCAATCACCCTATTAGGAGTGAGCCTTGTTAAAGGACTATTGGTCATTTCTACCTTCTCACCAAAATTATCACATTTAAATTTGAACATAGTAACATTCACATATTTAAAAATTCAAATAAAATGGGGGAGAAAAATACCTTATACTAAAACCTTAGGTTATACCTTAATTCTTAACTAATGCACGATTAATATCTTCTTGTGGGCCCATGTTTTATCTACCGACTGATGCATATAGATCAAGGATTGTTGCTATGTCACCTTATGGAGTTGCACATTCTTTATTTCATGTGACATGGTGATGGGTTCCCACATGGATTATGGGTCCCATTTTCATTGGTGAGCCACAAAAGGAGACTAGTCAAAACCACAATATGGATATGTCAGGACATAGTGGAAGTATTGTGCCATTTCATTAGCCAAGAAGTTGACTGTAGAAGGTGTGGGTTAGTTCCTTCAGTGTATTTTACTCACTATTAGATCAAGGATCATCTATGGTTGTCACTATGTCACCTTGTGAAGATCAAAGGTAGTTATCCATAGTGACATAGCAACAGATTGACATATGGCAAGTGGGTCCATTTCTTTTGTGAGTTGTGGTGTGGTGGGTTAGTGTCAAATAGGTTGGCAAACGGTCATATTTCTATTGGTTGGTGCATTGATAGGTTGGGTGTACCTTTAGGGCCATTGGATGGAAAAAGATCAACATGTCTTGCTATGTCACTATGGGAAAATGATCGACCTTTAGTCATAGTGACATAGCAAGGTCTTCCCACGTGTCTTGACAAGCCCAATTTGGAAAGCATAGTTAGGTTAACATCATGATTAGAATAAAAAATATTGCAAACTATTATTGTTAAAGTTTTAAAGGTTGGTTCAGTCAAGGTGCTATGGTGGTCAAATGTGTGAAGGCTCTAGGAGATAGCAAAAAGAAATAACACAATTTGTCAATGTGGCTTCTTCTAGTTGCTTGACTGGGTTGACCTATTGACTTTGTTGATTCACAAGGAAAGATAGGGTTTTCTCATGAGGTCTGATCTTTTTGAGCAATCCCAACCACTCCAAGTTAATGCTAAATTTTAATGACACAAAGAACACTCTTCCCATTTTCTAATAATCTATTTTGAGGAGTTTTAGCATTGATTGGCACCATTTCCATCACTTTAGGGTTTCCATGATTTTCATGCCTCTACAAGTGTACCAAATCAAATCTAGTGTTTGGGTCACCTTGATTGTCCTTTGAGCACTTAATGACAATGGTTGTGAAGTAACTTTAGTTAGAAATACCTTAGTTATGCCTAAGCTATAAAGGTAGATTTTGTAATCTTTTTAAGGGTGGATCTTTCTCTGATTCTCTAGTATTTCTTCCATGCATACTACCATAATTTATCATGCCTCTGAGCCATTTTAATCCTCTGTTGAGTCTCTTTTAGCCATTAACACATTGTGCAAGTTCTCTTTGCATCTGGTTAATGTTTTTGTTTATATTCTACAATTTGTATGGTTGTATCTACTTTTGACATTTGAATGATATTAAGTGAAGACTCTTCCTATAGAATTATTTTGTTGTCTAATCTACATGTGGTTGTTGAATTGAGAAAATTCTAAATTTGTATTCTTTGAGTTTATAATTGGTTAACTATACATTTATGGGCAGAGATAAGGTCAAACACTTTATTTTGGTACATCACCCCTTAGGTTAGATTAGGTAGATTTTGTTTCATGCATTCCTTCTCCCTTTTCCTTTATAAGAGTAGTTAGGTGCATCCTGATAGCAAAGGAAGATGGCCTTCTTTGAAGACTCAACCTCACAGTTCAAGTTCCATAACTTGGAGGTTGTTTCCATGTTTCACAAGGTTTTCCTTAGGTAAAAACTTTGGACGACAGTGCAAACTTTTGTGACAACAATTTTTGGCACGCTCAGTGGGGCTCTATAACAAGAAGATTTTGAGTCTACTGGTGTCAAGAATAAGAAAGTTTTATGATTTTTCTAAAAAGATAGTACTAGCTTCAGTATTCAAGCCTTTAAGAGGCTCATTCTTCAAGTACTTAGTGACTCCAAGCTTCAAATACATCTGGTTTCAGACCTAGTCGCAATGATTCATTTAGAAGCTAAAACAAGGGCATCTTCTAGAGCTAAGTTTCAATACCAAGAACTTTCATTTTCAAATCCTAGAAGAAGAAAGTCTAGATTGTCTCTATCACTAGTTAGGAGTACAAAGGAAATACATGCACCTAAAAGATCAATTTCTACTCCTCCTATTATTAGATCTCAACCTAGGTTGTCATCAGCTCATATCAATAAATCACCTGCTTATATGGCCAGAGCTCATGCTTTTGCCACCTTTAATATTGGAAGTCCTCTTTTATTAGTCCAAAGACATGACATACAAATAGCTATACTTTTAAAAAAACATAAATTCATTGGTGAAACCTCTATCTCTCCCTTATAGCACATTCAAGAGGTTACAAATGTTTGTAATATCCATGGTTTTATAGAAAAGGATGTGGCTTTTAGACTCATAGATTCACATTTGAAAGGGAAAGCCCTACAAATGTATAGGGGTCTATCACATGGTTATATAATGGATTGGGATGGATTAGGAGTAGGACTATGTAAACACTTTGGGGACAAAAGTCACTATTTGTTGCTTTTAGAACAAATAACTACTATAAAAAGAACCCCCCATGAATGTATGACTAATTTTAACTACAAATTTTAGAAGACATGGGACAAAATACCTACATCAGTGAAGCCTACCCCTAGTAATGCCTTTTTACATTACCTTAGATCTTTTAATAGTGATATTTCCACTATAATCCAAACCATGGGAGGAGATATCTTACTCGATGCTTATGAGATAGAAATAAGGGTAGAAAACATATTGATACAAGGAGAAAAGTTAGCTACAAGGCCTCCTATTCTCTTCTTCCTTGATATCATGAATCACCAACCAACAATGGTCCCTATTCCGATAGCTTCCAAATCACAACCTCTTGCTCTAGCCCCTCAAGCTTCTACATCATCTAGTGAGCTAGGAGAGTTGATGACATTAATGCAAGATATTCTGCAAAGGTTGCAAATTCAAGATAGGAAGTTGGAGGATAGTTTCTCTATGATTCAAAAGATGAACAACAAAGTGGTGGCTTTGGAGAGTCAGCAAGCTCAAGGTAATAAGGCTCGTCAATTACAATATCAAACTTTGAACAATGGTAGGCCTCCAAATCATAATTATGGGAATAATTCTTTTGATCAGAGTAGGCAGAATAGTCATGCTTCTACCTCAAATGAAAATCAAAGTAGAGCCATAGTCTCTCAAAACAATATGGTTCAAGATCAAGATTTTTGTCCCTCCTGCAACTATTCCTATGCCTATTACATGTGTCAAAAAGCTGAATCCTATTTATCTTTAACCATCTAGGAGCCTAAAATAGGACAAATTTATAATGAGAACCAACCCAAAGATGCCTCACATATTTAAAGACAAGGTGATTTCCCTTTCATGAATCATCAGGTGGAGAAACATTGTAAAGTAAACTATAACTACATTGCTCACATTACTAGGAGTAAAAGAAGAGTTGTTGAAGATGCTACCCCTCCTACTCCTAATCAAGCTTCAACATCAAATTTAATACTTTATGTACAAATGGTGAATGATCAAGTCAATTCCCCTTAACAACAAAGATAGAATAATAGCAGATGAGATATGAATGGCCCCCAAGTTATTCCAACTCAAACCCCTACACATGCAGCTCCCAAGGCTTCTAACAAAGCACCTAATGTCTCATTAATTGTGGTAGAGAAGATGAAGAAGAAAAATGTGAATATTTCTGTGCGGGATGTTGTTGCTACTATACCCATGTAAAAGAGGCTATTGCAGCAAGAATTGGAGAGTATTGAACCAAAAGATCAACTACCTAGCATGGAAAGTGTCACAAGCCTAGTACAACAATCAAGGGATGAAAAAACAAGTAAAAAGGTTAGACCTCCTTCATTTTATGTTTCTCTAATTATAGGGGATAAAAAAGTCCACAATTGCATGATTGATTCAGGGGCTAGTAATTCAGTGATGCCTAAGTGTGTTGCTGATGCTTTAGAAATGAAATATGAGCCCATTGTTAGGGATGTATTATAGTTGGATGGTAGTACTTACAAGACTATAGGGATCCTTAGGGATGTTTAAATAGCCCTACATGCATGACCTAGTTATATGGTAACTCAAGATATATCAGTTGTTGAGGTCAATCCACACTTTATTATTTGTCTTTCAAGGGACTTCATTGCACATATAGGTGGTTACATATCTTCTGATTGATCATATCTTTCTTTTAGAATGAGATATGGAACCAAGGATTCAATCAAAGAAAAGCCTCTATCCCTCCATCATATTGGGCCCTACACCCCTAATCTCATCAATACGAATTGCACTATCCTAGAGATGGATGATAATGACATAGTAAATGAGCCTACCACTTCTCTAGTAGAGATAGATAATTTTCTCTTAGATAAATGAGAAAATTCATATCAATTTGATCCCATATCAAAAACTCTTGAGATAGGTCTTAGTACATACTATGTGTTAGAAAAGGATTCTCTTGTTCGTAACCTTATGAAGACCAAAGAAGACATGAGTGAGATATGGAGTATGTATATTGATGGATCAAGGAATAAGAATGGATCAAGGGTAGGTGTGACATTGATTAATCCTACACAAGTAAGATATTACTTCTTCTTTCAGCTCCAATTTAGTTGTACCAATAATGTAGTTGGGTATGAGTCCTTGATTCAAGGTCTTTTACTTGCTCAAAAATAAGGAATCCAAGCATTGAATGTATATGGAGATAGTGAGTTGGTGGTCAATTAGGTAAAAAATCAAAATATCACTAAGAATGGTTTGCTCAAGTCTCACAAACATAGAGTATGGTATTTTCTTGAAGGTTTCAATGCATTTAATATTCATAGCATCCCTAGAGAAGAGAATAGAAATGTTGATAGACTTGCAGTAGTAGGTGCATCTTATAATATCCCAAAGAACCTTGAAGCTGAAAAGAAGTAGTAGATTAAAGTGGTAGTAAGACTTGCTATACCTAACAACAACACCAATTGGCAAGTCTTTGAATCTAATGCACAAATTGTAAGTTTCTTGTAGAATGAAGAAGAATTCTCAGAGAGAAACCAATCTAGGTTGCATGGCTACTACGAGGATCAAATCATATATCTCAGTTCGAATAAATTATGTAAAGGTCTTATTACCTTAGAGAGTGTCTTCAACCCTAATGACCAAGCAAGAAACAAAAGCATGAACCTAGTTGCTGACAAAGATGATTATACACCAATTAGGGTGGCTAATGGAAAAACCTTAAACATGGGAAAGGTATGTTCTGAAATTGAGAAAGAAAGTTCTATTCATCTATGCCAAGAATTTAATGATTTTTTTTTGATGATTTAAAGGGTTTTGAACCAATTTTTTTTCATCATACCATAAACTTACTAGAAAATGTCAAACTAGTAAGGTAGAAATAGAGGCCAGTGAATCCTAAGATCGAACCATAATGAGAAAAGAGCTATCCAAGCTAATTAAGGCTAATATAATTTTCCCTATCAAGCAGTCATCATCAGTAGCAAACTTTGTCCCTATTAGGAAGAAGAATGGAGAAATCATATTATATGTAGACTTTAGGGACCTTAACCAAGCTTCCCTCAAAGATCATCATCCCCTTCCTTCCATGGAGCAGATATTGTCCAAGGTTAGTGGTTCAGAGAGATTCTCATTTCTTGATGGATTCTCTAGTTACAATCAAGTGCTGGTCAAAGAGTCTAATAGATACAAGACTACATTCACCACTAAATGGAGCACCTATGCTTATAGTAAAATGCCTTTTGGGCTAACAAATGTAGGTGCCACATTTCAAAAGGAAATGGAGATGGCCTTAAAAAACATGATTGAAAGGTTTGTATTGGTTTACCTTGATGATATCATAGTATATTCAAAAGATGTGGCAGATCATTTTGGTCATCTCAAACAAGTGTTGATAAGGTGTAGAGAGTTTGGCATATCCCTTAATCGAAGCAAGTGTTTCTTTGCCACCAATCAAGGAAATTTTTTAGGACACATTGTATCAAAGGATGGTTTAACCATTGATCCAAAAAGAACAAAGGCAATACTTTCTCTTCCCCTTCCTAGTCATAAGAAAGGTCTGCAAAGTTTTCTTGGTAGAATAAATTTTGTGACGAGGTTTATCCCTAATTTAGCTACCATGGTGAAACCTCTTGTAGCCATTCTTAAAAAAATACATCATTTACATGGACTAAGAAAGGGAAGGTAAGTTTTGAAAAAATTAAAGGAGGAATAACCTCAGCCCCTACTCACATCAATCCAAACTTTGAGAGGGATTTCATTCTTTATACCTTAGGTGGTGAGTCAAGCATCTCTATTGTCTTGACTCAAGAGCATGATAAGAATGAGGAACAATCTATTGCCTTCTTTAGTGAAGGGCTAAAGGAGTATGAAGATAAATACAATTATGGTGAAAATCAAGCCCTTCTAGTCATAAGAGCTTTGAATAAATTTAGACACCTTCTGTCTCACAACAAGATCCATTTGTTAGTACCCATGCCAATGTGAAGGACTTTCTTTTGATCAAAGATATTGGTCAAAAGAGAGCGGGTTGGATCACTAAGGTAATGGAGTATGATGTTGACATCCATATTACCAAGTTGGTAAGAGGCAAGGGATTGTGCAAATAGATGATCTCATCTCAAGAATTAGATGAGGAAGTTGTCGTGGTATTCGTAGAGAAAAAAGAAGCAAGAAATGATAATCCAAAGAGTTGGATGGATGACATGAAGACCTTAGTAGGAAATGGACATCCTCAAGGGTTGGATAGGGATAAAGGAGATAGTTTAGATTATAGTCAATCCCTTATGCTATATAGTTGATGGTACCCTATTTAGAAGAGACTTCAATGGACCCCTATTGAGATGCATTGATACATACCCAACTAAAAGAGTAATCAAAGAGCTTCACAATGGTCTTGATGGTGGCCACTTTTTAGCAATGATAAGCATAATGAAGATCACGAGAGCTAGGTACTACTAGTCATCCTTATTCCATAATTGTCATAAGTATGTGAGGAAGTGTGAAAAATGTGCCTTCTTCTCTATTAAGAAAAGACTTGTAGCTCTTCCTCTTGATTCCATTTAGGTGGACCATACTTTTTCTCATTGGGGATTGGATTTCATATGCCCCATCAATCCTCCTTCTAGTTCTAGTCACAAATGGATCCTAGTAGCTACAAATTACTTTACTAGATGCATAGAGGCAATAGCATTGAAGGATGCCCTAGAGTCTTCAGTTGTTGAATTCCTTGATGGAATAGTAAATAGGTTTGGTGCCCCTTTAACCATTATTTTAGATAATGCAAAATCTTTTGTAGTAGCTCATATTTGTGCATGGGCAGTTGATCATAATAATTAATTGAGCACATCCTCAAACTACTATCCTCAAGGCAATGGATTGGTTGAGTCATCTAATAAAAACCTAATCAAGATTATGAAAAGGACTATAGAGGATAACTAGAGGTGTTGACATCAAAAGTTGAAGACAACACTATGGGCTGATAGAATAACACATAAGAGGGCAATTGGAATCTCACCCTTTATGTTGGTATATGGTAGGGAAGTAAAGCTTCCACTTTCATTAAAATTCTCATCTCTAGAGTTGGCTCATCAATTGGAGCTAATAGAAAGTGATGCCATAATAGTAAGAATGACAGAGTTGATGGAGCTAGAAGAGAAAAGGAAAGAAACCATGCAAACCCTAGAAACACACCAACAACAAATGAAAAAGAGTTTTGATAGGAAGGCCAGAGTCAGAATCTTCAGAGGTGATCTGGTATTAAAATGGGATGCAGATAGGGAAATGCTAGGGAGGCACTCAAAATTTAATATTCTATGGAGGGGTCCCTATGTGATTATCGGTTGCAAATAGGCCAATGTTTTTCAATTAAGAAGACCTAATGGTGAAACTCTACCTATTCCAGTTAATGTGATATATATTAAGCCATGCTTCTGATAAAAGATGAGTATTTCATGTATATAATTAGATTAGTTTCCTTCCTATGGTTTCCTATTTTCCAAGAAGTGCATGAGCACATGTGTTTTGCAGAGGTTGCAAAGGGTTTTGGTTCCTAGTTTCAGTTGTAGAGGGGTAGTTTTGAGGTTCCTGGACATGTTTTCTATGATTTTAGGGTTTCTACCAAGCAGATCTTCATGATTTTAGTGACTATGTTTCCTAATGAATGTGTAGGATACTGGTCTATGCATAGCTAGCTTGCATCCCCCTTGAGTCACCAAATTTGTTGATCAGTTTTTCCTTCCTGCCAAAATTGTCATATTTGAATTCAAACATAGTAACATTCACATATTTAAAAATTCAAACAAAATAGGAGACAAAAATACCTTATACTAAAACCTTAGGTTATACCTTAATTCCTAAGTAATACATGATTAATATCTCCTTGCAGGCCTATTTTTTATCTACTAACCAATGCAAATAGATCAAGGGTCATCGCTATGTTTCCTTGCAGAGTTACACATTCTTTATTTCATGCAACATAGAGATGGATTTCCACATGGGTTGTGGGTCCCATTTTCTTTGGTGAGTCACAAAAGGAGACTAGTTAGAACCACAATTGGACATGTCAAGACACAGTGGAAATATTGTGTCATTTCGTTGGCCAAGATGCTGAGTATGCAAGGTGTGGGCTAGTTCCTTCAATGCATTTTACTCATTGTCAAATCAAGGATCATCTATGGTTATCTCTATTTTTCCTTGTGAAGTTGCAAGGTAGTTATCCATAGTGACATAGTGATGGATTGACATGTGGTAGGTGGGTCCTTTCCTTTTGTGGCCACGATCTGTTGGGTCAATCTCAGACAGGTTCACAAAGGGTCATGTTTCTATTGGTTGGTGCACTAATAGGTTGGGTGTACCTTTAGGGTCATCGGATGAAAGAAGATCAATGTCTCTCTCTATGTCACTATGGGAAAATGATTGACCTTTAGTCATAGTGGCATAGTGAGGTTTTGCCACATGTCTTGGTAGGCCCAGTTTGGCAAGCATAGTTAGGTTAACATCATGGTTAGAATCAACAATCAAGGTGATATGACAGTCAAACATGTGAAGAATCCATGAGGTGGGAAAAAGAATAACATGATTGCTCCATGTGGCTTATTTTAGTTTCTTGACAAAGTTGACCTACTAACTTTGCTGATTCATAAACCAAGAATGAGGAAAGATAAGGTTTTCTCATGCAATCCTATCTTTCTAATCAATCCCAACCACTCCAAGTTAATGCTAAGTTTTAACAGCACAAATGACACTCTTCCCACTATCTAATCATCCATTTTGAGGAGTTTTAGCATTGATTGGTGTATTTTCCATCAATTAAGGGTTTTCTCTAGTCAAGTTTTCCATGATTTTCATGCCTCTACAAGTGTACCAAATCAAATCTAGTGTTCAGGTCACCTTGATTGTTTTTTGAGCACTTAATGATGGTGGTTGTGAACTAATTTTAGTTAGAAATATCTTAGTTATGCTTGAGCTATAAAGGTAGATTGTGTAATCTTTTTAAGGGTGGATCTTTCTCTGATTCTCTAGTATTTCTTCCATGCATACTATCATAATTTCTCATGCCTTTGAGCCATTGTAATCCTCTACTGAGTCTCTTTTAGCCATTAACACATTGTGCAAGTTAGCTTTGCCTTTGGTTAATGTTTTTGTCTATATTCTAAAATTTGTATGATTGTATCTACTTTTGACATTTGAATGATATTAAATGAAGAATCTTCCTATAGCATTCTTTTGTTATCTAATCTACATGTGGTTGTTGAATTAAGAAAATTCGAAATCAATATTTTTTGAGGTTATAACTAGTTAACTATGCATTTATGGATAGAGATAAGGTCAAACATTCTATTTTGGTACATCACCCCTTAGGTTAGAGTAGGTATATTTTATTTCATGCATTCCTTCTCCCTTTTCCTTTATAAGAGTAGTTAGGTGCATCCGATAGCAAAGGAATCTAGCCTTCTCTAGAGACTCAACCTCATAGTTCAAGTCCCACAACTTGGAGGTTGTTTCCATGTTTCACAAGGTTGTCCTTAGGTAAAAACTTTGGACAAGGGTGCAAACTTTTGTGACAACAATGAATTTAGATTATTCACTTGGAATGTCACCCAATTTAAAGATTTACAAATGATTGATAGTTCAACCTAAATCCAAAGGATTTACCCTAGACTGATACAATGATTAGAGAGTAATAGTAAGGCTTGATCTAATAACAACTTACAACTCATTTTTTAGATTATAGATCTTTGTTTCAGTCCTCCATTCTTCTTTGCTTTCACAAACTGCAGCTCTGATAGCTTGTTCACCCTTCAAGAATCCATGCCCTTAAGTCTTCTTACTTTGTATGCCAATTTCAAACTCTATAGTTTGGCCATGAGATGAAGCAACACCCTAGATTCCTTGTCTTTCTTGGGTTCTCACACATGCCAACTTTTTTTTATGCCTTGTACTCCCTTATAAAGAGCAATTAGATCTTTCGTTGTTCCTCCTCCATTGTCCATTTTACGATTAGGATGGATTAGGTAAAATTCAATGAATCTACCCATCTTTTCATTTTATTCCCTTCTAGAAAATTCTTCTTCAATCCTCTTTGAATTTGTCTCAAAAAATATTATCTTGAATTTTGTGCCATCAACTCATCAAGCTTTTCTTCCACATAGTTCACACAATCCAAGAAATCAAACTTGTCGACTCAGATTCATCAAATTCATTATCGTTATCATAATATTGACACTTGGAATTAACTTACTTTTGATGCTCAACACAAACTACATTTCTTGGCATCACTATCTAAACACTTGGGACAAACTAAAGTTTACTAGTGCTCAACATCAACTAAACTTTACTAGGCTTAAGCTGTATCAATCGATATATATTAAACATTGACTTTTCTTGGCTCCAACTAATTTTCTACTTGGCTTGCACTATCTTTCCTTGGCACCTACTATGCTCTTGGTGAAGCTTGGTAAATTCAATTCTTCTCTCTTATTCTTCTAGACATTTTTAGTGTATCCAATCTTTACAACCTTAAGTAAATAATTAATGCACTATAATATCATAGTCTTAACTGATCTTTTTACTTCTTTTCCATATCATAACTCAACCTTTCCTCTAGGTTTTATTGTTACCTCATTTGATCAAATCCTCTTCATCAATCAAATAAATGGTAGTACTCAAATCGTCTAAGTAATTCTCTTACTAGCAATTAGCAGGTTTGACATCAGTGACAAAACAATGATCACAACACATTCTCATACTTGTACCAATTTGTTTTCAACAATCTCCCTCTTTAGGATTGATGGCAAACAAAACCTAATCGGTGCAACCAACCAAATACCAAAATGAAAATAATTCCTTGTATTGAAATCTCTCCCTTTATTAGTAACTTTCATCTTCTGTATAAGTTACAAAATTCTATTCTAATTATTAGACAATCGACTCATCCTTATGACTCCCTCTTGATCACTTTCTTATATCTCCCACAACATTATCCCCCTCTTACTAGGTAAATGTAATTAGGAGGTACACTATCTCCCTTTAAGAAAATATTAGATGTTTCTTCTATCATTTTGAATTTCTCCCTAGATTTCTACTTTATTGCATCATTTCTCCCTCTTTGACAAAAATGTCAAAGACTTATCATCTTAATATGTAGATATGAACATTTTTCAATTTCTCCTTTGATCACTTAGCTTGTGACTGATTTGTATCTCCAGCTCTTTGATTACTTTAGGCATCTCATAATGTAAGACACACTGCATCAATGTGTAACATATGTCAATCATCTTGTTTGATGAAAGACACTTCTTATGCTTCTTAAATAGCCTTTGATAGGGGTATAACCCATAGTTTACCTCTTAGATAGTCATGAGCATCCTTAGTTGAAGCTTTTGTGAAGGTATCGACTATTTGTTCTTTTGTGTTAACATATTCCATCTTCACCTCTTTATCTTGAACTAACTCTCTCAAGTAATGATACTCTATTGCAACATGATTAGTCTTTGTATGCATCACAGTGTTCTTTGATATATTTATAGCACTTGCATTGTCACAATAAAATATCACAGGTTCAATGATCACCTCCTTCATACCTTTCAGTAGTTGTTCGATCCATACAATGTTTGTACAGTTTAATGTGATAGCAACATATTTAGCTTCAACATTAGATTGAGATATACAGTTTTGCTTCTTGCTAGTCCATGTAACCAGCCTTTTTCCTAAGAAAAATGCTCCTCCACTAGTGCTCTTTCTATCATGAATATTTCCAACCCAATTGACATTAGCGTAGGCTCTCAATTTAAATTTCTCATTAGTATAGACCATACTCTTTTGTTCCTTTCAGATATCTCATTATTCTCTTAATGACCATCAAATGATTCTCCCTGGGATTATGAGAGAATCTTGTAACTATCCCAACAGATAATGCAATATTAGGTTTGTTATGTACTACATATTGTAGTATTCCAATCATAGACCTATATAATATTTGATTCACCTTAGCTAAATCATCATTCTTAGACATTTTATATCTTGTCACCTTAAGTGTGCATACTAGCTTGGAATCCCCCAATCCAAAAGTTTTCAGTATCTCTTCTATATATTTTGATTGAGTGATGTATTTACCATGTTTCATCTAATGTACTTGCAAACCCACAAAGAACTTGATCTCTCCAAACATAGACATTTCAAATTATTCCTTTAATTCATTTGCAAAAGCCTTACATAAAGTATCTTGACCTCCAAATATGATATCATCAACAAAAATTTCAGATATTAAAATACTTTTCCTTTCTTTGTCTTCAAGTACAAATTGGTGTTATCATCAGTCCTCTCAAATCCAATCCTCATAAGATAGTTATGGAATCTTTCATACCATGCTCTTGATGCTTGTTTCAAACTATATAAAGCTTTGTGTAGTCAATGTACCATGTTTTTGTTGTTAGCATCAACAAATCTTTCTAGATGTTCTATATAAACTTCATCCTCCAACATACCTTTCTAAAATGAAAACTTAACACTCATTTGATAAATTTTGAAACCTTTGTATGCAGAGTAAACAAGAAGAGTTCTTACTCCTTCCAATCTTGCGACAAGAGTGAATGTTTCTCCATAGTCTATCCCTTCTTCTTGTGCATATTTTTTGAAAACTAATCTTTCTTTGTTCCTTGTGACTTCACCATTTTCATGTAACTTGTGTATGTACACCCAATTGGTGTCAATCACATTTTTACCTTCTGGTCTACAAACTAGAATCCATGTCATATTTTTATCTATTTGTTCAATCTCTTCTTTCATGGCTTTACTCCAGTCCACATCTTCGAAGCCCTCTTTCACTATTTTAGGTTCATGCATGCTAAGAAAACAAGTATCATTTCTCAATTTTTCCCTTTTCATTGGTTTAGCATCTTTATCTCCAATGATTTAGGTTGTAGGGTGATGTCTCTTGAAATATTTTGATAACCTTGGTTCTAATCTATTTTCTTCATTTGATCTCTTAATTTCTGAATCACTATGTACATCTCTATCAAGTAGTTCAACATCTCTTTCATGTACAATAATCTCAAAATTAGAATGTGCCTTAGTTTCATTCTATAACATGACACCTAAATGTAACTCAATTCCTGAATTCAACTTGGCATTCATAGTATGTGACACGGATGTCACTAAAACTTGTTCTTGATTTGCAACTTGATTTACATCATCTATCAAAAAACATACCTTCATAAAAATATACAAATTATTTGTATTCTTCTGGGTCTTTTATAGTTTCAACCTCATGTACTTCTCTATATTCATCAAATTTTACATTTGCAATTTCCACAACCTTGTTAGTGTTAGTGTTTAAACACTGATAAGCTTTACTTCTTGTGGAATAACCAAGGAATATATGTTTTTCACTTTTTGCATCTAGTTTACCATTCCAAAAATCCTTGAGAATATAACACTTTCTTCCAAATACCATAGTTCAAAAGGTGTTGAATGAGTACCTTTCTTGACTTGCACACAGTTCAAGGTATAGACAATTGTACTTACAACTTCTCTCCTATATTTCAAAGAAACATTTTTCTCCATCATGAGTTTTCTAGCATAGTCCATTACAAATATGTTCCTCCTATTAGCAATTCCATTTTGTGGAGGGGTCCTAGGAGCAAATGTCTATGTTTTGATTCCTCTGTATTTACAAAACATCTCAAACTCATTTGATATAAAATTTCCTCCTCTATCAGATCTCAAACATTTCAAACCTTTACATTTTTCCTTCTCAACTCTTTCTAAGTACCACTTAAACATTTCTAAAGCATTAGATTTCTATTTTAGAAACATAATTGTCATCATTCTAGAATAACCATCAACAAATAACATAATGTACGTATCTCCTTTGTAGCTTTGCATCTCAATTGGTCCACACAAGTTAGTATGAACAATCTCTAACATTGCTTTAGAGTTATGAGTCTTACTTTTAAAACTTGACTTTGTCATTTTTCCTAACTGACATTGTTTGCAAATCATATTGTTAGGTTTCTTCAACTTAAGCAATCCTCTAACTCTTCTCATCATACTGATGCTAACTAAATTATCAAAATTAACATGACATAACCTCTTGTGTCATAGTCACACATCATCAAATTCTACAACTAAACAAGTAGCATTATCCATATCAAGGTAGAATAGATTACATCTAGTTTAATAACCATTTCCAATTAGTTTTCCATTAGTATCATATATCTTAGAAATCTTGTTCTCAAACTCAACCTTACAAACTGAACTATTCAGTTGTGACACACTCAAAAAATTATATTTTAAGTCCTTCAACATAATAAGCATTGTCACATAAAATACTTTCTCTAAGTTTGATAGAACCTTTTCCTTTTATCAAACAGGGTGCACCATTACTAAACCTTACACTATTTCCATCATAATAATTCAAGGTAATAAACTTACTATTATCTCCAGTCATGTGATGTGAACATCCACTACTAATGATCCATCTATCATTCTTTTCCACACAAGACACCAGTGCAATTTCATCATCCTCATTATAAATATCCTTCATTTCAACATACACCACTTCATCATCATGATCATCAGATTCATCTTTGGTTTCCTCTTTAGTAATGTAGCAAGACTTGTTGCCTTTTTCTTTGTAATCTTTTTTGTCTTCATCTCTTCTATTTTTGTACTTGTCTCCACCTTTTTAATTTTTCTTCTTTGAACATCTACCAGCAATATGACCAATATCATTGAAATTGAAAGATATGATAGGTAAGTTACCTTTGAATTTTCCTTTGCCTTTATAAAATCTCCTTGCTAGTAGTGCTTCAAGTTGTTGTACATCTTCCTCATCCGTCTCACTATCACTAGAAACATATTTTACCTTTTTCTTCTTCTCCTCATTAGGTTCTTTTAATAACAACTTAGCTTTGAAAGAAGATTCAAGATTGTCAAATTTGAGGTTATCAAAATTAGATAGCTCAAAATTAGTGAGCCTACCTACAAGACCTTCAAGAACTAGATTAGAATTGGGTATACATCTCAATTCTTTTATTGTAGAAACTCTAATAGCATAAATGGGAAAAAGTGTTCTTAAATTTTTTCTTAATACAATATCATCATCTATCTTACCAGTAGATCCCCTTATTGCATTAACAACATCTTTTATTCTAGAGAAATATTGAGAAACATTCTCACCTTCTTGCATGCTCATATAATCCAACTTACCTCCAAGACTTTTAGATTTGACTCTTAGAACATTTGCATCACCTCCATAGATGATGTGTAGAGCATCCCACATTTTCTTTGCACTGTTACAACCTTTAATATCATCAAACTTAGCATAACTTAGGGTAGAGGCAATCTCCAACATTTCTTGGTTGTGTTCTTTCTTCTTTTCTAGATCTTCAATAGTTAGGGCTCTAGCAAGGTCAACATGATCTGTGGTGATGGTAGATTGTGCATGATCTCCAAGGCATCCAAGGTTTAGCTTCATTATACATTGCCATGCAGGAAAGTAATCTCTATTAAGCTTGGGTACCTATCTTTATGCTTCTAGTATCTTCAAAGTAGTCCTCTTAAGTAGCTGGCTCTGACACCAATTGTTGGAATTCTTTAGAATAATTGAGAGGTGGGGGTGGGGGTGGGGGATGAATTAGTTATCCAAGGTCCATGTGTAGAACTAAAACTTTTCATAGCTTAGTAAACCCATATCCATGTAACATATTCATCATATATGCATCCATTAGATCATACATTCACTTAAACTTGTAGATTATTGTCAAATCAACTGTGTAGGAATGTAAGCATGAAACATAATAGATTCAATAACACATTTGACACAATGATTTTGTGTGGAAACCTAATTTCAGAAAAACCACTAGTAACACGCTACTAATTCTCACTCCTTTGAAGTGATGCCCTATAAAAGGCCAGCCTTGTTAAAGGTTACAATGCATACTGCTAAATGTGACCCAGTTAGAGGATTTCAATCACCCTATTGGGAGTGAGCATTTTTAGAGGACTTTAGATCATTCACTTAGAATGTAACCTAGTTAAAGGATTTACAAATGACTGTTAGGTCAACCTTAATCCACAGGATTTACCCTAGATTGATACAATGATTAGAGAGTAACAATAAGGCTTGATCTGATAACAACTTACAACTCACTTTGTAGATTACAAATCTTTGTTATAGTCCTCCATTCTTCTTTACTTTCACACACTTTAGCTCTGATAGTTTGTTCCCCTTCAAGCATCCATACCCATAAGTCTTCTTACTTTGTATGCCAATTGCAAACTCTATAGTTTTTCCATCATATGAAACAACACCCTAAACTCCTTGTCATTCTTGGGTTCTCGCACATGCCAACTGTTGTTTCATGCCTTGTACTCCCTTATAAATAGTAATTTGATCTTTTGTCATTTATCCTTCATTGTCCATTTGAGAGTTAGGATAGATTAGCTAAGATTCAATGAATCTACCCATCTTTTCATTTTATTCCCTTCTAGAAACTTCTCCTTCAATCCTCTTTGAATTCACCTCAAAATGGTTTATCTTAAATTCTGTGAAACTAGCTCATCAAGCTTATCTTCCACATGATTTACACAATCCAAGAAATCAAATTTGTTGGCTTAGATTCATCAAATTCATGATCTTTCTCATAATGCCAACACTTGATATTAACTTCTAATGCTCAGCACAAACTGTGTTGCTCAGCATCGACTATCTAAACACTTCATATGAACTAAATTTTACTAGTGCTCTGCATCAACTAAAATTTACTTGGCTTATGTTGTATCACTAAAAACATACTAAAATTTGACTTTGGTTGGCTCCAAATGATTTTCTACTTGTCTTGCACTATCTTTGCTCGACACCTACTATCCTCTTGGTCAAGCTTGGAAGACTCAATTCTTCTCTCTTGTTCTTCTAGACTTTTTTAGTGTATCAAATCTTTGCAACCTTAAGTAAATAATTAGTGCACTATAATATCATAGTCTTAACTAATCTTTGTAATTATTTTCCATATCATAAATCAACCTTTCCTCTAGGTGCTATTGTTACCTCATTTGATCAAATCCTCTTCATCAATCAAACAAATGATAGTACTCAAATCATCTAGGCAATTGTCTTACCAACAATTAGTAGGTTTGACATTAGTGACAAAATAATGATTGAAACACATTCTCATACTTGTATCAATCTATTTTCAACATACCTACACAAGGGTATGCCTCTTTTACATTTGTATAATATAGGACCTTGGTCTCAGGGAAGACTAGAGGTTTTCTTACTCTATTCTTCCCTACGAGTGCCTATTTGAACAAAGAACTCTATAATTTCTCATTTATTCTTCTATAAAATATATAAGACTTCTACTATCTACCAATCAACAAAAAATTAATAATTATAATAAATTATAATTAAACAAAATGTAATTTATTAATCCCAAAATTATGGGGTGGCCACATAGCAGTTTAGTTACGTGAGTAGCCCACGCTACCAAGGGCAACATCCCCTGCCTTGGTCATGTGCCAAGAAGTGGGGGGTCATGACCACTCCTCTTTTTTTTTTAATTAAAAAAAAAGCAAAAAATGCCCAATTAAATTTTTTTTAAAGTTAATATGCTAGTATAGGCCTAGTGTACAAATTTTTCCAATAGGATTTTTAAAAGGAATTAAATAAAATAAAGATAACAATGATTTTCTCAAATCAAATTATCAAATTAATGCAGATCTAATTTTGAAAACAAACCCTAGCTCTATTGTAATCCAAGCATCGAATCGCAATAGGAGGGTTTTCAATTATATTTTCATTCACAAATGTTTCAATAATGAAGAATAATAATAATTTCCAAAAAATGGTTTCAACGAAAGATTTGAAGAATCTACTTTAGTAATCTCAAGAAAAATTTCTACCTCAATTTGGTGCTAACCAAACGAATACTCGTAGATTGCAAGACTTCTCATCTCTGGAAACCCTTTTCAAAATTTGCTGCTTCAAACCTGTGTGTGGAGAATGGGCTCTAATTTCCTACTAAATAATTTCTCAACCTAGGGTTTCAATTTTATGAACATGCAAAAGTATTTTCTTTTATTATTTTAAATTTATTTTAATTCATGTGCAAAATTTTTACATTTTACTTTTTAAAAAAATATTTAATTTATTCTTAGTTGATTTTTTAAATGTATTTTATCGATAAAAGGTCGTTGCCATATTTTTTATATAAATTAAATAAAAATTTATATTCTCTCTAATCAAATGGGCACTGGTAGGAAAGAACGGAGAAGAAAACCTCTAGTCTTTCCCAAGACATTTGTCCTATACACTTTTACAATATAAATGGGACATACCCCATTTTACAAATTTATCATTACTTTGTGGCTATTTACTTGTATTCATTTTTGTGCCAATTCTTAAATTACATTTTCAACTTGAAAGGTTTTCCTTTCTTTGTGATTCCATCTTTTCTTCTTTACGAAATTTGAACTCCTGATTAAATTTTTCTTGGCCAAGTACTCCTTTCCTCTAAATTCCTTAAGCTTTGATATAGTATCTTGTCAAAAAAAATTATTCAATTGTATGTTGTCTTTGATGTTACAAAAAATGTCAAAGCTTTACCGAAAAGTTAGTGATAGCCAAGCTTACTCAAGAATTGACGGTAGTTTCATGTATATGTTGAGCATTTAGTTATAACCAAGTTTAGAGTCTGTATTGACTAGGTTCAGTTGGTTAACAAGGAAAGTCAACATGAACTCAATATTGATCAAGTTGGGTTGGTTAAAATTAGAACTTTTGATCTAACTGAGTTGGGTCTATTAATGAATAGATCCTTTTTGTTGATCGAGTACTCAATTATGTATTAGCTGACTGTCAGCATGTTTAATCTAATAAATTTATTAGTTAATACAAGCCAACTTAAGAGATGATTTTTTTTTTATTAAAAGAGTATTCAAGCCAACTTGACAAGGTAACTCGTATAAAAGAAAGCTCAAGTTGACAATTGAAATGTCGAATTGAAGAAGACGAATTAAGGAATTGAATTTGAAGGATATCTGTAAAGAGAAAAATATCAAGGAGGGTCAAGTAATCAAGCCAAAACTAAGCTTTGAATCAAAAAAGTTAGTTGTATCATCAATCAAGTCAAGTCATTGTTACTCTCTAATAATTGGAGTAGTGAATGAAATCTCCTAACAAAGTTAGCCTAACAATTATTTTGCAAATCCTCTAACAAGGTGGCATTTCTAGATTGAAGTGTTTAAATACCTCTAACAAGGCCACTCCTAAGGGTGAATTAAATCCTCTAATAGGTTCACACCTAATAGTGTATTGTGTAACCTTTAATAGGGTTGGCTCCTAATAGGGTGCACTTCAGAAGAGTGAAAAATAGTAAGTAGTTGTAATTGGTAGTTTTCCCAAATTGGGGTTTCATGTTAAATCTTGGTGTCTCTTGTGTTCATGTTATTTACTTTATGTTTTTGCAAATAATTTAATAAATAATAAATACATTAATATCTTAAGATCTAATTATCTCTGTGCTAACTGAATGAGAGTAATATATTCAGTGTTAGTTCCACATTACAACAAAATATTCAATGTTAACCGAGTTACAATAGGATTTGGTTTTGTATTGTGTTGGCATCTTAAAGGGAATTGGATTTTTTTTTGTTGTAACTAATTCACCCCTCTACTCTTAGTTACTCATTTCCATTTTAAACAATTGGTATCAGAGCTCTTGGTGCTTGTAGATAAGGTTTCAAGGACATAAGCTAAAGATCAAGATGTCTTAAAGAAGGAAAATTCCTAAGTTGAATAGAAATAACTTCCAAACATGGCAGGAACTCATGAAGTTGTATTTGGAAACCACTAGAGATATAGGCCTAAAACACCTAGAGAACAAGTATGTGGCACCTATTAGACCTTTTTCTATGGATCAAATTGTGGAAAAGAATAATCACAACATAATGATGATTGACATTGCTTCTACTCTAAATTATGCTAAATTTGATGAAGTCAAATATTTTTCTACTAATGAAATGTGGATCAAACTAAAATATATCTATAGAGGAGATGACAATGTGAGGAGAGCTAAGGAAAAAATTCTAAGAGGTCAGTTTGATCAAATGAAGATGAGAGAAGATGAAAACATTGCATAATTTAGTGAAAGAATCAGAGAAAGTATGAGTGCAATGAGAGCCTTAGGAGGGAAAATAGATGATGTGATGGTGGTCAACAAGGTACTCAGAACTATTCTTCTTGTTTATGCAATTAGAATTTTAGCTATTCAAGAAATGAGATGTGATCTAGTTGGAAGGTTGACAACCTTTGAGGGCATATGCACCGAGTTGTGGTGCCAAAACGATGACAAGTTTTTTTTTTTTTTCTAATTTTCAATAGCGCGTACGCGCTATGGCTTGGGTCACCCAAGCCATAGTGCATACGCGCTATAGTGCGTACGCACTATTTTGATGTCCAAAAAGTTATATGATGGGCTGCAAACCCACGGCCCATCATTTTCATTTTGTTTTTTGGCTCTCCAACAGTGCGTACACGGGTTTGACAACAAAAATTCACCACCATTTGCCAAAATGCCTCCTCACCGACGAAATCCAAGACAACGAGCACACCCACGACGACGAAGTAAGTGATATAAACTTAACTTTGCATTGTTTAATATGTTTTCCATATTGTTTTATTGGTTTTTGATATTCTTTTGTAGGGTTTTTACAAATTTCATTTAGATTTGTTTATTTAGTTGGATTTCAATTGATTTTTTATCAAGAAATGTCCATAATCAACCGAAAAATCCATAAAACTCTCAAGAACCTCAAAATCAAAACCCTCCTCAAGAAGAAGAACAAATTCCACAACCTAAACCAATTGCAAGACCTCTGCCAGGCACACAAGAAAATATAAGAAATAAAATATAGAGAGGCAAAACTGAATTAGAAAGACTCATTGCTTGGTTGAAAGAATCCAGACAAACCAATCCAATGAGGGCTCAATTGGCATCATCCCTCGAATCCATTAACACTCAAATAGCCTCAGTTAGTGGTCAGTTAGATATTTGGCAGGCTAAGAGGAATGAACAAAAAAGATTTTATGCAAATAAATTGTCATATGAAGATGTTAAAAAAAAAAAGAAATATCAAAAGGTAGTATATGAGCATTATTTAGAAAACCCAGTGAGCCAAATACTGTTAGAGAGGGTACTAAACAATTCCCCATCCATTGGTGCATACACGATGCTATTAGAAATAATTTTTGGGATAGATGGTGGATGATTTTTGATGCCCCTCCTTGCAACAATCATGAGGTCCCCATGTATTTTTTGAAGAAATTATATTGTGAGTTTGTCCTTGGGGAGATCCCCAATTATTTTGATATGTTAGACTCCCAGGGTAGAGGTGGGGGGTCATCATTTGAGAGGCTAGGAGCACGTCATGACCCTAATGTAGTTAGGGCACCTATGGTCCATCCACAGCATGAGCATGTGATTATTCCTTCAGTTATGAAGGAACATGTAGAGGCCAGCACTGTAGGGACCATTAATGCTTTGACGCAGACCCTCATCCATTCCACAAGCCCATTAGTTGAGGGGGAGCCTTCTATGTGTCATGGTCACATGTGCACTTCATGCGGATCCCTATGCACATTTGGCACTCATGTCAGAGATGCTGCAGATGATGGGCTTGTCACCGATGAGTTCCTGAACGAGACATTTGGCATTGACACATAGGTAAATTACTAATTTGATCACATTTCATATGTATAGTGAATGATTAATTAATTAGCATTTATTGACATTGTTCAAAATTTAGGGTCAAAGTGTTGGTGGGCCTAGCAACGATCCTCCAGGCCCATTTTTTGTCCCTTCGATGAGTCCTAAGGTATGTATCAATTTAATCATTTTAATTAATACATATATTTATTACGTAATCATATTAAGGATTGACAAAAAAAATTATGCATGTGCATCAGTTCTCCACAAGACCCTATACCTTTACCACAGACACAGAGCAGAGACATCATACGAGCTTCACACAGGTACAGTTGTTTCATGTTAATTTAATTCATTTGATTATATTTATTCCATGTTTCATGTTAGATATAATGTGTATTGTATGACATGCAGCTCATGATGTCGGACACACCTCCTCATCTACGATAGTCTATTGATAGTGGAGTGGCCGCAGTTGTGGCTAGCTCACAGCCACTGACGGAGGTATGAAAGAATTTTCTTCATTTTAGTTGTTGTTTATAATAGTTAATCTCAAAATTTCTAATGTTATTTATAAGTGATTATATTTATTGAATTGTTGTAGGGTCTTGTCACGCCTGATTGTCCACGAGCATTTGAGGTGGACTTACAGAGTGACTATTTGTTGGCGGTAAGAAAATAATTGATTTTGTGTGTACATATATTTGATTTCAACATTTAATAAATATTGATTCATATCTACTTTCTTTGTATCAGTTGGACCTGGAGAAGAGCCTCAACAAGAGGTCAAGTGAGCATGTCAGGAGGGCCCTGCCATCTCCAAAATCTCCCTCCACACGACGGCAGAGGACGCCAAGAGACTTGTTACCTTCCCCTCATGGGAAGGAAAAGATGTAGTTGAGATATTCGATACATATATATATATATATATATATATATATATATATATATATATATATATATATATATATATATATATATATATATATATATATATATATATATATATATAGACTTGTTTCCTTCCGCATGTATATATATAGGCATCAGAGAGACATATTCGACATACATTTGATGTACATATGGCATTCTATATTTGATGTATGACATTATTGGTTAATATATGATATTTTTGTTCATATACGACATTATTGGTTATCATTTTATATTATATATTTGGTCATGCATGACATTAAATTAGATATGTTCGTGTATGACATTAAATTAGATATGTGCATGTATGAAATTAAATTCAATTGCTAGAGAGTTGCCATTATGTCTACCAAATAGTAGATGTTATTTTTTGCTTTATTAGTATTTCTCAAAAACTGCAAAGAAGTTATTTTTGGTGAATAGTTGTAAAAAATTGTGATCATCGACTTCATGTGCTCATGGTTTTGGCTGCGAACACTCGTAACTTTGGCTATAAGCATCCATGGCTTTGGCTATGTGCACTAGTGGCTTTGGCTGTGAGCATTTATGGCTTTGGTTCTAGGCACAATATAGCCTTGGCTATAGGTTGTCTTTCTTGCTGCATGTCAAAGTTACCTTCAAGAATATCATTAGTCTAAGATCATTACAATTAAAATACTATGACATAATACCTTGGAAATAATAGTCTTTAACCCATTACTTTATTTGTTAAAACATCATGTAGTATCTACTATAGTGCTTCTACTCAAATATATTTTCAAAAATACTTAGTATGGCAAAGAAATTTCTATGGAAAGCTTGTCAAATAGGATATTGAAGAACTAAATGTGGACAATCATTAGTACCCATCAATAAGAACACAGACATCTTTCTCAAGCAAGCCATATGACATTAGCTTAATTTATAAATTTCCTTTGCAAATAACTAGAAGATGCTATGAATCTTAATACAGAGTTAATCACGAACTCATTATTCCATCCAAGAAGCATATATCACCCTAAGCTAATTAACCGACAGGATAAAAATTAATTCAATTTCAACAAAATTTTGAGTATAACAAGCATCTTAGGGATTCTTACAAGAATTAACACGATGTTCACAAGAGCATTACAAGTTCTCGTAATGTTATTTCACATATTGTAATCATATTCAATTTTGAATGGCCATTTGTGTTACAAGCATAAATTTTCTTTAAGGTCTTTTAATTCTAGACATGAATTTTATTCTGAAGCTTTTCTATGACAACCCACTCAATGCATATATTGTTGTTCCACATTATGCTGATTTGACTTTCATTGGTTGATTTGGGCCTAGACATGACGTTATTCACTACCTTTTTTATATATTATTTTTTTTTAGTGAGGTTCTAGCCTGAATGAATGTATTAATCATCAAAGTTGTGAACCTTGGTCGAGATCCTTACAAATATATTTTCAAATTGGACCTCAAATAGTTTTCTCAGTCACCCCCTATATACAGATACTGAAATTGTAGTTAATTACAAAATTAACACAAGTTTAATTGAGAAGTATTATGTACCTCAATAGGCTAGATTATTATTGACCGGGAAGCTTTATCTTAGAGCAGTTGGTTTCCTAAATCTTTAGCGCAATGACACTCTTATGGAATGTGGAATTAGGTATGCTAGCTAAGGAACGTTCTTTAAAAGGTAGAGGAAACTCAAGACTCACATGTTTCCAATCAATATAAATGTTTAAATCACTTCTCTAATTTTTTCTATTTATGATCTTCTTAAAACTTAACTTTCTAAATGCATTGATGGGGAAATAAAGATCTTCTAGGAACTAAAGGCTAATCATGTTTAATACTTACAATTCTTTGTTTTTATCTAATAATTTAAAAAAGATTATACAAGTTTTTTCAAAGAGCAACACTTGTCACTAACATCATAAGAAGGAATATCCAAGGAGAATTACCACTGATCCCCCACCACCAAATTCAAGAGAAGACAAAATTCCACTACTAAAGAGATAGTAACAATGATCATCCCTAGTCTCTCCCTTATCACAAAATGATTACCATCAAAATTTGCATTTCCAATTGTGTCATGTGCATTGAAGTGATAGTAAAATTTTCACTCTCTTACCTAATTTCTCCCATTTCTGAAACTCCTGGGGAAGGGCAAGGCCATCTTCTCAGTACTTCAAAATACAACAAGTTCCATTTTTTCCCATATTGATAATCGTTGACTTAAAGTATAGTCAAAGTATTAACAGCCCATAGGAACTCAACCTTTGAACATCCCATCTATAAATGACCTCACAAAGAAAGTTCAATAAACCCACATGAAATAGTGAAACAAAAGTTGCATACTTGTGAAGATGATCAGACTGCAGGTGATCAATATGTCTCAAATCTATATTCAGTTCTTTTACTATGCATATAAATGGTTTGTTATATAAAAGACTTATATCCACCAGATAAATAATCATTTTCTTACTATGCTATACTTATCCTTGGCTGATCTCTGGTCTCTGCAACATGGTCCTGTAGGAACTAGAATCTCATCCATATCTCGCACGAGCTCCGAGATATGCCCAGTCAAAGATTGTAGCCCTATGGGATTTAGTGACCCTTAGGGACATTCCAGTTCAGCGTGCCTGAGAACATTTAAGCACTGAAGGGGACAAGATGAGGTTGGGGATAGGGTTTACCCGGCCACCTAGAGCTAATGGAGCAGACAGTTTGATCCCACGATGAAAGATGAGAGAGATTTGGCAGTTGCAACTTTGTACTGGCCAACACTGCAAGTTTCAGCATCACCCGAGATGGCGTTGTAGAATGAAAATGGAATGTGATCTCCAACAAGTGAGAGAGGTTATTGTAGGTCTCTACAACATGGTCTTGTAGGAACTAGAATCTCATCCATATCTCACATGAGCTCCGAGATATGCCCCATCAAAGATTGTAGCCCTGTGGCATTTAGTGACCCTTAGGGACATTCCGGTTGAGCATGCCTGAGAATGTTCAAGCATTGAAGGGGACAAGATGAGGTTGTGGATAGCTCCCAGAGCTAATGGAGCGGACAGTTTGATCCCACGATGAAAGATGAGAGAGATTTGGCAATTGGCAACTTTGTACTGGCCAACACTCCAAGTTTTAGCATCACCCGAGATGGCATTGTAGAATGAAAATAGAATGTGATCTTCAAAAAGTGAGAGAGGTTATTGTAGGTCTCTACAACATGGTCCTATAAGAACTAGAATCTCATCCATATCTTGCATGAGCTCCGAGATATGCCCCGTCAAAGATTGCAGCCATGTGGTATTTAGGTACCCTTAGGGAAATTCCAGTTCAGCGTGCCTAAGAACATTTGACCACTGAAGGGGACAAGATGAGGTTGGGGATAGGGTTTACCCAGCCACTCAAAGCTAATGGAGCAGACAGTTTGATCCCATGATGAAAGATGAGAGAGATTTGGCAGTTGGCAACTTTGTACTAGCCAACACTGCAAGTTTCAACATCACTCGAGATGGTATTGTAGAATGAAAATGGAATGCGATCTCCAAAAAGCAAGAGAGGTTATTGTAGGTCTCTACAACATGGTCTTGTAGGAACTAGAATCTCATCCATATCTTGCACGAGCTCTGAGATATGCCCCGTCAAAGATTGCAGCCCTGTGGGAATTAGTGACCCTTAAGGACATTCCACTTTAGCGTGCCTGAGAATGTTCAAGCACTGAAGGGGACAAGATGATGTTGGGGATAGGGTTTACTCGAACACCCAGAGCTAATGGAGCAGATAGTTTGATCCCACGACAAAAGATGAGAGAGATTTGGCAGTTGGCAACTTTGTACTGGCCAATACTACAAGTTTCAACATCACCCGAGATGGCGTTGTAGAATGAAAATGGAATGCAATCTCCAAAAAGTGAGAGAGGTTATTGTAGGTCTTTGTAACATGGTCTTGTAGGAACTAAAATCTCATCCATATCTCACACGAGCTCTGAGATATGCCCCGTCAAAGATTGCAGCAATATGGGATTTAGTGACCCTTAGGGACATTCTAGTTCAACGTGCCTGAGAATGTTCGAGCACTGAATGGGACAAGACAAGGTTGGGGATAGGGTTTACCTAGCCACTTGGAGCTAATGGAGCAGACAGTTTGATCCCATAATGAAAGATGAGAGAGATTTAGCAGTTGGCAACTTTGTACTGGCCAACACTGCAAGTTTTAGCATCACCCGAGATGGCATTGTAGAATAAAAATGAAATTTGATCTCAAAAAAGAGAGAGAGGTTATTGTAGGTCTTTGTAACTCGGTCCTGTAGGAACTAGAATCTCATCCATATCTCACATGAGCTCCGAGATATGCCCCGTCAAAGATTGCAGCCCTGTGGCATTTAGTGACCCTTAGGGACATTCTGGTTCAGCATTCCTGAGAACGTTCGAGCACTGAAGGGGACAAGATGAGGTTTGGGATAGGGTTTACTTGACCACTCGTAGCTAATGGAGTAGACAGTTTGATCCCACGATGAAAGATGAGAGAGATTTGGCAGTTGGCAACTTTGTACTGGCCAACACTGCAAGTTTCAGCATCACTCGAGATGGCATTGTAGAATGAAAATGTAATGCGATCTCCAAAAAGAGAGAGAGGTTATTGTAGTTCTCTATAACATGGTCTTGTAGGAACTAGAATCTCATCCATATCTCACATCAGCTCCGAGATATGCCCCATCACAGATTGCAGCCCTGTCGCATTTAGTGACCCTTAGGGACATTCCGGTTCAGCATGCCTGAGAATGTTTGAGCACTGAAGGGGACAAGACAAGGTTGGGGATAGGGTTTACTCAACCACCCGAAGCTAATGGAGCAGACAATTTTATCCCACGACGAAAGATGAGAGAGATTTGGCAGTTGGCAACTTTGTACTTGCCAACACTGCAAGTTTCAACATCACCCGAGATGGTGTTGTAGAATGAAAACGGAATGCGATCTCCAAAAAGTGAGAGAGGTTATTGTAGGTCCTTGCAACACGGTCCTATAGGAACTAGAACCTCATCCATATCTTGCACAAGCTCTGAGATATGCCCCATCAAAGATATTTGAATTCACAGTGTTTAATGAGAATATAGTTGAGGCTTGCTTTACTTTTCTATGTTAAGTTTGGCTTTCAATTTTGGTTTCCCTACTTATCTATGTGAAAGTTCCACTTTCATAAGTAAAATGGATGCAATAATACTAAATTAAGTATAGGTTCATGGTTCTAGAAGCTTCACATAGCTTCTCTTCAACTATGGATCTTGTAAGCATTGTACCATGACTATTGGTGTTGTGAGAATATACAAAGCATATATATTGTTTGACCAAATGTCTTCAATGAACATGAACTATATGGAAGAAGAGAAGACATGTTGAAAAGTCTTTGAAAATTTTCTTCAAGAAATGTAAGGAGCCATGGGTGATTCATCCAAATTATTTGGTAAAATAAGAGGAGGAATGAATCAACCTTGATGATAGTGGTAAATGCTGAATAATATTTATTTAATCACATTGTTTGAAAAAACTTTAATGACCTTTAAATACAATTGAAAGAAATGGAATTGATCTCCCTTACTCATGTAGATGAATAAAATTGGAATTTAAAAAAGAGAGGGACATCCACCATAAAACCATGCAATCATGCACTTCTTGATGGGAGTATCATAAGTTCATTGTTAGATGGATATGCCAAATGTGGAAGAATTAAAAGGAAAATATGTTGATTGATTGAATACAAGCATCAAACCAATGTGATAACAAAAAACCAAAGTTGATTCCATAAGGTCTAACTATATCATATAATTCATTTATCAATAATTTGAAACATCATAAGCATATGTCTAATAATGTCATACATGAAATATATGTAAAAAATAACATACATAGAAAAAATTATACAAAACATATGCCCAATAATGCAATATAGGTGTAAAATGTACATCATTAGATATATACTCTTTCCAACTAGGGTTAAAAAATAAATCCCTAATTGTCTTTAATTGCCAACAAGTGGGAGATGACCAGTGTATATAACGAGGTCTTCCTAACATGCTCACTAGTCCATTAGTCTAGAATCTTCTGTAACTCGACATGTTACAATTAAAATTATATATGAACAAATAACTATTTTATATAAAAAAATATATATATTTACACATAAAACTTAATATTTTCTTATAGCTAGCTGATAATTCCTCTGTATATACACCTCAGGGATACACTGATGGTCAGGAATAATAAGACCCTACAAAAACCATCAATGTTACCACTCGATTGTGCCTATGAATTTTATATTGAATTTTAGTACTAATGAAATTTTAATGTAAACTCTTTCATACCTTAGTCATTGGCTTAAAACTAGTGAGTGCAATAAGGACTCGTTGATCAATACAATGATGAAGATGTAAAGGTATCTCTGATGTCAATAGCTGAAAATGATAATACATGAGACTCAAATGCAGTTATGAAGAATACACATTTTCTTTTGTCTCCATATCAAATAAAATATTTCGGTACCTCTGTGAATGTAGTATGACATCCTTCATTTTATAGTGTTGATCCAAAAGCTACAACACTTATTATTTATTACACATGTATGTAAATCTGTTAAGCATCAAATTCAACACCTTTGTTTGCAAAATAATGTACTATATGTTAGAGTAATAAATTCATTTCCTTAGTAATTAAATTATATTGATATAATTACTAAGTTACTTATTATATTGATATAGTTTACTTATAATTCCTTTCGATTTACAACTAATTGAAATGGAGGGTCATGGGAAGGAGGGTCATGGGGGCGATGGATTCAAACCCACAACCAATCTTTTATACCATTATACAAATTACAAATTATAAGACTATGCCTTTCATGATAGTCAAATTTTCATATTGGCAAATGAAGAATGACTTTTGGAACAAACATAATAAATACTTCCAAATACAAATGAAGCCAATGTATTGTATTATAAGCTCAAATGGTAAAGACCAAGCCCAAACATTTACTAAGGTGTAGCATTTATAATTGTCAGGTTCATGTGAAGAAGTCATCGTTCATATTCCCATTGTTGTGTAATTTGATGATAAGAAAAATACAATGATATAGAGGTTGATAGTGACTTAAAACTTTACAAAATGCAATCAATGAGAATTTTACATTGAGGGGGGAGTAATAATCAATGTTTCATTCTCATTTTTTGGAAAACTCTTATATAAAGAGGGAGTAGATAGATGATATGGTTTAGTCTTCTTCCGAGAATCTTAGTCATATTGGTTCAGAAGGATTCATGATACAACTACTATACTTAGCATGACCAATTGATGCTAAAAACCTTAGTATTGATGCTATAAACCTTAGTATTGACATAATTTAACCTCTGCAATTCCAGGCATAAGATGATTAGCATACAATGGTACTTGAACAAAGAACACTAATAAATTTTGAGGATGTGAATTGATAATACCATTTCACAGATGATTTTGGCATCTCACCCTTTATCACTTGTGCATCAACTTTATTAGCCGTCTTCTTTGGTGACCTACAAATGAAGAATTAGCATAGTAACAAATCAAAGATAAGATTAAACAAATGGGTCCTATTAAAGAATCTAATATAAATTCAAATAATGTATCTATATTCTAAACAAATCAAAACTAAATCTCATCACTTACACATCATAACAATATGGTCCACCTTAGTCATGTGATAGTCTTGGGGAAGAGGTTGTAACATTGTATTTGGATCCAATTGATCACTTTTTCTCTCTCTCCCAATTCAATCTAATGAGCCAACTGGATCTTCTTGACATTTTAATGTCTCAAGTATTGCCTCATGGTCTGACTCGTGAACTTTCCAAAGAATCTTATTATGTGTTTTTCCACCATATTTTATCAAGTGGACATTTGATGTGACAACAAGGTTTGAATAATGAAGAATCTTCCTCTCTGTTTGTCAATCCTTGAATAACCACAAGTTAGGATTCTTCATAGGATATCGTCTAAGCCATGTGCCTGTTACAACCACCGCACCAACATGGTACTCTAAACCTTCACCATCTATAACCGAGTGATCCAATTTTTTTTTGGCTTCAACACAATGACACAAATAATAATATGTCCCTTCTTCATTGTCTTCAGGTGCAATAACAACAAAAACATGGCCTATAGTGACAAATGTACAAAATGCGGTCATTAATTCAGAAAATACTTGGGTAAAAGTTATAAAGTTACATATTGAAATTACAAAGATATATAATATATATATATATATATATATATATATATATTTATTACCAGGTTGCACTAAATCTGACAAGCAGTCAAAGTCAATAGATGAATCCATCTCTACCATTTCCAGTGCTTGTGGGGGACGATAGGTGTCAATTGGGTCCAAAACCCGTATATCCCATTTGTCCACCCATTTAATTGACTCACAGTCATCCCAATTTTCCTCTGCACATGATGGACAATAGCATGCCATTTTTCATGTGTGGATACTCCATGAACATGCATCAGAGCTTCTAAAAGAGTGTAACTCACTAGATCCTGTTAGTGTGCAACAATCTTGATATGGTGCAATGTTAGTATTATCTATCAACCAAAAAAATCTACGAACTGTAGACTCTCCTTCCTTACCTGGACCCATTGTAGCGTTACACCATTGGATGATGGATTTTGCATCTATCAATATTGCTCCATCTTTGTACTTTAGTTCTTCACGAGCCAAGGCTCTTTTAATGCATGCACCTGCACCATCGTGCTCTCCCTTACCATGACCAGCCTCTATGAAATTCCACATATATTGAATTCTACACAACTTGTGCATCCTGCTCAACCAATAGAACATCCGTGCATTCTTGAATTGAGATGCACAATTGTCTGACCAAATAATGTGTTGATGATATGATATGCCCCTGTTAGCCAAATCTCCATAAAATAGTTGAAAACAACCATGTACAAACTCCGTAGAATGTGATCGATCATCGCTGATGTAAAAATGGTACTCCCTCAAAATCTTCCTATCATCCTCTGTACTTGTAGGTGAATGCATGAATGTTATGTGAACAAATATAAAAACCTATTGAGATGTATAATACTTTGCTTGCACCTCATTTTTTGGTTGTAGTGTGTATTTCTCTGCAAAATCTACAAGCAAAAAAATGGTATCCAATGGAAACATATCCTTGCACAACTTGAATTGCAAATCCAATCATCGAGCTCTATGGGTATGCCTTGCATACTCATACATAATCTTTTCACGAAAAATCTTCATGAACTCATACACTGGAATCTTTTCAATAACTAGATCACATCTTTTACCATGTTTCCCATCTTTTAGAGCATATGTCACTGTCTTGAATTTTCCGTAATCTACTATTTCATTTCCAATTGCATGTGTACTATCCATATGTTGACAAGTTGATAAAAGTTGCAAAGAACCACAAAATAAGCATGTACCATCCAAGCATGATGTCTTGTAAAATTGTTGGCCGTTCCCTATTTCACATAAAATGTTGGATATGAATTCCCTTGAAGATCTTGGTGGCTCTTTTATGTCACAATCCTGCAAAACAAACTAAGAATGCAAAACTACGCATATGTGCCTAAAAACATCAAAATGGTTAGAAAATTCAATATGTATCCTACAACAACAAGTTGTGCGTATGTGATTTATTTTCACATAAAAAGGTTTACCCATCTCAAAAAATCTTTGACTTATTCGAATTTGAGGATACATACCAATAAATTTTGCAAAAAATTGTGTCTGAGTTGAGTCCAAAGAATGTTTTGCATGTGGCTCGCGATTTCAGCTACCAATCCTCCTTCTTACAAAATCTATTTGATTAGGAGAAACACTTGTGTTAATTTTCCAAAAATCTTCGATCAATGATTTCAAGGCTTCACTAATTTCTTTATCCTTTCATGGTAGTCTACCACTAAATGTCCATAACTCATTTTTGGTTGGATGTTCTAATCTCTCACGCCTTAGCATGGCTCTCCTTAAGGTACCTCTACCAATTTTTAATGTTTTTCTTGTCTTTCTCATGAGTCTAGCTTTCTTCATTTGGCTACTTACTATTGTCGATGTGAGTACTCGTCTTGTGATATTACTATCTTTGGTGCATGATTTAGAACCCACTTTGTCATAAGCACTCATTAGATTCTTTACAATATTTCTCTCATTTGAATCATCCATCGTTCTTAGCCCAAGAATCTTCATGATAGGCCTAAATTTCAAATTCCTCATCATTTCAACAAATAATTGGCATTGACCTATAATATTTAATTCTTCAAAAAATAATCTCCAGATATGATTAACTTTTCTTTGACAAGTACGGTTGCTAATCTTGTTAGGCATTGATTTCAAAATGTTAGTATCAATATCAGTCAAATATTTTGGTTTTCTATAATGAATTCTAGAAGGTGTTCTAATCTATTCAATTCTCTCAACATTTTGAACATCAATATAAGGTTGAGTGTATTGCGTACCTTGAACTGAAGATGATGTGCCTTGGCAATAAGATGTAAAAGATGGAATATCACCTACTTGATGTGTTGATTTTGTGCTTTCAACATGACATGATGGAGTGTGTATATCGTCAGATCTATAAATCAGTGTCTCTTCAATATGAAAGGATGATATGACTTCAACATTGGAAGATGGTGTAGTGGATGATATGACTCCAACATTCAAAGATGGTGTAGCGGATGATATGACTCCAACATTGGAGGATGGTGTAGCTTCACAATTCAATTGTCTTCTTGAGCGTAACAATCTCATTCGTTCTCTTTGTCTTTCTAATTCTTCCTCCTTGTTTCTTTGTACTGGTGGTTCTTGATCCTCTTCGAAAGTTAATTCTTCATCATTGCTTTGCAATTTTCTTTGTTCACGTAGTAATTTCATTTTATCTCTTTTAATTGTCAAATCTCTCTCCCTATCTACATTTGTTTGAATCTTTGTTTTCTTCCTTGGCATGGTGATGATTTTTACATGTCAAATTATTCAAACACCCAAATTACTTAAAATGTGTAAATTACAAATTATTCAATTACATGTAAAAATTATAATTATTTGAATGAATACACAATATATATCAAATGATTTGTCAAATTTCTAACCATTTCGAAATAACATTCCATTCAAACATACAATTTTTAATGAATTCACTATATATTACATAACATATCAAATTATAATCAAATTTGTATCTATATATCGACAAAAAATATTTAAAATGGATTGCACTAACCTTTTCTATTAAAAGAATATTCAAAAATTCTTCAAATCACGTATCCAATGATTGAATTTGTTGTTTGCTAGCTTCCAAAAGTGTTGAAATAATGTTTGCTAGATGTTGAAACTCGTGTTTTCTGTCAGAATAACAGAGAGCATAACAGACCAAAAGTTAAAAATGGATGAAATGGGCCCCAAGGTTGGTTTTTGACCATTTTTTGGTGATTTGAGATAGTGCGTACACACTATAAAGCACGTATGCACTATAGTGCATACACATTATCTCAAAACACATCACTCCCCATCCTCCCTACTCTCTATCCTCCCTACTCTCTCTCCCATCCCCTCCCTCTCTCTCTTCCTACTCTCTCCCATCCTTTACTCTCTCTCACCCTCCCTCTCCCACCACCTACTCTCTCTACCTCTCTCACCCCCTCTCCTCTCCCATCCCCGACTCTTTAGATCTCTCACACACACTCTTGTCCCCCCTATCTCTCTCCCTCTCCCTCTCCTACCACCTAATTTCTCTCCCCCATCCCCTACTCTCTCTCTTCTCTCCCATCCCCTACTTTGTCTCTCTTACACACATTCCCATTCCCCCTCTCTCTCCCTCTCCTATTGCCTACTTTCTCTCCTCCATCGTCATACTCTCTCTACCACCCCCTACTCTCTCTCACCCTCACACTACTACTACCTACTATCTCTCTCTCTCAAGTTCTCTCTCTCCCTCTCTACTCTCTCCCCCCCATCTTGTACAAGCTCTCTCTACCTCTCCCACTCTCTCTCCCATCGCCTACTTTCTCTCCCCCATCCCCTGCTCTCTCTCCCTCGTCTCCCATCCCCTACTCTCTCACACTGTCACACTCTCCCCCATCCCCTACTCTCTTTCTTCTCTCCCATCCCCTACTCTCTCACACTTTCACTCTCTCCCATCCCCTACTCTTTCACACTCTTACTCTCTCACATCCCCTACTCTATCTCTCTTACACATACACCCCCATCCCCCCCTCTCTCTTTGCCTCTCCCACTGCCTACTTTCTCTCCCCCATCATCGTACTCTCTCTCTGCCACCCCCTACTCTCACACTCTCACACTCTGCCCCATGCCCTGCTCTGTCTCTCTTACACGCACACTCCCATCCCCCCTCTCTCTTTTCCTCTCCCACTGCCTACTTTATCTCGCCCGTCGTCGTACTCTCTCTCTACCACCCCCTACTTTCTCAAAACACATCACTCCCCATCCTCCCTACTCTCTCTCCCATCCCCTCCCTCTCTCTCTTCCTACTCTCTCCCATCCTTTACTCTCTCTCACTCTCCCTCTCCCACCACCTACTCTCTCTACCTCTCTCACCCCCTCTCCTCTCCCATCCCCAACTCTTTAGATCTCTCACACACACTCTTATCCCCACTATCTCTCTCCCTCTCCCTCACCTACCACCTAATTTTTCTCCCCCATCCCCTACTCTCTCTCTTCTCTCCCATCCCCTACTTTGTCTCTCTTACACACATTCCCATTCCCCCTCTCTCTCCCTCTCCCGCTGCCTACTTTCTCTCCCCCATCGTCGTACTCTCTCTACCACCCCCTACTCTCTCTCACCCTCACACTACTACTACCTACTATCTTCTTCTCTCAATTTCTCTCTCTCCCTCTCTACTCTGTCTCCCCCATCTTGTACAAGCTCTCTCTACCTCTCCCACTCTCTCTCCCATCACCTACTTTCTCTCCCCCATCTCCTATTCTCTCTCTCTCATCTCCCATCCCCTACTCACTCACACTCTCACACTCTCCCCCATCCCCTACTCTCTCTCTTCTCTCCCATCCCCTACTCTCTCACACTCTCACTCTCTCCCATCCCCTACTCTATCTCTCTTACACATACACCCCCATCCCCCCCCTCTCTCTTTCCCTCTCCCACCACCTACTTTCTCTCCCCCATCGTTGTACTCTCTCTCTCTGCCACCCCCTACTCTCACACTCTCACACTCTGTCCCATCCCCTGCTCTGTCTCTCTTACACACACACTCCCATCCCCCCTCTCTCTTTTCCTCTCCCCCGTCATCATACTCTCTCTCTGCCACCCCCTACTTTCTCAAAACACATCACTCCCCATCCTCCCTACTCTCTCTCCCATCCCCTCCCTCTCTCTCTTCCTAATCTCTCCCATCCTTTACTCTTTCTCACTCTCCCTCTCCCACCACCAACTCTCTCTACCTCTCTCACCCCCTCTCCTCTCCCATCCCCGGCTCTTTGGATCTCTCACACACACTCTTATCCCCCCTATCTCTCTCCCTCTCCTACCACCTAATTTCTCTCGCCCATCCCCTACTCTCTCTCTTCTCTTCCATCCCCTAATTTTTCACTCTTACACACATTCCCATTCCCCCTCTCTCTCCCTCTCCCACTACCTACTTTCTCTCCCCCATCGTCATACTCTCTCTACCACCCCCTACTCTCTCTCACACTCACACTACTACTACCTACTATCTCTCTCTCTCAAGTTCTCTCTCTCCCTCTCTACTCTCTCTCTCTCTCCCATCTTGTACAAGCTCTCTCTGCCTCTCCCACTCTCTCTCCCACCGCCTACTTTCTCTCCCCCATCCCTTGCTCTCTCTCTTGTCTCCCATCCCCTACTCTCTCACACTCTCACACTCTCCCCATCCCCTACTCTCTCTCTCCTCTCCCATCCCCTACTCTATCTCTCTTACACATACACCCTCATCCCCCCTCTCTCTTTCTCTCTCCCATTGCCTACTTTCTCTCCCCCATCGTCGTACTCTCTCTCTCATCCACCCCCTACTCTCACACTCTCACACTCTCTCCCATCCCCTGCTCTATCTCTCTTACACACAAACACACTCTCATCCCCCCTCTCTCTTTTCCTCTCCCATCGCCTACTTTCTCTCCCCCATCGTTGTACTCTCTCTCTACCACCCCCTACTTTCACACTTTCACACTCTCTCCCATCCCCTACTCTCTCACTTTCATAGATACACACACTCTTATCCCCCCACTCTTCTTCTTCTTCTCTCCCATCCCCTACTCTCTACATCTGTCACACACACTCCCATCCCCCCTATTTCTCTCCCTCTCCCTCTCTCTCTCCCTCTCCTACTGCCTACTGTCTATCTCTCTCAAGTTCTCTTTCTTCCTCTCTACTCTCTCTCTCTCTCTCTCTCTCTCTCTCTCTCTCTCTCTCCCATCCCTTACTCTCACTCTCTCTCCCATCCCCTACTACTTTCTCTCAAAATCTCAAACTCTCTCCCATCCTTTACTCTATCTCTCTTATAAATAAATACACATTCCCATTCCCCCCCTCTCTCTCTCTCATAGTCCTTGTCTCACTGCCTACTCTCTCCCATCCCCTACTCTATCTCTCTTAAATGCTTCCATTCCACCTCTCTCTCCCTCCCACTCCCTCTCCCACCGCTCTCTCTCTCTCTCTCTCTCTCTCTCTCTCTCTCTCTCTCTCTCTCTCTCTCCCATCCCTCTACCATTGCCTACTCTCTCTATCTCCCTCTCCCCTCTCTCATTCTTGATTCTCTCTCTTTGACACACACACACCCATCCCCCCTCTCTCCTCTTCCATCCCCTACTTTTTCTCTCACTTGCTCTCCCTCTCCCACTCCCTCTCCCAATGCCTACTCTCTCTCTCACTCTCACTCTTACTCTCTCCCTCTCCACTCTCTCTCTCTCTTTGCTACCCTCTAGTCTCTCTTAAATTTTCTCACTCTCTCCTATCCCCTACTCTCTCTCTCTTTCTCTCTCTCTCTCTCTCTCTCTCTCTCTCTCTCTCTCTCTCTCTCTCTCTCTCTTTCTATCTCTCTCTCTCTCTCTCTCTCTCTCACACACACACACACACACACACACACACATTTCTATTCCCCCCTGTCTCCCCCTCTCCCACTCCCTCTCCCATCGCCTACTCTCTCTTCCATCCCCTACTCTCTCTTGAGCTACTTTGTCTTCCCCCTCTCCCATTCCATATTCTCTCTCTTTCACACACATGCACTCCCATCCTCCTCTCTCTCAAGTTCTTCCTCTCCCACTCTGTCTCCCATCACCTACTCTCTCTCTCCTCCATCCCCTACTCTTAATCTCTCTCTCCCATCCCCTACTTTAAATCTTTTTCCCCCATCCTGCACTCTCTCTCACACTTCCTCTCTTTACCACCCCTACTCTCTCTCTCTCTCATCCTATACTCTCTTTGCCACCCCTACTCTTTCTCACTTTCTCTCTCCCATCCTGTACTCTCTCCCCTCTCCTATACCCTACTTTCTCTCTATCTCTTTCATGCACACACATAGCCATTCCCCTATCCCCCCCTGCCTAGTTCTCTTTTGCAACTTACATCTTAATAGTGCGTGCGCACTATAGTGCTTATGCCCTATAGTGCGCACACGCTATTAAGAGCTGAGGTTTAAATAGCGTGTGCACGCTATAGCGCATGCATGCTATAGGGCACACACACTATTTAAATCTTAATCAAACCCAAGCCTAAGGCTTGGTTTTTCCTTGGAGATCCAACCCAAAGGTTTGGATTTGATGAACAGGCCTAAGACGTGTTTTCCAGCAAACATACAAAAAATGATTGTTTTTTCTTCTATGCTCCCCTTCAAGATTTCTCATGGTTGGGTATCGATAAGATCAGGTTACATTGCATTATAGGTCTCTATGTTAGCTATCTAACCATATAATTTATTTTTAATTTGAACTATTTCAAGCCTTTCATCTATAATTTATTTTGAATGTATGTTCATTTTTTGTCAAAAACCACCACGTACTAATTGGGCTATAAATTTTAGCTTGTTCATCGAATTTTGTAACAACTTAGTTTTTTAGAAACTAGACTCCATTCTACACACTTTGAAAAAATAAGTTTTGATTTTAGATTAGTTTTCAATTATTTCTAGGGGGAGCACACAGATATTTCACATTTTTGGGATGTGTCTAGTTAAAAAATTCGTCAAAAAAAAAATAGACATTATAAAATTACTCGAAAAATCTAGGATAAACTAAATAGTGTTAAGTAACTTTTGACCAGAGCGATTAAAAAATTTCAAAAAAAAAGTTAAAATTTTAGGGGGGCCACACTTTGTACTGCGCTTTGTTTTTTTGGAATAAACAGTACCACTTTTTGTGGCCCCCTTTTTTGAGGACCTAAAACTAAACCATTTTGAAAAAAAATTAGTAGTTTAGAAACTAGATTCAAAGGACTACGACTTTTTTTTTTGTCATATCTGAAAATTTTGAGCGTAACTATCTTCAAATTCTTGTTGAAGTTCAAAATTTGCAGATTTCAAGAAAAAGGTGTCCACTTATACCCCCCTTTTGTCACCACAACTTTGTGCACTTACCCTTGAGTTAGATAACTTCGATAACTATGTTCCTAACTCTGATAGCACTGAGTCTACATTTCAAGCTAAACTATCATTCAAGAATAAAGGTGGAAAATCTAAAAGCAAAAGGTCTGACAGTGAAGATGAACATAATTTTGATGATGGCATTGAAGTCATTAAAGCCCTGCTTGCAAGAAGATTCCCTAAAGGTGAAGGAAAGTACAAAGGTAAAATGCCCCTAATCTATTTTTCTTGTGAAGAAGTTGGTCACATTGTTGCAAGGTGTCCAAGCAAAGAAGGCAAAGAAGAAAATAAGTATGACAAGTACAAATGCAAGAAGGGTTTCAAAAGCTACAAAGACTACAAGGATAAAGGTAAGAAATCTATTTACATGGCTAAAGAATCTGATAGTAGTGATTAAGATGAAATGGTTTACATTGTTTATAAAGATGAATCAAATGATAAAAAACAATAAGATGAACCTCATTTCTCATATTAGCAAGAATAACATGTGGATTATTGCTAGTGGTTTCAACATTCTCACCACATGACTAGTGATAAATAAAAACGTGAGCTCTTGGAACACTATGATGGTGGTAGTGTCACATTTGGAAATGATGAACCTTCTTATGCAAATGGAAAAGGTTGCATTACATTAATTGATGAACTCAGATGTGAAATTGCTTACTAGGTTAAAGTACTAAAACACAATCTATTTAGTGTGGCATAGCTAAACAACATTGGATTCAAGGTAGAATTCATGAATGGAAAGGCCAAGATGTTGGATGGGAAAGGAAATCTAGTTGGGACTGGCAATCAAATAAAAGGCAATCTATTCTATCTAGATCTAATTAATAGTTCATGTTTCCTAGCTCAAGTAGAGGAAAGTTGGTTATGGCATAGAATGTTGTGTCATGTGAATTTTGATAACCGGGTCAACATAAGAAATAATAAAAGACTGAGAGGCATTCCAAGTCTAAAGAAACTTGATATGGGGCTATGCAAAAATTGTCAAACTGGGAAGATGGGAAAGACAAGTTTCAAAAGAAAGAATTATCATTCTAAAGAAGTTTTGGAGCTGGTTCATATAGATCTTTGTAAACCTATTGGCATAGAAAGCTACTGTGGAGATAAGTATTTCATTTTATTTGTTGATGATTATTCTAGGATGATGATACTTAAAAGAAAAATGTGAACCCTTTCAAAAATTCAAGTGGTATCTGGTTAGAGTGGAGAAAGAAACATGAAAGAAACTAAAATGTCTAAGGTCAAATAGAGGAGAAGAATTCATCTCAAATGAATTCAATAAATTATGTAATGAAAGAGGAATCAAAAGAAAGGTATCTGTGCCTAATACACCTCAGCAAAATGCCATATCAAAAAGAAGAAATAGATCCATTATGGATTGTGCAAGAACATTGAAGATAAAGAAATATGTTGCAATCAAATACTCGAAGGAAGCAATCAGTATAACATTTCATACCTTAAACCCAGTTTAGCTAAAGAACATAGATCAAACACTATATGAATTATGGTATGGCTATAAACCTAATGTCTTTTATTCAAAAGAATTTGGAAACAAATGTTATATCTTGAAAGAAATAAGAAAAGGAAATTTTGATGTGAAAAGTGATGAAGGTGTATTCTTAGGATACTCCAACAAAAGAAAAGCATATAAATGTTTGAATCTTACTACTCACAAGGTCATCGAAAGTGCACAAGTAAAACTTGATGAGTTTGGAGAAAAGAGTTAAGAACAAAGTAGAAAAGAGCCTAAAAAATATAGAAACTTTCTCTACTTTGAACCTGATACTTTACCTAAAATTCAAGCAAATGCAATTGGAAACCAGTAGTCTTCACTACCTAAGTCCCCTAAATCTCCAGTTCAACTCGAGTTGCAACCAATGCAACCTAACTCACATTCTGAAGGACCTGAGTTATAGATAGTGGGACCTAAGCATGATTCAAAAGATCATTTTGAGCATGGTGAACAAAGTGAAACAAGTTCTAAGTCCAAATAGAAGGCACTTGTACTTGCTAGATATGTTAGAAGGCATCATGCACCTGAGAAAATCATTGGAGATCAATCAAAAGGTACATGTTTACTTACTAAGTTTGAACCTAGACCTGTTAAAAATGCATTAGACAATGAAAGTTGGATTGAGGCAATGAATGAAGAGATTGAACAAATTGAAAGGGACAACACTTGGACTCTTGTTCCTAGACCCAAGGACAAAAATATAATTGGCACAAAATGAGTTTTCAAAAATAAGTTCGAATGAAAATGGAGAAGTTCCATGAAACAAGGCAAGGTTAGTATGCAAAGGTTATGCTCAAGAAGAAGGTATTGATTATGGAGAAAAAATTTCTCCTATTGCAAGACTAGAAGGTGTTAAAACACTACTTTCTTATGCCACACATAGAGGATTCAAAGTATATTAGATGGATGTAAAGTCAGCTTTCTTGAATGGAATCCTAGAAGAAGAAGTCTGCATTAAGCAACATAAAGTTTTCATAGATTCTAACAAAAGGGATATGGTTTGTAGATTATAAAAAGGTTTATATGGTCTCAAACAAACCCCCATGTCCTAGTATTAAAGATGCATAGTCATCTAGTAAGAATTTATTTTCAAAAACCAAATGACAACAATAATATATACATCAAAGAATGACTAGAAAAGAAGATAGTGCTGGAAGAAATCTTTGTAGATGATACATTATTCACTTAACATGATAACTTATGCAAATATTTTTATGAGGAAATGAACAAAGAATTTGAAATGTCAATGTTTGAAGAGATTAAATTATTTGTTGGCTTGCAAATTCAATAGAAGAAAAATGGTATCTACATTACTCAATTAAAATACATTAAGGAGATATTGAAATTTTTTAGAATGGAGGATTCTAGACCAACTAGAAAACCTATGTCTATAGGACATAAGCTTTCCAAAAATGATTATTCCAAAGATGTAGTTTATACTACATATAAATCAATGATTGGAAAAATTTAATATTTCATGCACACAAGACCAGATATTGCATTAGCAGTTGGTGTGGCAAGATTTTCTACTAATACAAATGAAAATCATATGATGGAAATAAAAAGAGTTATGATGTATCTAAAAGGTACTGAAGATTATGGTTTGTGGTATAATAAAGGAGACAACTTTGAATTGAAATAATTCGTTGATTTTGATTGGGTAGGAAGTATTGATGATAGAAAAAGCACTAGTGGTGAAGCATTCTTTCTTGGAAAGAGGGCAATGTCTTGGGAAAGAAAGAAATAGAATTACATCTCCCAATCTACAACAAAAGCATAATATGTTGCTGCAACAGTTGATTGTTCCAAAATCATTTGGTTCAAACAACTATTGTTAGGTATGAAGGAAGAAATCAAGGATCCAATAGTTATCTTCTGGGATAACACTAGTGCAATTAACATATCTAGGAATCCATTGATGCATATGAAGACAAAGCACATTGCAATAAAGTATCATTTTCTAGGAAAATTAGAGAAAGACAAAGAGGTTAGACTGGAATATATGAATACAAAGGAACAAATTGTAGACATATTTACCAAGTCATTGCCTTAAGAATGAATTTTTGTATCTAAGAGGTAAGCAAGGGGTCATTCCCCTATCTAAAGCTCACTAAACAAGTTTAGTGATGCATCAACCAAACATTTTGAAGATTAGTCAAGTTGATGCAATATTGTTAGAGCAAATTGCATATAAATCAATAAATTAGGTACATGGAAAATACATTGATGGGAGATTTTTTTTGTCATATCAGAAAAAAATTGTAGAGAAGTTTTGTATCTACAAGTTCATTTTGTATAGAAGAGATCAATAAGTCAGAGGGAGAGATTTTAGTTAGAGAAAGTCATTCCAGAGGGAGAGATTGATGTCAGAGGGAGTTCTCATTGATAGAGGAAGTTCTCATGGATGAGAATCAGAACGAAACTAATGATATTATCTTTACTTTTGTTTTGCTCTAAAAATTTCTTTATATTATGACATGTTCTGTTGCCATCAATGCCAAAGAGGGAGATTGTTGAAAACAATTATTCAATTGTATCTTGTCTTTGATGTTACACAAAATGTCAAGCTTTTATCAAGTGGTCAGTAATAACAGAGCTTATTCAAGCATCAAAGACAATTTCTTGTATATGTCGAGCATTTAGTTATAACCAAGTTCAGAGTTTGTATTGGCCAAGTTCAGTTTGTTAACAAAGGAAAGTCAGTATGATTTCAGTATTGACTAAGTTGGGTTGGTTAACATTAGAACTCATGTTCTAATTGAGTTGGGTTAGTTAACAAAGGGATCCTCTCTGTTGAATGAGTGATCAATTCTGTATTAGCTGATTGTTAGCATATTTAGTCTGATAAATTTATTGATTAATACAAGCTAACTTAAGGGATGCAAATTGTTTGATTAAAAGAGTATTCAATCTGACTTCACAAGGTGAATTGTACAAATGAAAGGTCAAGTTGAGGATTAAAATGTCAAATTAAAGAAGATGAATTAAGGAAGAAAATTTGAAAGATATATGTAAAGGGCAGAGTATCCAAGTTGACTAAGCTACAAAGAACATTATGATCAAGAAGACTCATGTAATCAAGCCAAAACTGAGATCTGAATCAGCAAAGCCACTTGCATCAGCAATTATGTCAAGTCATTGTTACTCTCTAATAATTGTTCCAGTGAATCAAATCTCCTAATAGAGCTAGCCTAACAACTATTCAACAAACCCTCTAATAAGGTAGCATTTCAGGATTGAAGTGTTTGAAGAACTCTAACAAGGTCACTCCTAACAGGGTGAATTAAATCCTCCAACATGGTCACAACTAATAGTATGTTTTGTAACTTTTAACAGGGTTTGCTCCTAATAGAGCTCACTTTAGAAGAGTGAAAAATAGTAACTAGTTGCAATTGGTGGTTTTTCCAAATTTGGTTTCTGTGTTAAATCTTGGTGTCTCTTGTGTTCATTATTTTTCCTTTATGTTTCTGCAACTAAGTTAATAAAGGCCAATCACATTCATATCTTAAGATCTAATTATCTATGTACTAACCAAGTGACAGTACTATATTCAATGTTAACTAAGTTACAATAGAATATAATTCAGTGTTAATCGAATTACAATAGGATTTGGTTTTATATTGTGTTGACATCTTAAAGTGACTTGGAATTTATTTTTTATAGTAATTGATTCACCCCTCCCCTCTTAATTACTCCTTTCCATTTCCAACATATCTATCTTCATAACTTTTGAATTTTGCTACAAAATACCCACTCATTTCAAATATTAGTCTAAATTAGAAAATTGACTAAATAGGTTAAACCTTACTATGCCTTTCTATTGGTGAGAATTTGGCTTAAGAATCAACAAATAAAGGCTATAGTCTCAAGAATAAAATAAATACAATAAAGAGATCTCAAAAAATAGCAGGGAGCAAGAAGATAATGAAGCTCTTCAATGCCATCCCAATCTTAAAGAACTAAAATAAGTGCCAGAACTAATTACAATGTATAAATGAAATTTTTGACATTACAGTCAAGTTTCTTTATTAGTGACACACACACACACACACATAATCAGATAGTTAGCAGTTACCGAGCGTATCTTGCAGTTTATAGTGTTAACCAAGTAATTCAGGCTTTACCAAGTTCTATAGTTGCTACTGAGTCCCAAGAACAATATCCAGTTTGCATTGTACAATATCTAAAAAGTTGGTGATTATCAGTGTAAATTGAGCTTCATAGTGTTTATTGAGATTCTCAATGCAAACTGAGTTCTCTAGTGTTTACCGAGTTTGCAACTTTAGTAATGTGAATCCAGTGTTGATTAAGCTATGTAGTGTCAACCAAGTGATTCAGTTTATATCGAGCTCATAGTGATAGTGTTGACCAAGCTATGCAGTGTCAACCAAGTATTTCGTTTATATGTTGAGTTTTGTAGAGTTCACCGAGTCACTAGTGCAGACCAAGTTTAGGATACTTGGAAGTGATTAGTATGAACTGAGCTTCTACATCTACTGAGTGCATGATAATGCCAAGCATTGACAATGGTTGCCGAGTGTAGAACCTCACCGATTTTTTCTTTAGAACTTGATTATGTCTAAGAAAGTTGAAGACATGATTATGTCTAAGCTAGGTAAATGGAAATATTCACTTGACCAAATTGCATAGAAAATTCCCAATGAATTGATGGAAAGAATCAAGCCAAGATGGGAGCATGCCAAGATAATTTTAAAGGACATATGTGAGTAGACTCTAAGGAAACTCATATTGAGTCTTAATGACAAAGAAGTAAAAGAGTCCATGAAGTAGAATGAAGAAAAACTCACTTTGAAATTTAATACTTGCTTGATACTAGTTAATGACATTGAACATGTGGTGAAGAATACCACTACTACATGGAAGAACATCTACAATCTTCATTAGAAGAGTGATTTTGTTGTTCATGTCAGTGATAATGATGATGATGAAGATGATAAGGAAGAAAATGACAATGATGATGATGAAGAAACAAGTGATGATAATAAAGATGACGAGGAGCAAGAATAGGAAGCTACCAAGAAGAATCTCCCTAAGATTCAGAGCATTGAGGAAACTAACCCTAAGAAGATTGCAAAAACTATTATGGCCTCATTTCCTCACTCTCTAAGTAAAGCTTTAAAGCCATCAAGATTAGAAAAATATTATGCTGAGTTGTTTGTGACAAACACTACAAATCCAAGCAGTCAACCAATCTTTACACCTATTCAACTAAGTACTTCATTGACTGAAGTGATCATCACTTCATCTACTAAGCATTTAGTGCTTCCTCCTTCATTTGATTTGGCTACTTAGAAACTAGGTATTTCTACAATTAGTACAATAGCTACTTTTTTTGTGAGTCCTTCTATTTCCACTATTGTTACTATTCCTGGTGTACAAGTAGCTAGTACAAAGATAGTTGAGATCAAGCCTCAACTCAGTACTAAGGTTTCTAGCAAAAACAAAGATAAGGAAGAAGTCATTGATCTTGATGAGGATATAGTTATCTCAATTTGGGATATCTCTACTTTGAATCTTGATCAAATGCATATAATAGGTGAGCTTTTGTAGAAGAAATTTAAGCAACAAAGGCTTAGAGAGGAGAGAAACAAAGAAAATCAAGTGCTAGAAGATGTAAAGAATATTCTTGTAGATGCACTCACCACCGAGGTTGATACTTCTCAACCTATTTTGGCTCAATCAGCAGAACTTTTTCAGAAATTTACTGAAGATCTAAATGGGAAAGAATTGTTTTTACAAAGAGTAGAGAAGAATTTTGAAAACAAAGTATTGGAGCTAGTTGCACAGAAGATTGCAATATATCAAGTAGACTTGTCTACTATTCTCAGCACATTGGAAACCTCTACCAAGAATGTCACTTCTCTATTCAGTAAACTATGTGATACATCTATCTTTACTCAAGAAATTAAAGATAAACTCTCCAAGATAGTTGAAGACTTGAAGGAAAGTGCACACCAGTTGTCACTTGACCCAAGCTATAGTTTTTCTCATTACACAAAGATCATATTTTTGATTGATATGCAAGAAGAATTACTAAGGTAAGAAGCTAGGGTAAGAGCTACACTCGTAGACATATAAGACATGATTCTTTCAAGCATGGATGTATTGGAAAAACACATTGCACATGCCAAAACTCTCATCAATGACAACAACTTCTCCATTGTTGATCACATGATGGAGTTATTAGCAAAAGTTCAGATTGTATTGCATGCAAGCAAGGTGTTGCAAGAAAATTGGGACAAGACAATATCACTAATTCTAAAGGTACATTTTGACTTCTTGTCACATTTTAGCATTACCACGTAGCATACAACTTTGGCATTTATGTCAAAAAGGGGGAGAATATGTAAAAGGGGGAGAATATGTGATGTTGAAATTAAAGGGGAGAAGACGAGAAGATGTATATAACATGTAAAGTACATTGAATATATATGGGGGAGCATCATAAAAATATACATATACATGTACAAATATTCAAAAAAACATTTCTTATAAAAGAAATTTTGAAAGTTGTAAAGAATAGAGTATGTTACCAAGTCAAAAACATAGGATGGAGACTAAAGATTATTTTGAACTTTTTGAGAATTTAGTTTTGATTGATAATTATTTTTGTCACTAATGACAAAGGGGGAGATTATTGACATTACAATCAAGTTTTTTTATTAGTGACACACACACTTAATTAGATGGTTAGCAGTTACTGAGCATATCTTGTAGTTTACAGTGTTAACTAAGTATTTTAGGCTTTACCAAGTTCTATAGTTACTACCAAGTCCCAAGAACAATATTCAGTTTGTACTGAGCAATATCTACCAAGTTGGTGATTATCAGTGTAAACCAAGCTTCATAGTGTTTACCGAGATTCTTAGTGCAAACCAAGTTCTTCAGTGTTTACCAAGTTCATAGCTTTAGTAATGTGAATCCAATGTTGACCGAGCTATGTAGTGTCAATTTCATGTCCCCTTTTCAAATAATTAAAAAAATAATAATCTTTGCTAAGGCAGGCAGGCCCAAGAAAGTGAAGTTTCGGAAAAAGGGGGTTAATCTTTGGAAACCGTTGGACTAATAAATGAAAATTATTCTTAAAATATGTTTCATTAACCTCTCTTGGACGTGAGTTACAATTATTCCCTCTTTTAAGGGGTTTGGAGGCATTTTGAGCTGATTCCAGAACTTGATTTTTGCTCATTCTTTGTTGTTCTTCAGAGGCTGCCAAACCTGTGGAGAAGGAGACCCAAGAACGGGAGTTTGCAGGTTTCCAGGGAGACCCAAGAATAGGAGTTTGTAGGTTTCTAAGAAGGCTAAGGATGGGATTTTGAAGCCATTCCATATGCATGCTCATACAGAGTTTGCCTTTGTGCTGAACAGTGCAGATTTGTGGGTTTTCGGGTGTGTTTTTTGTATGAGTTTGGTGTTTTCAGTTGAGTATTTCATATCAGTTTGGGTTGCTGCTGTATTTCAGACTTTAAGGTGTTAAAATAGAGCTGAATATATGTATTGGGATGTGATTAAACTTCTGAGATAGATTATTAGTGTTTTTGTGGTGTTTCGGGGCATTTTTGTGTTAATTTCGGGAGCTCGATGAGCATAGTTTTTGTCCTACATTTGAGAACTGTTGTGTAAAGGCTATACGGATCTGGAAATGTCATTTTTTAGGCTGTTATGCTGCTAAAATTTCTGTAAAAAATTCCACTTTCAGATTTATTAATAATAGGTGAAGCTGTGAAGCTTTTGGCACAATTTCTGGCATACCCGATTTGGGGTTTCTTAAGAAATTTGGTGGATCTTTGTGATATTAGTTGTTTGATCTTGAAAATCTGATTAGAGGTTGGAAATATCATAAAAAATCAGAAAAGGGACATTTCAATCAACCAAGTGATTCAATTTATATGTTGAGTTTCATAGTGTTCATTGAGTCACTAGTGCAAACCAAGTTCAAACTACTTGGAAGTGATTAGTATGAATCGAGCTTCTATGTCTACTAAATGCATGATGATGTTGAGTGTTGACAATGGTTGTTGAGTGTCAGAACCTCACTGAGTTTTTTTCAGAACCTAAGTACCTGTAGTTGGGTCGACTTTGTGTATTTTGATGAAACTTGAACTATAGCCAAATTTGATGAATTGTAATTTGAATTGGTATATATGTAATGTATTGTATCACATCTAAATAAGAATGACACAAATATAGATAGATATGTATAAGAGAAAAAGTATGAAGTGAAAAGGCTAAAAGAAGTATAAGGAGCAGCAAAGATTTATCTATCATGACAAGGTGATCATTACACTCCAAATGAATCTCATTTAACAAATCAAATTTGTAGATCAGAGCTCAGCCACTAGTTCATCCTAATAGGTGGAATAGTTAAATCCTTTCATAAGGTGGACTTAATAGTCTTTTGTAAATCTCTTTACCGAGTATAGAATTCATTGTATGTTTGTAAATCCTTTTGCAAGGTGGACCTAGTAGTTCTTATTGCTTCTAATAGGATAGATCATTAGAAGTGATCATTGTAAACATTAACAGACCAACTTTATACTGTAGTACATAAAGCTTGTGGGTATCATCCCCACTCCAGTTTTACTTTCTATTTGGAAGATTTTTGGGTTACCATATTGTGTGTCAAAGTGTTATGAATGTTTTAATGTTCTTAGTTTTTCATACATGCAATTAGATTAGAATACATATGAAGGATTAATTGGTGAATTAAGATTAAGTTTTATTGGTTACTAATTCACCCCTCCCCTCTCAGGAACATAGCCTATCTTATAATTCCAATAGAAACCACTGTCTGATAAAAGGAAATCCAAGAGACAAGGGGCAACCTTCTAATATATTCAAAAAAACTACTATAATTATGTTGATTAAAATTATAAAAGAAAATTCCATATCTAGATCACTCTTACTTAGCTTTTCTTCTTACTTTCGATCAAAAGTTTGTACATTGATAGAACTTAAATTCATTCTCCAAATTTCTAATTAGGTTTAAAAGTATATTTATTAATTTAACTAATAATAATATTCAGAGTTCATTATTAAAATAAAACTCTTAAATTAATTATTATTAAATTAAATAAATATAAGTACGCCAAATTTGGAACTTTAATTAAGTCTTTTAAATTTGATTCTTCTATTTAATTAATTTCTTAATTAATTAATATAATTAAAATTTGATATTTTAAAATAGATTTTCATTGAATTAAATCATTTCATAATATATTTATTTGATTTAATTAAAACTAAAAATCACAATAGACCCAGAAATCTAAATAAGAAAATCTATCTTTAAGACAAAGTACAAATTCAAACTTAAGGGTCAAAATCTTGAATTTATGTCACTTGATGAGTTTGCAAGGGTGAATAACTTAGATACTTGTCCTATATTCTAGGACAATTAGCATAGTTTTAGGATTTGGACTCCAGAACATCTACCCTCTTTACCATTGAGATATAATGATAGGGCACAATCATCCTAGCAATTCAAGAAAGTCAATGTCTGATACCTACAATCTGCTTAAAATTTGAACCTATATATATATATATATATATATATATATATATATAAACATGCCATGGTGGGGAGTGGTACATTGTGTGGATCTCGACTAGCAAGTGACTACAACTCCCTCCCTCAACCACATTAGAAATGTCAAACATAAAGTAAAACATACATGTACACCATACACATGCAAGTCTGGGATAATTAACCATAAAAAAATATAATTATATCATCCATCTAACTGTCATCATGAAAACAAATGAAATAACTATATGAACATATGAAACATTATCATCAAATGAATAAATATGAACATGTGAAATAACTGAGTATCAAGTAGCTCATCAATAAATAACTAAGTATGAAATAACACCCAGTCAAATTTAGTAGCCAAGTACCACTAAATCATAACATATAACCATAAAGTCAGCCTTAAAGAATTCAAAAATATAACATGAAAAGTAAACTAGGGTAAGGCACTACAATATCTCTTTGTATGTTTAGATTTTTTGTCTTCTTTTTTTTACGCACATTTTGAACTAAAACCTCGTTTGCAATCATTATCCATAGTTTAATTCTATAATTTTTATTTCTCTAGTTTTTTCATGTCTCATTTTTGTACATTTAGGGGAAAAGTTAAAAATAATTATAAATATCCCCAAAATACAAGGAAGCTGCCTCTTCGAGACATAGAGGAAGATTATGATTTGACCATAATATTTCCAATTATTAGTGTGGTCGTCCTTACTCTTTGCACAAACATGGTCATTTTTAAAGAAATAATTGCAATGACAAGTTTTCTTACTAACAAGATAGAAATATATTAAGCTACTAAATGGGATATCATATATTTAAAGATTAGCTTAGGGAATTCAAGTAGCCCATCAATATTTCATATTTGATTGTAATTATTATCGAAGAAATGGATAATAGAAATAGAAAGTAAACAAGTAATGCAATGCGTCAAATTTCCTACCAATAGAGAAATACATTTATATCTTCAAAAATGTCTAGGACTTTGTGATGTAAGTGAGGGAAAATTAAGCACTTAGACTGCAGCCTCATAGAGGGGGCTTCTTAGAAAAATGTTATTAATTTGAAATCATTTGAACAATTAGAAAATTAAATAAATTCTAAAAATAAAATAAATGTGAAAGTTATGTAAGACCATTTAGTGTATAAATAAATGTGTGTGTGTGTGTGTGTGTGTGTGTGTGTGTGTGTCTATATATATATATATATATATATATATATATATAGATAATACAATTTATTTTCTATTAGTTTAAAAAATTGCAAAGTTAAATAATATGTCAATAAATTATATTTAATTCTAATATGATAAAAATGCACAACTCAAATTAATATTTAATTTTTTTAATCAATTAACTCAATTATAAAAAGATAAAGTTGTTAAACTAATTAATGACATAAAGTTGTCATGAAATGACATCCTTGAAAATGCTTAATTAACATTTGGTAATTGTAAAAATATAAAATTGTCATTAATGCATGACATAAAGTGTCATTAATGACATGACATGGCATATTATATTTATTTTTGTTGGGGGAAATTGATTTTAATCCCTACCAAAATTAGTATAGACCAATAGAATTAGTGAAAACTATGAATTATAAAATATTTAAAAATAAAGAAAATATGTAAACATTTAAAATTTCATTTAGCTTTTTAAATTTTATTATGTGATTGGTCAATTTAATTGGAAAATTGAATTGAATGGATGCAATAGTATCTTGCCTTTGATAGGAACTTATAATTTTGTCAAATTATGAACACCTTTACATCTAGTGTCTTCCCTTTAAGTTTAATAAATCTTATCATTACTCATTTTGATAACAGTTACAAAGAGGTTTCAAGTGCTAAATTTAAAGAAAGTGAAGAACTTAAATTTCATCTCAATGAGATTATGTAGGTATTCTTTAACACCAACTTAATAAATTCAAGTGTCATCGTAGATGAGTGAAATTTGGAATAGATCATTGATATTAAAAAATTACATGTTTTTATAGGGTTAAAATAATAATAATCTAGTTGATCTAAAACCTAGGTTCTTCTAGTGGTGGATAACTTGTGCTCTTGAAAGAGCCATCACTAGTTCATACCGCACAAAGAGATGGGTATGAGTGCCTCAATTATAGCATAATTAGTTACCTCTTGCAAGGAGTATGAGTACTCTCTCATTTTAAATTTTCACCAAATGTAGACCCAAAAATAAATAGTTGGCATTGTGGACTATGAAAGGTCCTTTGTTTCCCTTGCATAGCTTGGAGACATTTTTTTTAATGAAGTTTGTTTGCATAATCTAGTGTTAGAACTATAATAGGAAAAAAATGAGCATATCATTCAAATAAAGTTGCTTCAAGAACTTTGCAGTGACCCAAGAGAGGATGGTATGTGCACTATGAGATGATTTTTAGTGGAAGATGTCCTACTAAGTTTTCTATACTTGCCAACTCCCATGATATTTCTCGACTGAATTAATTCTCTATGAACTTAGCATAAATGTGATTTGTGTAGTTACTGAGTGATTTGTGAAAACAACCTCCAAGATTATGGTTTACTTTTTCGTAAGTTTGAAGAAACAACTACTAAAGTCAAAAATATTCTCTTTTTGAACTTGAACATAACTGTTTATCTAACATGAATTAAGATCTTTCCACAACAAAGTTTATTATTACTTGATCTTTTGACTTGACAAGAAGTTGCAACATATCAAGTTTTACAATATTTCATACAATAAAAGAGAAGTCCTTCATAATTTTTTACTTTTTTCTAACAAATAGTATTATATTTGATATAAAAAATAAGATTATACTTGTGAAAAATCCTTGCTAAGATCCATATCCACTAAAATTTAAGCAAAGGTTGTATGCAAAAAATCAAAAGTTCCCTTTTCAATTGTCGAGAAAACAACTAATGAATCTCAATAGATATAAAGAAATAAATTTTCCAAAGCTAAAGGAGAAGACTAGGAAGATTAACCTTATTTGTCATATAGATTGAATGAGAGCAAGAAATTTTCCACAATCCATAGACAACCTTTTGACTGCTCCTAGATTTGATTGTATTGTTGTTTTTACATTAATGTTTTGGATCCCACTCTATGATCCATGATCAAGATGAATAATAGAGAGCATAAGAAGTAAAAAAATCTCTATAATTCATTTTTATTATGGATCATAGAGTGTGATTGGAAATGTTGATGCAAAAATAGCTACAAAATCAAATCTAGAAATAGACAAAAGATAATACTAAAAGATCAAGTAGAAAGATTAAATTTTAAATGCTAAGAGTTAAACAAACTAAAATATTAATCACAATCAACTAATGACTAAAAATATTTTGATCTTCTTTAATGGGATAAAAGATAAAGAGGGAAACCCTAAGTAATCCAAGAAAACTTAATCCTATTATCAAGGAGGCAACCTGACAATTACCTTTAACCTAGATTTTTTTAAAGAAATATATAACATATTTATATTCATTTATATAGTATTTACTGTTAGGAGTCTATATTTAGCTCACACCAAGTATGAGCTTTCTCCCTTAGAATATCCAACCATGTGTGGCAATAGTGACCACTAATGTACCAACTCCCCTTCTGGTCCAACCATTTTCGTTCACCTAGACTATGCCTTACCCCCAATCCTTCATCAAGTGTCCATACATACTCGATTGCCTTAACATACACCCTTGTGGAATATAAGTGCATGCCAAACCTCCATGGGTCTGCTTCCTTTGCTGCAACACGCAAGCTTTCTCAAGCTCCAAGCTCTACTCCTGTTCAACCCATGTTGAACCCCTTACTTAAGTCCTCATGTGTCTTTCCCTTCATGTCCCCCATAAGACAATCTTATTTAGACACTAGCCATATGTGATCTCAATTCCCTAAGTCTCTTGTTCACCCTTAATCAACATTGCACCACTCCATGAATGCCCAAAACTACCATAGCTCCCCTTACAGAACTATGTACACTACCTATGAAATGAACTACATTGAGAATCACCATAACTCCCTCTTTCAACAATGCATCCACTCTGAGTGACTTAGACCACTAAGTCCTCAATTTCTCGCTACACACTCTACCAAAGCATACTCAACACTAATAAAGCACCTCGAGACATCCTTGAGTCCTCAAGTCCAACCTTGCATGCTACCTTAGCATGATTATGTCTACATGACTTAACCTTGAAGCCCCAAACCTATTCCTCTTGGAACTACTGACTGTCTTAGCCAAACATTGAATCCAAACACCAATCATTGACTCCCTTGACACCATGTCTATGTCTACATGCCTCATTGGTGAAAACCTTGTTACTCATGCATCTATTGCACTTAAACCAACCCTCATGTACACCCTCAATCTTACTCAATGGATTATTTTCCAATGCATACTTGAGCATCATGCCCTTGTTCCATGATCCACACAATCCCTTGGATGTTGTTCTCTATTTCCAACTTGGCTATGCCACCATAGCTTCTCCTATGAATCACTTCAGCCATTTCAATCATGCACCACAAGCCATCACTTCTTTCCATCCATCAGAAATTCCCTCTTCGATTCATGCCATACAAATTACCTCTTTAGTCACTTGGCATGGATCTGTCTCATGGCTCGGCTCACCTCAATCACTTCCTCAGAACACTACATCATAGTTATCACATTTGAACTCCACAACCCTTGAGATACTTCATCTCAATGCATCTCTAATCCATCAAGTAACCTTGATGTGCACATAATGCAACACCCACTTTAACACTATCATGCATAGATAACTGGCTCTACAACACTTCCCCACATAGCTCACCATAAAGCCCCAATGCTCCTAGTTAGACAAATAATTTGCCTCCTACCATAGGACTAGGTACTCTTCTTCCCTATCTTTTAGACCTTAGATGTAACTCACATTGAATCATCACTGACATTGGGTCAGGTACTCCACTTCACTAAGATAGGGACCCTTGCATTGCCACCAAACCTCACCACAACATGATAAGGTGGAGTTACTCTTCTTTGCTCATATAACTATGCACCACCTTTATCTCATCCTGACACCAGAGTGAAGAACTACTTGAGGGAGGTCAACTACCTAAGCCACCCTTGATGCACGCTGAAACTTACCTTGTGGTTACACCTCATCTTGACTCCACGCCTTGCCTACACCACAACCATGATAGTGGGAACACCAATTAGCACAACCCCAAGTTTTCACATTGGCTCAGCTCCATGCCTCACCTACACCACAACCATGCTAGTGGGAACATTATGTAACACAACCCCATTGGATACACCTCAAATCAACACAAGGCTTCACCTATGTGACACTTGTGTGTGCCCAACTTTGTAGCACAAGCCCATCGAATATTCCTTAGATTGACACAAGGCCTCACCTATACCACACTTGTGTGCTCCCAACTTTATCACATAAGTCCATACTCTTAGGACTCATTTGGTTGTTGGAATAAGAATGGAATAGGAAGAGAAAATTAGAATATGTTTATATTCGATGTTTGGTATGCTCAATCAGAATTGGGAATATGAAGACATATTCCAATTTTGCCCCTAAAATTAGCATACGTCTATGCCAAAAAATAATTGTTATTGGAATAGGTCATTCCTATTCCCAATTTATTTATTTTTTAATATAAATTTTTTTTTTTTTAAATAATTTTTTTTTTGAAGTATAATTTTAAAAAAAAAAAAATCAAACACTTTTTTTAATTATATCCATTTATTTAAAAAATGAAATAAATAAAATAAAAAATAAAAATCAATTAATCTTTTTACCATTATTGAAAAAAAAAACCAAAAATAATAAATTAAAACAAAAAAATTTAAGGAAAATATTTTATAAAATACAAAACTTAATCTTATTCTTATTCCATTTTTGTACAACCAAACGACGAATTAACATATTTTCAATCGAATTCCAAGTAAACCAAATATGATTGAAATTGCTTTTTTCTATTCCCATTCCCCATTTCCATTCCCATTCCATTTTTCTATTCTAATTTTCAATTAAACTGACCCAAAGTTTCATCTTGTAATCACAACCCTTACATTTAACATCGACGAAAGCAAATAAATAATAATAGCCTCTTCCTAAACTTTTCATCGCGCACAACATAAATTTTGGAAGGCCCTTCTAAGAACCCAAACATGTTTAAGCGGAGAGAACAGTATAATTCTTATTCCACTCGTGACAAAAGTAAGTTATGTCCTAACTTTTACAAGGTAAAGTCACCAAGGAATAACGCCACTTAGATTGTTGTGAGCCAAACTCAGATTCCTCAAGCTCTGACATTGAACAATCTCCGGCGGAATGATTCCACTCAGACGGTTGTACCGAAGATACAGTTCCTGCAAGCTCTTGGCCTTGAAAAGCTGGGGAGGAATTGGGCCATACAATGAACTATACGATAAGAACAATTTTTGTAAGCGCCTCAGTCGACCCAACTCGGGAGGTACGAACCCCTCAAGTTTGTTTTTATGCAATCTCAAATCTTCCAAAAGACTGCAATTCCCAAGCTCTACTGGGATGCCACCGGAAAGCAAGTTTTGGTTCAAATAGAGCTGCTTCAAGTGGGATAGTGATCCGAGTGAGGCTGGAATGCGCCCTGTGAGTTGATTCTGAGTGGCAAAAATCATGGTGAGATTGCTGCACTTGCCGAGCTCCCATGGTATTTCTCCACTGAAAGAGTTGTTGGACAGTTCAACTTCACTGAGTTCTGTGCAGTCCTCAAGTGATTTTGGGATGTGACCTCCAAGCTTATTGGAAGTAACATACAGATATTGCAACTTTGAAAGCCGGCCCAGAGATTGTGGCAGCTCCCCAACCAGTTGATTCTTGTGCAGATAAAGCTCTATTAGATGCTCATAGTTGTCAATGGAAGAGGGTATCTCTCCAGTCAAGGGATTTTCTCCCAACCATAGTTTGGAGAGATGGGTGAGATTTCCAACATTTGATGGGATCCCTCCTGTCAAATTATTGATGGACAAAAAACTCACCTCGAGCAAGGGAAGTCCAAAAATGGAGAGAGGAATGCTTCCGCTGAGGAAATTATCATAGAGGGACAAAGATTTTAGCTTTTTGAGGTCACCAAGTTGGACAGGGATTTTCCCATGGAGATGATTCTGGAAGAGATCTAAATTCTCCAACTGTGTGCAATTTCCTAGCTCAGGAGGAATGGTGCCAGAGAGATTGTTAAAGCTCAAATCGAGCTCTTTCAAATTGTATAAACCAGAGATAGCTGAAGAAAGCTTTCCAGAGAGTTTGCTTTGAGAAAGATCAAGTTTACTCACCGTGTGATCTGGATTGCAGGTGACTCCTTTCCAGAGGCAGGGGTACTTGTCGGAGGAGTTCCAGCTGCTGAACAAGTTGGGAGGAGCAGTGAGCTTGTTCAGAAGAGAAAGTAGAACGGCTCCATCATTGTTGACTGCTACGGTGCGTTGTGCCTGAGATGCTACTACAATAAACGCCATTACTGTAAGTAAGCCCATTCTGAATTATTCGAACTAGCCTTCTCCTAAGTAGTGAGTATAATTTTGAGGGAGCCGAGACCTTTATACTGCTTCAAGTAGCCTTCTCCTACAGTCTTGAAGCCGTCAAACTGCGATATTTCTATGAAGGGGAGCTGCTTTAAATTTCTCATGTTACTGAGAAAATCTTGTCAACCTTTCACTATCAAGGGTCCACATTAGGACGGAGAATCCTCAAGAAAATATGAGGAAAAGATGTATAGTCCCCACTTTACGCAACCAAAAAAAAAATTATCTTTTGTGTGAGATCTATTATAATAAACGCCTAATTTATCGCTCTAACAGGAAGTATCTCATTATAAATTACAATATTCAGATGTTCTGTCTACTGCATGGCCAATTCGTAATTTAGGATGCTGGAGGGAGGCAAGACTTTTGTCCCTCACAAGTAAGAAATCAATAGAGTTTCAAAATTTTTAGCTTTAATTTGTTTTTGTTAATGCAGGTAAAATCACATTCTATTGCAAAAGTGAGTTAATTCACTCAAGTAATCTAGTCAAAAAGTAGAATGCATTGTCTAAGCTTACCCCTTCAAACCGATATAATTTGTTGAATCTACTGAGAAAATTTAGAAGTCGATGCAGGATAGAATTTTTTAAGAAATTTAATATTAAACATGGATCATTTATTTCTACAATGATAGATTCTTGAAGCCTCCAAATGAAGATACTTGTATGACGCGGAGCTACTTAATTTCCACATTGCTGAGAAAATTTAGTCAATCTTTACCAGTCCAGTGTTTTCCAGGAAATGATAAGCATGCAGCAATTATTTGCCAATTAGGTGGGACCAATATCTTCATGGTTTACACCATAAAGCCCTGTTGAACGCGACTTCTAAATTTTCGCAGCGGGTTTTACTTCGAAAAAAATAGACTTTAAACTAGCAAAATGAAAATTTACAAATTTACAAATATTACAAATTAATATATTTTTAACTCATGTTATTTTGTAAACGTGTAACTTATGAGATTTTAATTTGATAATTCCTTTTAGGGCAGTAATCTTTTTGAAATAAATATAAAAGAGTGTATAATGAAATGAATAGATTGTTAAATGCAAAAATGAAAACGGTTTATTGTGTGTATTGTACATGGTTAAGAATGATATTTAAGAAGATACTTTGATACAATTAGTAGCATGGCATAAACATATATGAAGATAAGGAAAAAGACAAGAAAATAGATTCATGGTAATATGACCATCCAAGTGTATCATATGTCCTTGGTTAAGATTATTCTTCATTATTTATTTATTTTTGTGCATTACAATTACACAATCTTATGTCTACATGATCAAGGAGTCAGTTGAATGGCATTTGAGTCTTCGTTCATACTTATGTTTTTGGGAAGTATTATCCAAAGAATAAATTTTGTATTTCCTAAGTCATGGGATCCATATTGTATTTTGCATTCCTCCACCTTGCATGGATTGTCCTCTTTGTTCTAGAGTTAAGCTTGACAGTCACCAAGTTAGACACGTCTATTGTTTTAGGTTATGTGCATTCCTATAGCAAGATTTTGATGTGGCTACTCTTAATTATTTTTTTCTAACAAGGTTACGCATCTTGAAATGCTATTTGTTCCTCTAGAATGACAGATTTTCTTTTGAAATTTTTGGAATATGTTCAAAATGTTATCATGCCTCTTCTCTATGAGTTTTAGATGATTTGGAGTACAACATTGCAATACTTTGATGTGAGTTTCAAGAGTACCACATTAAAATATACTTTATTTTAAATAATAACAATCTATATGGGATACTCTATAAATTCCTCATCTTAATGAGTTTCATATATTGCATTTGTTAGTTGTAAGTGATTCAATTACTAAGACGAGGTGGGGGTGAATCAATAATCAACCAAACAATCGTCTTTTTAACCTTTTAAACCTTCAATCTACTTGATATGAAACTCAATAGAAGAACATGAAAATGTTCAACACATGAAACCATCCACAAAGTTAACACGGATATTTTGGTTATGCGAAAACCCAACTTGGATCAAAACTACAGTGGGGATTAGACCCACAAATAATATACTCTTTTGAAGTATGTCATGAAAGGAACTTAACCCTATTATGAGTTACAAAGATAGTGTTAGCAAGGATAACTTTAGTGGCTAATATTCACCAATTGGCAAATCTCACTCATCAAGAACCCTAGATTTGGCTTTTTTTTTGTACTTTTGGGATGTATGTGTTGCTTGCACTTTACTTAAAGTGGGTCCCATGCTTAGGCTAATCACCAATAATAATACATAAGTATTCATATTTTAGTGATGAATTCGCCAATGGAATCTAATTTTTCTACATAATCATTTAAATAGATTCGCCTACAATTTTGAAGGCTTGTCTTAATTGATGGTCATAGTCACCAATATTTGGTAAAATTTTAAGTTACACTAGAGATTAAGTATGTATATTTGACATGTGTCTCTATTTTGAGGGCTTTTCATAAAACTTTTTATCCTTTCTCACTTTGTTGTGAAATAGATTTGATTGGGACACTTGTCTTTACTTTGAGAACTTTCTTTAAAACTTGGTATCCTTTTAAAAGTTTGGCTTGAAATAGGATTTAGGCCATTGGTTTAGGATCATCCAATAGCTAAAAATAATAGGGGTGCTTCCCCTGAACAACCATTTAATAATTTGGAGGAAAACTATAATGATAAAAGTGGGCTAAATCTAACCTTAAAGTTTGTTAATTAATTAGGCTCCATATAATAATAATAATAATATCATTTTTTCTATGTGTATTTTTTTCCACGATTTTCATCAATAATGAAAGATTCACTAGGATTTTACAAAATTTTCATATGATTGAAAAATAATCACTAATCAAATTTTAAAAAATTCCCTACTTAAAAATACAAATTCACCAATGAAATTAATTTTTTCCTCCTAAACTAATGTTTGATTCGCCAAAATTTTATACTTTTTCTAAAGTGGGGTTTCTTAAAATTATCCCTAAGTGTTAGATGCCAACCTATTTGGGGATTTACCTCTATCCCTATTAGGAGCTTTACCCTATTAGGGGTAGCCATGTTAAAGGACTTTGAACATTGGCTAAAGTATCACCCTATTAAAGAAATTACAATAAGGACCTATAAGGATCCACCCAGTTAAGGGATTTCAACTATTGCAACTATTAGGGAACAATGGAAAGAATAATTTGTGTAACAGTACCACTTCTACTTGATCATATCCACTTAAGCTCAAACCCACTTCTCAAGACACTTAACTTCTTCGTGTCTGGATCACACCTCGCACTTCTTAACTACACTTACTAGACCATGACCAATAACAATAAAATTATTCTTCTTTCACTTTTTTATATTAGTTTTCCATTTCCAACAACATATCCAAACCCTTAATGTATTAGTTTTATGAAATCCAAATATCTCACTCAGATCTAACTACCATAAGACAATATCTTATGCTCTCCAACACTTCTACATGATGACACCAACTAATTCACATAATTTTGTGCTAGAGATCAAACACATTTTGACCAACCACTTGCTTCCTCTAGAAACTTTTCCATATACTATTCTCGATCAATGTAATTCTAGATCATCACGTCCATATTTTCATCCATGTCACTAGATCATAACTAACTCATCCTAATTCACCATGACCTAAGCATTGGTCATTAATCATCAATTAACTGATTGTTACTCAAGAACTAATTCTTCTTTAACTTGTTCATCACACCTTCACAACTTCACCAGTCACCTATCACTACTTCACCACCTGTCATTCTATCCTACAAATATTACACCTAAAACTAATCCTAGCTTAAAGAAAATAAGTGTAGTTTTGATATGTATCTTGAAATAGAAGAATTTCTCCAAAATATCAATATCTATCAAAATAGATGTAGTTTGAATCACTCCAAAATGTCAATATTTATCAAAATAAGTGTAGTTTATATATCTATTAGTCCAAAAATGATGTCTACTAGACTAGAATCAATCATTTATCTATTTAAAAACTAATCTTAGCTTAGTATTAGACAATGCTATTTAGTAATGAGATCATTGAGAAAAATTAAATTGTAAGGATAATGAAAAATTCATAGATAGAGGGCATTTTTATATTATAGAGAACTAGTACCTTTGATCATAATACAAAATTGTAAAATTAAACTAGCATTGATTTGTTATTAATTTGAAAAAGTGTATTATTATATTAGTACTATATAAATCAAAGATAAAATAGCTTTCAAACTTAAATAGTTCATTCCCTAATATGCAATGTAGTATGATTATATTAGTATAATATATATCTATGGAAAAATACCTAGATCTGGATGGTTAACTAGGCCCTTTGATATCATGAGTAGCTAATATCTATGGAGTCTCTCAGCTAGGCCCTCTGATATTTTAAGCATATGATATTCTATGCAACCCCTCTGATATTTTGTACTCAGAGAATACAAAATGTTAACACATAGACTAAGCCCTTTGATATCTTGAGATCTCTTTGAAATTTTGTGCTCACAAAGAAATCTATGCCCAAATAGAATTTAATGCATTCTATGCGAAGAGAATTTAAATTGAACTAGTTTGAGCTCAAAGAGAATGTAAATGCATTTTTAAAAGAATTCCTTCACCAAATGCCATATTAATAGATAAATTTTCCCTCGTACAATTTGATTTTGAATTTGACAATTTTCTTTCATTTGTGGCTTTCCTTTAAACATTTGAGCATTATTTTAAGATTTTATAATTTTGTTGATTTGTGGTGATCCATGTAACAGGCCAAAATAATGTGAAATGAAATGCACACACATAGGAAAATTTGTTGTAACAACAAGTGAATATATAAAACCTAAAAACTATTCACACAATTCAGTAAAACTTTATAAATAGTTACATAATCAAACTGGGTAAAAATTACTTCCTAAAGAAAATAAATTATAGATGATCCCAAAGGATTAGAAGGCATTCTCCCATTAATCTAAAGGGGTGTTTGTCATTCCAAGTAGCATTCAAAAAATTTCAAATTTAAGATGTCCCAGTGCTTTAGTAAAAAGATCAGCAATTAGTTCTTCAGTGAAATAGTGTTTCACCTATATAGTTTTGGCCTCAACATGATGTCGAATCAAGTGATATTTGGTATTGATACACTTGGTTCAATCATAAAATTTAGGATTCTTGGCCAATTGTATTGCAAAATTATTATCAACAAATAAATTTTTTGAAGTTATCTATTTCTCTTGCAAATCATCAAGAATTTTTCTAAGCCACACAATTTCTTTTGTAGCTTGAGTTGTTGCTACATATTCCTCTTCAACTGTAGAGTCAGCAGGAATTTTTTATTTCTTTGATTTCCAAGTAATATCAGCTAATCCTAGAGTCATCAAATAATCAAAAGTAGATAACCCATTCTCTTTGTCACCATCAAAATCTGAGTTAGACTAGCTAGTAAGATGGAAGTCTAAAAGTTTTGAATATTTTATACCAAGAGTTTGAGTTCCTTTTAGATATGTTAAAACTCATTATGTTGCAATCCAATATCCTTCACATGGTTTATGCATAAATCTGGACAAAATTCCTACTGCAAAGGCAATTTTAGGATGAGTAGTGGTGAGATAAACCAAACTTCCAACAAGTTGTCTATACTTTGTTGGATCTTCAAATGCATTTACTTCATTGGATGAAATCTTCATATTTTGCTCCATTGGAGTGGAAAAAAAATTACAATCTTTCATGCTAAATCTATATAATAACTCTCCAATATACTTTTTCTGAGAAATAAAAATGAACTTAGGATTTTGAATGACTTCAATACCTAAGTAATAATGAAGTAATCCCAAGTCAATCATATTAAAACACATTTTCAACTCTCTCTTAATGGATTTTATATAATCATCATTATTGCCTATGATGAGAAGATCATTAACATATACAACTAGATACACAATTGATCTACCAATTTTCTTGACAAAGAGAGTTGCATCACCTAGACTGAAATTCTTGTACTCTAATTTCAAGAGGTGCTCGGTTAATTTTTTAGACCAAACATGTGGTGATTTCTTCAAACCATACAAAGATTTTACTAATTTACATACCTTGTGTTCCTAACCTTTGATAACAAAACCTTGAGGTTGTAGCATATAGACATTTTCCTTCAAATATCCACTCAAAATGGTTGTTTTAACATCCATATGATGTATATTCCATCCTTTTTGTGTTGCCAAAGAAAATAATGCTTGAATAGTTCCCCACTTGGTTGTAGGAGAAAAAATTCTGGTGTAGTCAACACCTTCTCTCTAAGCATATCCTTTTGCTACAAATCTTTCTTTGTGTTTGTCAAGAAAACCATCAGCTTTATATTTGTGCTTATATACCCACTTGCAACCAATAGGTTCAGTTCCACTTGGAGGCTCCACTAACCTCCAAGTTCCATTTTTATGAGAGGATCATACCCTCTTTGCATTTCACTTCTCCATGCATCACTTGTTGCTTCTTGAAATGAAGAAGGTTAATCAACAATAGAAAAAATTAATTCAAATTCTTCATACCTCTTTGGAATTTGCTTAGTTTGGATTGATCTACAATTTGATTTCTTTGATGTTTTATCAATCTCTAGAGCCTTAGAATTAGATTCTTCACAATCTGGTTCATATTCTTTTTCAATAGGTTCTTCACAAACAATTTTAGATTTTTTAAAACTCTTTTCTTCTCTTTCAACAAACTCTTCACAAACTAGTTCAACTTCTTTAGAATTTCTCTCTTTCATAATGTCTTCATTCTCTATAACTTCCAAAGGTTGACCTAGAAAGGGAATCCCACCTTCAACAGTTGGAAGTTCATTATCCCATTCATGATAGAATTTTTTGGATTGAAATCTATCAAGATGAGAAATTTGTTTATCAGTACTGTGTGCATGTCTTTCAAATTCAAGAAATATAACATCTCTAGAAATAATTTTTTTTATTATCCTCATCATATAGATGATAAGCTTTGGAAGTAGTATAATATCCAAAAAAATGAATTTTATACTCCTAGCTTCTAATTTATTTCTCAACTGAGTAGGAATTAAAGAATAACAGGTGCAACCAAAAACCCTAAAATGCTTGTCACTTGGAAGATGACCATGCCACATTTCATAGGGGGGTTTACTTTTTAGTGCATTAGAAGGACTTATGTTCTTTATGTAGACAACACAAAGAACTACTTCTCCCGAAAACATTAAGTTAACATTTTTTAAAAACGTCATAGATCTTATCATATTCAAGAGTGTTCTATTCATACGTTCTGCCACACCATTCTGCTAGGGTTTATAAGGAACAATTGTTTGATGCTTAATACCACTTTCCTCCAAATATTTCTCAAAATATTTAGAAGTGTACTCACCACCATTATCACTTCTTAAGGTTCCAATATTGAGTTGAGTCTCCTTTTTAATCCACAAATGGAAATTTTTGAAGGTATGAAAAGCTTGAGATTTATTTTTTAATAAATAAACCCAACACATCCCAGTATACTCATCAATAAAAGTCATTATTTATTTGTTTCCATTTGCTGATGGAAAAGGCATAGGCCCACACAAATCTAAGTGAATGAGACCTAGCTTTCTAGAAGCTCTAAAAATAAAATCATGAAAAGGTTGTTACTATATTTACATAAAATGCAACCATCACATTGAGAAATTTGTTTTGGGATAGTGGGAAGTCCTTGAATTCAATTTTGTTTCATAAATTTGAGACTATCATAGTTAATGTGACCAAATCTTTCATGCCATAACAAGCTGGAAGAAAAATTACCACCATGCGGTGAAAAATTCACATAATTTTGAGAACTCGATGAAGTACCTTTCAAATATAAATTTAATCATCTTCCACTCTAGTCATTGCAATCACATGATTAGCATCGCTTCTAATCTCAATAGTACCATCAAACATATGTATTGAATGACCTTGTTGTCTAATATGCACAAGTGATATTAAATTTCTCTTCAATTGTGGAAGATAAAGAGCTTTAGAAAGTATGTAATCAATAAGACCTAGTAATTTAAGTCTAATAAATCCAACGCCTAAAGATTTTAACTTAAATTTTTCAAAAAAATATACTACTCCATCCACTTGATCAATGAATGTCTCAAAAAAATATCTTCTAAATGTCATATGACATGTGGCTCCAGTATCTAACAACCAAGTATCATTCAAAGTAGAATTTGAAGTACTAAAAAATTCTTCAATCCCAACATTACAATGTGCTATAACATAATGTGTAGATTCAGGAGGGTTACCTTTGTCTAGTGGCTTCTCCTTCTTGTCATAAATCTTCTCCAATGGAGTTCGACAAAGATTGGCACTATGACCCATTTTTCCACATCTCTAGCATTGTATACATTGCTTCTCTTTTTTATGATAATCTCTATGCTAGTGTTGCAACTGAGAATATTGTCTATCACCTCGATAATTTTTACTCCCTCTACTTCTAGATTCTCTTCTTCCATGACCTATATTGCTACTGTCATGTCTAGAAGGCTCATCTTTGGATGTTTGCCCTTGTTGTTTTTGTGCAAGTCACTAAGTCTCAACATTTGAAAGTGATTCTTTCTTCCCAATTTCTTTTTCTCTCTCTACAATCTTCTCCACAAGTTTTTCCAATGTTATCTCTTTCATCTTTTTACTAGCTTGAAGAGATTCAAGATAGTGTGAATAGGTAGGATAAAGAGCTTTAATAAAAGCATTGATTTGTAGATCTACTTTTACACTCGTGGCTTCAATATCATGAAATAAAGCCCTAATTTCATAGTCTAACTTCATTAGATCATTATCTTTCATTTCTAAGTTGAATAATATCATTGATAATCTAATGATTTCAAGTTCTAAATGAGAATCATATAGATCTTTGAGTTTATTTAATGCTGCAAATGCACTCTTACAAGAGATTATATGTCTACTTACCCCTTTAATAATGTACGCAACAATGAGAGCATAAGCCTTTTTGTCTTTACTCTTCTAGATGACAAGTTCCTTTTTGTCCGTAGGCTGCCCTGGCTCTTCATTTTCATTTTTTCTTTCACAAACATCATCCCACAAATCATTAAGAATAAGAGTAATTTTAATTTTCTAAAACCATTCATGGTAATTCTCTTTTCCAAAAAAAACTATTCCAACAATTGAAATTAAAGAATGCATTGGAATCACTATTCAATCTAAATTATTTTCCTCCATCAACTTGGCTTTGATACAACTATAAAAGGCCCAAAGAATGTGAAATGAAATGCATACACACAAGAAATTTATTATAACATCAAGTGAATATATATAATCAAAATAATGTATAGGCAGTTGAGTAAAGCTATATAAATAGGTACATAATCAAACTACCAAAAAACTACTTCCTAAATAAAATAAATTGCATATGATCCTAAAGGGTTAGTTAGCAATTCGTGGTTGTCAAAGTTTGTAATTTAATTGGTTGATAATGCAAATTGGTTGATCTATGGTGATCTGTGGAAATCAAAGTTTGTAATTCAATTGGTTGACAATTGATTATGCTCTTTCCAAGAGAAGATTTTGAATTGTGTTGGCATTAATTGTTTGATTTGGATGGATTGGGGAGCTTAGACATATCCATGATTACTATGTAGGTACTCATTTTTCTTGTCAAAGACCCAACTTTGCTTGTCAAAGACTCCAATTTCAGCATTTGAGTTGAAAATTTGTTAGAGATGGGATGAGTGATAGAAGAAAGATTAATTTATTTATATATGTAATGGCATTGGAAGTTGAACAGTAGTACAATATTCATGGCTTATGAAGAAAGTAAAAGGTTTTTGTCTTGTCCATGAGTTTAGACAACTATTTTGTAAAAGAGTACAATTCTAGATACAATATGTTATACATGTTTCTTTATATTATGTAAGGACTTACTTAAATTTAAAAACTTACATGTTAGATGAGTTTGTATGAAATATACAATGGTGGTTCCTTGTCTACAACTTGAATTAATTTTAATAAATCAATGATATACGTATTATTAAATTTTAATGATTTTCTAGTATGTAATTATTGATAAATAAATACATAAAAATCAATATCTTACTATTTAGTCAATAGGTTGTATTGATTCTACATTTAGCTCAAAATTTTTTAACAACCCTCACAATATTTGATACATGTTCAAGTTATGGGTCCTCTTCCCTAATAGATATAATGAGAGAGTTAAAATGGAAGAAATATATATAATAAGTAAATATATCAACATCTTATTAAATTTATTAATTATAATTTCTAATTTAAAAAAGTAGAAAAGATATAGTTGAACTAAGAAAATTTTAGCATGTAATAAGATTAAATTTTCTAAATATTTATTTAAAAGAAGGAAAATTGAAAAAAGTTGTTTTAGGATATAAATTAAAAATTAAAAATTAAAATAATAATCCTCTATTGTTCATATAAAATTTTAAAAATCTAATTTGTAATCATTTTATTTTAAAAATAAGAATTAGAATTTAAGGAAAATTAATGAACTTCATAGAAATAACTTCTAATTGTAATTTTTTACTAATTCATTTTCACTATTGTAAATATCACATAACTTAAAAATAATGTAAAAATGAAAATAATGATTTATTTATTTTTTAAACTTAATGAAATATTAATTTAATATAATTTAATCTTTAAAAATTTCTAAATTTAAAAAGTATGTAGTGAAAGATAGATACAACATTAATATTATTTTAATTATTATTAAAAACAATCCCATTAGAGTAAAGCTACCAAATAAAATAATAATAAATTATTAAAGTGTCATTCTTCAATCATATATTATATCAACTCGAGTTCAATACTTGGCGACTTATCTTTTATCCTAAATAAAACATGCTCATCTCATAAAGTTTGTGTATGCTCTAACGAAGCCTAAAGTATTAATGAGCTTACATCATGCTTAATTTTTTTTTTGTTTGTTTGATAAAATTAAATTTCATCCTTGCCAAAAATACTATAGACAAATAAGATTAAAGATAAAAGCAATTTATATAAACATAAAAATTTTAAAAATAAAATAGACTATTATGGTTATTGTATATATATTTTTAAATACTGCAATATGATTTGGTTAAATTAATTTAAAGAGGAAGTCAGTGGATACAATAGTATCCTACCTAGAAACTAATAAGGTCTCATTGCCTCTAGTTTATGTTCATGCTAAATTTTAATTGATGATTGTAGTTAAAGTGTTAAATATCTATGTAATTTTTATTTTTTTTAAAGGGTAAACGCTTTGACCTGGAGCTATGAACTAGTGAGGTCACAAATGAGGACCTCATTCCCATTAGATTTGAACCTTGATGGCAAGGATAACAACTCAACAATGTAACCATCACAACATGCCACTATTGGCAAATATCTATGTAATTTAATTATCATATAGTTTTCTAAATTTAGAAAGCAATACAATTTTGAAGTTTTATTTAGAGATATTGTGTAACTTCAAAGTTGTTTATTCAAATATAATATTGATGTGTATTTTCAAATCACGTAATATTCATGTGCAAGATGAATATCAAAACTATTGACAAAACTATGTTAAGAAGGAAAAAGATTTTGATAATTGTATAGAGAATGATTAAACAAAAACATATGAAAATAAATAAAAGTGTTTCAAATACTATATGCAATAAACTCATCTTAATCATATTTTTCTTCTCATGTTTAAATATAATGTAAAAGTGTTGCAATACATGTCTTGTCAAACTAGTTTTTTAACAAACTCTATGCAAAGTAAAAGTTGTGATTTTGCATATATTTATAATCCATAGCAACCTTAGCTAGAAATGAACTTGTAGGATACAATGAGCTAGCTCCAAACCATTCTAAAAAGAAAATAAAAAACTCAAACATCGAAAATGGAAAAAGGTAAACTTTACATGGTTTAGAGCTAATGTCATTGTGGTAGATGCTTATGCAAGGGAATGAGCCTCTTGAGTTAACATATATTGTCTTAAAATAGTTAAGTGCTACCTAACTATGTCTAGGTGTCTGCACACTGGAGGCATACTCTGCCTACCAGGCTACCTACATACTTGTATCTATAGGATCAAGACCCTTGAACTACTCACTCTAACGAATATGTAGTTTTGGTTTCTAATTGTTTTGATGTAGTTGTATTCTTATAACCACTAGTGAGCTTTACTCACCTAATACAACTCTTCACCATCATACACCCACTCATGTAAATCAAGCAGTTTCTTATAATTATAATACTGTAATACCCTAGTGCAACCTATCTTTTTTAGTTTACATTTAATGTAAGGTTAACATATATATGTCCTAACTCACTCCTTAAATAGCTATGTTTAAACTCTAGCGACAAGAATCAATGGGTCTAAATGGACCAGTCAAGTTAATGCTAAAACACAGAGTTTAGCCTTCTATTTTAAAAAGGAAGGTACACTAGGTACATCCCAGAATTTCCTCATCAAGTCCTTCATAAAATTTATCCAATATTACAAAATTTTCCCTAAGAAATAATAGTTCAAGTGAAATAAACACATGAAAAATGAGGAAGAAAAAAGGGGAATCTACTTACCAATAGATGTTGCCATCACATCTATGGTCATGCTACCTATTGAGTGAGTTTTATTGTTTTTATGTTGTACCAAGATCTCTTTATTTACATACATACAAATGGGGAATGATTAATGTCATTTTTTCTTTCCTTTTTTGTTTATAATCCATAATCCACAATCCACAAGATCTCTCTATATATATACATAGATACATACATACATAGAAACACAAATTTGTGTGTGTATGTATGTATATAAACACATATATACCTATACATATGTATATATGTATATACATACATACATACATACATACATACATATACATACATACATATAGATAAGCATACATACAAACATACATCTGCTTAAGTAATTTTATCACCTTGGAAAATTCTATTTGATCATGCTAGCTGGGACTAGTTGATTGTTCATTTTATTGTACCTAATCTGATGACAGTTCTATAGGAGTTTGAAATCAACTCAGCTAATCAACAACTAGACCAATTTTACTAGGTTATGTCTTGTCATTTAGCACAGGCTAAGTGATTTCTATTGTTTTATTATTTGGACTTTGGAATATGTATGTAGTTGAAACAATTTTTTTATTGTTCTAATATGTAATAAGCACCTTAAAAAATATCTCTTTGTATATATAAAGAGTACGAGTTGTGTAATTTTTCATGTATTACATTTGCATTTTCTTTGCCATTGCTTATAAGAGCATTTCAAGGTTGGGAACCACTTCAACATCCTTTGTATGGTTTAGAGGTAATGTCATTGTGGTAGTGAGAATAACTTCAATGAAGAGTTCAATGTAAGGAGTTACTACCCTAAAACTATGCTACAAATTCTTGGGAGCCAAGAGACCCTAAACCTATGCTACATTTTCTGGAGACATGAGAGAAGTTACTACTAGCTTCCATACTTCATAAAATTTTGGATCATATAGTGATGCCCAAATTAACTTCAATAAATGCATGGTTATGTCTTTTGCTACCATTATTGGGTCATCATATGGAGCCTTTATATCCAACCATTCGTTATAAATTGGGAAATGCGCTTAATGCCTAACGTGCAAGTGAATCATCTACATATGTAATTTTATCACCTTGGAAAATTGTATTTTATCCTACTAGATGAAAATAACTAATTTTTCATTTTATCATACCTAATATGAAGAAAAGTCTATAGGAATTTGTAATCAACCCAGCTAATCAACAACTAGACTAATTTAACTAGCTTATGGCTCAGGTATGTGTTATTCCCATTTATCATATGGTTGCAATTTTAGAGGCAACATTTTTTTGAAAGTGGAACCAGGTTTTGTATCATTGGCTTTGTTAAAGTATTGATTTTAATGAAGTAACAAAGTGGTTTTTAGGGTGGAAAGGACTATTTCTCCCTGATCTTCTTGCTAATGAGAGGATAATAAGTTAGCTAAATGTATCCCTTCATATGATGAATGGAGTTGTAGAGGGTACGACTGTGGAACAACCTAGGGCTAGAGAGAATGTAAGCTATCTTAGGGTGACAGAGCAACACCAATTTGGGGCACTTCAACAACAAGAAGCTATAGTAGCATATGCTCAACAAGCCTCAACTTCCATGGGCAGTGGGATTCACCTGAATGATTCCATGGGTGCACGTCAATTAAGTTTGAAGGAAGTGATTGTAAAATATGAACAAGAACCTGACATCAAATTTTACCCTAAAGTGGGATGCACACATGATGGTCTTCATTTTTATGGATTTGGAACTCTCAGTATCTCTCTAGATTCTATAAATCAACAAGTGCTTGCATAATCCAGAGATAGATGGGTGATTGCATCATTGAAGTAGCTAGTTGAGATGCACTGTAGTTGAACTGGAGGAAATCATTGATAAAAAAAAACATTTAATGAAGAGGAAACTTGAAAACCTAAATGCTTAAATGCTAAAATGAAAGCTATCAAGGATCAAACACCTATGCCAAAGTTACAACACAATGTGAAGTTGATTTTAAATATTTTTAAAAAAATTACATAAATCATTCTCAATTTTATGTTCACAACTCAAATGCTCTCCCATGGCCTGAGCTAAAACCCTCATTACTACATCCAAATTTATGGAATAAAATATGATTATGTCCCCAATAGATAATTAAAATATTATTCTTTTGGATTCCACTTAGTACTGTGTCGATAAATTCAATAAATTCTACTACCGTGCAAATTAACTTAAATTGATTCTAAAGCTTAGGCACTAACAACAATTGAAAGGTAAATTGTTGTCAAAAAATATGCTAAAAAAAAGCAAGAGCACATATTTAGAATGAACATAGATATTGGCAACAATGAAGAAACTCATAATCCTCTTATACATAATCAGAATTATGTTGGAGATGAACTCAAGAAATTGAGCAATATAGGAGGTGTTGAGCAAGATATTCTAGCCATCTTGGGTAATTTGGTGAGAGGCTTCTACAATGGAATGAGCCTCATGATTTATCATATAATATCTTAAAATAGTTAAGTGCTACCTAACTATGTCCAAAGCATCTACACACTGGAGGCATACTCTGCGTACTAGGCTTCCTACATACCCTTATCTAGAGGATCAAGACCCTTGAACTACTCACTCTAATGAATATGTAGTTTTAGTTTCTATTTTTTTTTATTTAGTTATATTCCTATAACCACTAGTGAGATTTACTCACCTAATATATCTCTTTTCCATCATACACCTACTCAGACGAATTAGACAGTTTTCTATAATTACAATACTAGAATACCTTGGTGCAACCTTTGTGTTGTAGTTTATAGTTAATTTAAGGTTAACCTATATATGTCCTAAATCACTCCCTATATAGTTCAAGTGAAATAAACACATGAAAAATGAAAGAGAAAAAGAGGAGTTTTTTTTGTTTTTTTGTTGTGCCAAGATCTCTCTGTTTATCTACATACATACATACATATACACATATATATACATATACATATGTATATGTACATACATACATACATATACAAAGATCACAAGGGCATGACAATGAGATGCATAGATCACAAGGGCACGACAATGAAATTCTAGATCTCCCTTGATCTCCACAATCGACAAGATCTTTTTATATATACATATATACATACATACATAGACGCAAAAACATACATAGATATACATACATACATATATATACACATACATACATACATACATACATCTGTGTATGCAATTTTATCACCTTGGAAAATTGGATTTGATCCTACTAGCTAGGAACAACTTATTATGCTTATGGCTTGTTTCTTTCTAAAAATATCTTCGTTGATATGTCTTTATAAATTTCTTATGAACTCTGCCCATTTTTCCTGGTCTGCATTATTTTTGTATAGGATCCTGAGCTAAGTCACTTAGCACGAGTTGAGTGAGTTTTGTTGTTTTATAATTTGTATTTTAGAATATGTATGTAGCTAGATTAATTTTTCCATTGTGTTAATATGTAATAAGCACCTAAAAAGATCTCTCTCTGTATATAAAGTGTAAATTTTCTTGCCAAATTTCATATTCTTGGCTGACTGATGCACAACTCTTATTGTAGCTATGAAAACTAATTGTGATCGTGAATGGGCATGTCTTTGAATGGAGACATGAACATTCACAATAATAGGAAGAGATATGATGGTAAATGGGCATGTCTCTGAATGGAGACATATATATTGATATACATATATACATATATAAATATATGTTGATCATAGTTATTGTTAGACCGAAGCTACATGCTTTAACATAAAGACTATAAGTTGAGCAATTTGTCATGTATTGCATCTACATTTGGTTTGCCATTACTTATAAGAGTGTTTCAAGGTTGGGAACCACTTCAACATCATTTGCATGGTTTAGAGGTAATGTCATTGTGGCAGAGAGAATAACTTTAGTGAAGAATTGAGTGCAAGGAGTTACTACCCTAAACCTATGCTACAAATTCCTAGGAGCCAAGGGACCCTAAACCTATGCTACATTTTCTAGAGACATGGTTGAAGTTAGTATTGGCTTCAATACTTCATATCATTCTAGATCATATAGTGATGTCCAAATTAATTTCAATACATGCATGGTTACATCCTTGGCTTCCATTATTGGGCTAGCGTATGGAGGCTTTATATCCAAAAATTCACTATAAATTAGGGAATGCACTTCATACCTGGCATGCAAGTGATGCATCTACATATACAATTTTATCACCTTGAAAAACTATATTTGATCTTACTAGCTAGGAATAATTGACTGTTCATTTTATTGTACCTAATCTAATGACAGTTCTGCTAGAATTTATAATCATCCTAGCTCATTAGTAACTAGACCAATTTAAGTGGGTTATGGCTCGAGCATATGCTATTCCCATTTATCATATGGTTGTAATTTTGGAGGCAACAATTTTTTCAAAGTGGTAGCAAGTTTTGTATCATTGTCTTTATTCAAGTCCTAATTTTAATGAAGTAACAAAGGGGTTTTTAGAGTGGAGAGGACTATATAATGAAGAGGTAACTTCAATGTAGAAATGTTGAAATGAGAGCTATCAAGGATCAAACACCTATGCTAGAGTTACAACATAGTGTGAAGTTGATTTTAGATATAAACAAAAATAAATAAAACATGACATAAATCATTCCCCATTTGTTTTGATTGTGGAGAGCTACGTGCACAAGATGGTGGAGAGCTTCAAACGAGGGTGGAAATCTTTGAACATTGGTGGAGATTTCATTGTCGTGCCCCTATGATTGCTGAATTTTATTATCATGCCCTTAGGATCTTTGTATTTCATTGTTGTGCCCTTGGTGGAGATTAGTGGAGATCTATGATTTTGTTTTTGTGCCCTTGTGATTGCTGCATTTCATTGTTGTGTCCTTGTGATCTCTATATTTTGCTATCATGCCCTTATGATCTACATGCCCTTTCTCTACAATTTTTTTGATGTGTTGTGCCATTATGATCTGTGTGCCATTTTCCCTAAAATATTTGGGGTCAAATTGTGATGGCAATTTATGATAATGATGTAATTTGTGGTGTATTCAGACCCAAATATAGGAGTGCTCTACAATTTTCTTCAAGGGGAGAAGAGTTACCTATGTAAATGTTATTATCTTTTCCTTGTAAACATGTATCTCTTTATATTACCCCACATATGTGTTAGAGAAAAGGGTTAATCTAATTTCATTAATTAAATTACCCTTTTTCCCTTCTTAAGATTTCACTTTATGCACTTTTGCATTTCACATTTAATAATTATTTAGTAATTATTAAATGGATTTTACCTTTTAGGTTACCCTTTTCAAGTTTTGATCTCCCTATAAGGATAGATCATTTGTAAGAACCTATTATCTTTTCTTTATCTAAGAATACAATTTGCATATTTTCAAAGAAAACCCTTGCCTCTTCTTGTCTTTTTCTTCTCTATGACAATTTTTCTACATGCAGGTATTTGAGGGCTTGGTGGATTTTTTTTGTGTATTGTTCAAATCCTTCATGGTATCAGAGCCAGATTTGTTGTAGCTTGTTTAGTATTTGGGGAAAAAGGAGAATGAGAGTTTGACATATTAGATCTTGATTTTTTGGAGGTATTTCTTGAGAAAATAGAGGGGTCACTAATTTTTGTAGTTTAATGCCAAATGGACTTCATGGATGCATTCAGAAGGTATCAAAACCTTTATTTCTATATAAACTTTGTCCATTTTGGACAACGTTGATCCAGGAAGCAAAATAAATTTACCCAAAAGGTTGTATGACTCTGCACACACTCTAAGGCATCTTTTTCATCAAGAAATTGCACAAAAAAAAAAAAAAAAAAAAAAAAAAATTTGTGTTTTTTACCAGTTGCGATCAACTAACCACTACAGTTACCACTTCAGTCTTTGCCAACAGTCTCCACTTAGTAGCCTACTAGTGGCTCTGCCAGTGGCACAACTAAAAAATTTGCTTCAAAATGGATTACTCTTCCATTACCCCCTCCCAGAGTGCAGCCAAGTTGCCACTCTACCTCTACTCATTTGGCAAAAAAATTTTAAAGTTTTTTTTTAATTGCTTTATTTTTAAATAAATTTTTGATGCATTTCTAGGGGCCCTATTCATATTTTTGCAATATCTCAAGCATACAACCATCTTTTTACAATCCTAGAAAAGCATTAAAAAGCTAGTTCTGAGAAGAAGACAATGGCACAAGAATTTTTTTGGTTTTGATGTAGTTTTATTGCCTATTTGGGTAGTCAAAGTTGCACATTCTATTTTTCACTCTAGAGGGCATATCTTGAGCATCCCATCTTCATTTTTTAAAAATTTTATATATTTGGAAAGCTAGTTCAATTCTCTTTCTAGAAATTCTAGTTTGTCTTCTAGATTCTACTCCAAGATCTTTTTATTATAGTTTTGCCTTTATTGCACTATGGTGGATATTTTAGGCATTTCAAGTCCATGGATCATTTTTGTGGCATGGGATTCCTTCTTTTGGTTGTTACTATCTATTGTAATAGCTCTTTTATCTTTTTCATCATTGTTGATATCATTTGTAAGCATGCTTATGCAAACACACTAAGATAAAGTGAAACTTTTTGCATTTTTTGGATCTTTTTCATCATTGTGACTTATTGTACTTGCGCTACATTATAAAGTGTCATGGGGGAATAGTTGTTTTCCTTTTAGTGCCCTCTTCCTTTTTTAAGTGAGTGTCTCTTCCATGACATTAGCCCCATGATGTGTCGATGGCATGTGCCTTTATAGGTGTCGATACCTCTTCCATACTCTCAGTGTTCTTAGTTCTTTTTGTTTTGTAGGAGTTGTTGGCCCACTTTCTTAGTTTCCACACCTCATCCTTTTTTGCATTATGGGGGTTCTTCTATTGTTTCACATGCTTCCTTTGTTTGATTGATCAGCTCTTCAAGCTTTGGTGTTTCATACCATCTATATCTTCAAGTTTAGTTGTTTGCCTTTTTTTTCCTCCTAATTTGATGCAAATTATAGTCTTCTCTACCTGGTTAGGTTCTATTTTAGAGGAGGTTCTGCAAATTAACAATTTTTTTTTGATAGAGTTTGCAACTTCTTCATGCTTCACTAATGTTTCTTCATGATCACTCTTTGTTCCTTTTTCTAGAACATTCCCGTAGTTGGAGGCTTCTATATTCCTTCCCTAGGTTTTCAGCTATCTCAATTTGTAGTAGATTATTTTCCACTACGTTTTCTCTATTTCTCCATTTCAAAGAGATTTGGTTGTGATTGGGTACCTTATCAGGCCTTGTTGCAGGGACCCAATTTTTCTTTCAGCATTGCATTGTAGTTTCCTTTCTCTTTCTATGTTGTTGCTCATCTTAAAGGGGGGTGTTAGAGAAATAGGTTAAATTAATTTCATTAATTAAATTACATTTTCTCCATTCTTAAGATTTTGCTTGATGCACTTTTGCATTTCACATTTAATAATTATTTAGTAATTATAAGATGGCTTTTCCTTTTAGGTTACCCTTTTTGGATTTCAATCTCCCTATAAGGATAGATCATTTGTAAGCATCTAATATATTTTCTTTATTTGAGAATATAATTTGCATATTTTTAGAGCAAACCATTTCCTCTTATTTTCTTTTTCTTTTCTATGATAGGTCTTCTACATGTAGGTATTCAAGGGCTTCATGAAATTTTTTTACGTATTACTCAAATGTTTCAATATGTGTGTGTCTATGTATGCATGTATGTATGTATACATAGATCTCTCTATTTCTATACATACATACACACATAGACACAAATATGTGTGTATATGTTTGTACATATACACACATATATGTTGGAATTCTTTACAATAATTGAGGGGGGCGGGGTGAATCAATTATCCAAGGTCCAAATGTATAAATAAAACTTTTCACAACTTAGTGAACCCATATCCATAAAACAATTTCATCATGCATGCATCCATTAGTTTATACAATCACTCAAACTTGTAGGTTACTATCAAATCAATTTGCAAAAATGTAAACATGAAACACAATAAATTTAGTAACACATTTGACACAATGATTTAATGTGGAAATCCAATTTGGTAAAAACCACTAGTAACATGCTACTCATTCTCACTCTTTTGAAGTGATGCCCTATAAAAGGCCGACCTTGTTAACATTTATAATGCACACTATTAAATGTAACATGGTTAAAGGATTCCAAGCACCTTGTTAGGAGTGAGCTTTATTAGAGGAATTTAGACCATTCACTTGGAATGTCACCCAATTAAATCATTTACAAAAATGACTAATAGGTCAACCTTAATCTAAATGATTTACCATAGACTGATACAATTATTAGAGAGTAACAGTAAGGCTTGATTTGATAACAACTTACAACTCCATTTGTAGATTATAGATCTTTGTTTCAATCTTCCATTCTACTTGGCTTTCACACACTCCACCTCTGATAGCTTATTCACCCTTCTAGTATCTATACCCTTAAGCCTTCTTGCTTTATTTGATAATGTAGTCTCTTTGATTAGGTCACTGAATGAAGCAATATCCTAGACTCCTTCTCTTCCTTAGGTTCTCACACATTACCAACCTTGCTTCTGACTAATCATTTCTTTAAATAGAGAATTAAGATAAAAAAATTCATTCATCCTCCATCATCTAATTTAGGATTAGCAAAGATTAGGTAGGATTCAATGAATCTACCCCTCATTTCATTTCATTCCCTTCTAGAAACTTCTCCTTCAATCATCTTTGAATTTTCCTAAAATGGTTTACCATGAATTTTGTACCACCATCTCATCAATCTTATCTTCCACATGATTCGTATAATCTAAGAAATCAAACTTGTCGGCTTTGAATTCATCAAATTCTTGATCTTTCTCATAATGCTAACACTCATCATTAACTGAATTTTGATGCTCAAAACATACTACAATGCTCATCATCCACTATAAAATTGCTTGGCATGAACTAAAGTTTATTGATGCTTGGCATCAACAATTTCACTCAGCTTACACTAACTTTTCTTGGCTCCAACTGATTTTCTGCTTGGCTTGTACAAACTTTGCCTGACACCCACTGTCCACTCAGTTAAGCTTGGTAGACAAACTTTTTTTAACTTGTTCTTTTAAACTTAATCAGCATAACCAACCTTTGTAACCTTAAGTAGATTATCAATGCACTATAATATCACTATCTTAGTTGATTATTATACTTCTTTTTCCATATCATAACTCAACCTTTCCTCTAGGTCCTATTAATACATTATTTTGATCAAATCCTCTTCATCAATCAAACAAGTGATAGTACTTAAATCATATAAGTGATTATCTTACCATCAAGTAGCAGGGTATGTGCAGGATCATGGTGTGCCAAAAAGTGGCAATGTGAAAAAAATAGAGTTTGAACATGTCTAAAAGTGCTTCAAAACTCGCTTTGACATTTTTCCACCTATCCAGGTACCAAACCAAGAAGGAAAGGTCGAGCCTTATTGGATATCCGATTTGGCATCGGATATCCAATTTGATATCAGATATCCAATAATCAACGGCTTATAACATTATTATTATTATATTATAATAATATAAAAATATTATATTATAGTATTATAATATATTATTTAATATAATATAATATAATATTATTATAATTATTATTATTATAGTATAATAATATTATTATATTATAATGTATTATATTATAATAATATAATATAATAATATTATTATATTACAATAATATAATATTTTATATTATAATATATATTAATGTAATATAATATATATTTAATATAATATAAAATCATATAAAATACAATATAATATAATATTATATAAAATATAATAATAATATTATATTATAATAACATAATAATATATTATATTATAATAACATAATAATATATTATATTATAATAATATAATATAATATAAAATATAATATAATGTAATATCTTATATATAAAATATCATATAAAATATATGATATATGTTATATGTTATATATGTTATATCTTATATATAAAATATAAGATATGCGTTGTATCGTATATTTCATATTATATCAGATATATATTATGTTTTGCAATTCAATAGGAATGGCTGATCAGAATGATGACACTAAGGCAGGGAATAATATTCCTCGTAGCCCCCCACCAAACAATCCAGTACCCCCACAAAATCGTTCACCAAATGATCCTCTGCCCCCTCAAAACCCTCCTCGAATTGAGGATTTGATAAATGAAAATCTCACTGAGTTGAGAGGTTTGCACGGAACATATAATAATGTACCCACATTGGCTCCTATGTTATCCATATTAAACACCATAGTGGATAACATCGAAACCCTTACAAACCAACAAAATTCTACTCTTCATTGGTGTGATGAAATGTGCGAGATGTTTGATGATGGTTTGGATTATGATGAGGTTGTGGCCCTCAACATAAGAAAAGACCATTTGGCTAGCCTTTTTGTGAACCCAAAAATTGGTTTACCAGTTGGCCTAAAAAAATACAAACTATCGATTAAATGGTGCACAAATGACGCCATATGTGCAAAATTTTGGGATCGTTGGTGGATGGTCTTTGATATCCCTCTACATGGAAATTTAGACATGCCATTTTATTTCCTTAGAAAATTATATGCAGAATTTGTGTTAAAACTTAAAGTGAACTATTGGAGCATGAAGCCCAACATGGGCTTAGGACTAGGAGCTCCTCAGGATAGAGCCTCTTCCCAACAAAAGAAAGCTGGCACTTTTGTCCCCCCCACTGATATCTCCCCTCCTCCTTGAGTGCAGCATCTAGATATTATGATAGAGGCTAGCTCTCAGACCATCAGAGCCATTCATAGGCTAAGTAGCCTAATGCTATCTCAGGCTAGGTCAGTCTTGCCTCCTCATGTTGATGATGCTGGTGCCAGTTCATCATCGGCTAGCTCATCACATTTTTGTGTGCCTCACACTTGCATTACGTGCAAGAATATTTTCCTAGGTCCCATAGGTGATCTTCCTGAATATCATTTTGTATTAGATGAGGATACACCAGACACACACATAGAGGCTATAGACCCTGATGCGAGAGAAGAGGGGAAGGCAGAGGCATGGACTCCTTTGGTGTTGGTACATGTATATATTTTTTTTTTATGACATATGTGATTTAAAGTTAATTTTTATAATAGAGTAATTTTAATTTTTAAGCCATATTGACTTTTATATGTATGTGATCTTCATTCACATTTATTTGATGGCCGAGGAGGAGCTCAAATAGATTCACAATGCCAAGCTCTCAGCCATTTCATTTGGCCTTGAGACATCTATGGTACATTATGTTGTGTTTGCATTTTTTTTTTTTATTTGATATTATAGCATGTATGGTTGTTGATCTTTCTTTTATCTTGTAGGTAGCACCTGTCCTAGGGGGACAAAGTGCGGGGGGTGAGCCAACATGCATTGAAAAAGGAAAGTTAATTAGGAACTTTTTATTTGATTAAATATTGATGCATTCTTGTAAAATTTTTGTGATAATTCCATTTAATTACATTCTTTATTATATATAGGGTGTGGCTACTGGCGATGAGCCTATAGAGATTCTGTGTCGTAGACCATCAGGGATTTCCATTTGCACTTAGATCCCCATTGTATGTATAAGTATCATTTATTTTTTATTATCCTTATCTTCATAAATAAATTCAAAACTGATTTTTGTGATATTAACAACTACTATTTTGTATCTCATAGGAGATTCCTAGTGCACATGAGGTCTGACGAGAGAATTATGTAGATTTCATGATGCAGCCACTCACTCCTGAGGAGGAGCCTACAATAGTAAGTTTTAGTTTGAATTCATGAATAAATATGTTATAAATTTAGCATGCTATGAATTATAATGTTATAGTTTAAATTGTAGATTCATCTGACAAAGGTATTTTAACATATACAGCTCACAATCAGAGAGGTACTAGCATTGCAGAGGGCATACAAGAGGACTTCTGACTGGCACAAGAGGTTGACAAGAGAGGTATTTATTATGAAATTTTGATAGCATAAATCTCCATTAAAAAAAAGATCATTATGCATTTGAGTAATTCAATGTTAGATATGTAGAATCATATAAATTTAGTAGCCTAACTTTGGGTTTTCCTTTTTTGTTTATGTAGGAGGCATCTGATACACCTAATGCCATGAAGAGGCTGCATTTTGATCACCCACTAGCACCTTAGGATAGTATAGTTGTCGTAGGATGCATCATGAGACATTTTGAGGTGGCATATGCCACATTGTATATAGAAACATTGATATTATACACATTCTGATGGCATGATCAACCACATTTTGTATATGGATCTATGTATTTTGATATATATTTGAGTACTTTGTCTATGGATACATGATCTTTGATATATATTTTTGTAAAATTTTGTCTATGGATACATGTATTTTGATATATATTTTTGTCATTTATGTGCACAATGATATACATATTAATTTAGTATCTCATATTGTTCAACTTATCGTGGATCATGTGTATTGTTCATGTTTATGGAATATCATTAATTTTGATTATGTTTTTTATATTCAATTCAAATGAAATAATTTTTGAATAACATTTTATAAACCTTTATTATCAAATTTTCATGCAATGTATAATTTCAAGTGCTATCATGGCATAAACATACTTGTTAATCCCCTACACAAGGTTCAGATAACCTCAAATCTGATTTTAAACTCCACCTTCAACCTTGAAACTAACTCTTGGCTTCAAATCTAATCTCAACATAGTTAAGGACTCCCCTCCTCAACCATGGATTCTATTCCCAACCACCAATTCATTCATAGATTCATAATCTTTGATAACTAGCACTTCACTTTGTTACTATCCTCATACTACAACTTTTCAATTTCAACATAACTTCAAAATATCTCAACTTAAGAGACTTGATTGGATAGTACATCAATAGCCCTCACGAGCTTCAATTTATTTTAGGCCTTAGCATCACCGTCCTGTAGCATTCAACAGTTCATTGATAGCCCTCACGAGTTCTAAGTTATGACCCTCAAAATATTGACTTCAAAATGCACTTAGAGCACCTTGGAGACTCTTTGGTACGGGGTGGCTGCAAATGATGGATGGTCTCTGTGGCTAGAACAAGGGTGTGACTAGAGTTCACCCACCCATTTGGAGCTAATGGAGCTGATGCTTCGATGCCAAGATCAATGATTTCAAAGTTATGTTGTGGTGCACCTATGAACTGAGGCACACTACGAGTTTTGGCATCAAGCGAGATCATCATGCCAAATGCAAATAGAATGTGATCTCTCAAAAATGAGATAGGTTATTTTAGACCTCAGCATCACCGTCATGTAGCATTCAACAATTCATCGATAGCCCTCACGAGCTCTGAGTTATGACCCTTGAAAGATCAACCTCAAAAAGTAGTTAGAGCACCTTAGAGACTCCTTGGTAAAGGGTGGCCATGGATGATGGATGGTCTTCATGGATAGAACAAGGGTGTGACTAGGGTTCACCCACCCACCCAGAGCTAATGGCACTGATGATTCAATGCCAAGATCAGCAGTTTCAAAGTTACGTTGAAGTGCACCTATGAACTAAGGTACACTGCAAGTTTTGGCATCGAGCGAGATCACTGTGATGAATGCAAATGGAATGTGATCTCTCAAAAATTAAATAGGTTATTTTAGGCCTTAGCATCACCATCCTGTAGCATTTGACAGTTCATCAAAAGCCCTCACAAGGTCCGAGTTATGACTGTCGAAAGATCAACCTCAAAATGCACTTAGAGCACCTTGGAGACTCCTCGTTATGGGGTGACCACAAATGATGGATGGTCTCGGTGGCCAAAAAAAGGGTGTGACTAAGGCTCACCTGCCCATCCAGAGCTAATGGCACTGACAATTCGATGCCAAGATCAGCGGTTTCAAAGTTACACTATGGTGCACCTATGAACTGAGGCACACTACGAGTTTTGGCAATGAGTGAGATCGCTATGCTGAATCCAAATGAAATGTGATCTCTCAAAAATGAGATAGTTATTTTAGGCCTGAGCATCACTATCTTTTAGCATTTGACAATTCATCGATAGCCCTCACGAGGTTCGAGTTATGACCCTCGAAAGATCGACCTCGAAATGCACTTAGAGCACCTTGGAGACTCCTTGGTATGGGGTGGCCGCAAATGATCGATGGTCTCTGTAGTTGGAATAAGGGTGTGACTAGGGTTCACACACCCATCCAGAGCTAATGGCACTGACGATTCGATGCCAAGATCAGCGGTTTCAAAGTTACGATGTGGTGCACCTATGAACTAAGGCACACTGTGAGTTTTGGCATCGAGCGAAATCACTGTGCCGAATGCAAATGTAATGTGATCTCTCAAAAATGAGATAGATTATTTTAGGCCTTAGCATCACCATCCTATAGCATTTGATAGATCATCAATAGCTTTCACAAGCTCTGAGTTATGACCCTTGGAATATCGACCTCAAAAGGCACTTAAAGTTCCTTGGAGACTCCTCAGTACAGGGTGGCCACGAATGATGGATGGTCTCTGTGGCCAGAACAAGGGTGTGACTAGAGTTCACCCACCCACCTGGAGCTAACGGCACTAACGATTTGATGCCAAGATCAGCGGTTTCAAAGTTACACTGTGGTGCACCTATGAATTGAGCTACACTGTGAGTTTTGGCATCGAGCGAGATCGTTGTGCCAAATCCAAATGGAATGTTATCTCTCAAAAATGAGATAGTTTATTTTAGGTCTCAACATCACCATCTTGTAGCATTTGATAGTTCATCGATAGCCCTCACGAGCTCTAAGTTGACCATCAAAAGATCGAGCTCGAAATGTGCTTGGAGCACCTTGGAGACTCCTCGGTACGAGGTGGCCACAAATGATGGATGGTCTCCATGGATAGAACAAGGGTGTGACTAGGGTTCACGTACCCATTTGAAGCTAATGGCGTTGATGATTCGATGCCAAGATTAGCGGTTTCAAAGTCACGCTGTGGTGCACCTATGAACTGAGGCACACTATGAGTTTTGGCATCGAGCGAGATCGTTGTGCAGAATACAAACGGAATGTGATCTCTTGAAAATGAGATAGGTTATTTTAGGCCTTAGCATCACTATCTTGTAGCATTTTACAGTTCATTGATAGCCCTTACAATCTTCGAGTTATGACCCTCGAAAGATTGACCTCAAAATGCACTTAGAGCACCTTGGAGACTCCTCAGTACGGGGTGGCCACAAATGATGGATGGTTTTCCTTGTTGAAACAAGGGTGTGACTATGGTTCACACACCCATCCAGAGCTAATGATGTTGACGATCCAATGCCAAGATCAGCGGTTTCAAAGTTACGTTGTGGTGCACCTATGAACTGAGGCACACTATGAGTTTTGGCATCGAGGGAGATCGCTGTGCCAAATCCAAATAAAATGTGATCTCTCAAAAATAAGATAGGTTATTTTAGATCTCAACATCACCATCTTGTAACGTTTGACAGTTTATCAATAGCCCTCACGAGCTCTGAGTTATGACCCTCGAAAGATTGACCTCAAAACGCACTTAGAGAACCTTGGGGACTCCTCGGTACGGGGTGGCCGTGGACAATGGATGGTCTCCATGGCTGGAGCAAGGGTGTCACTAGGGCTCACTCACCCACTTAGAGCTAATGGTACTGACGATTCAAACAATTCTAGCCATTAGGAGTTAGATTTTGAAAAGTTGTCAAGAAAATTGCAAAAGTTGCTAAGCAACTTTTTGCAATTTTTGCGTTAAGACAAGTTTTATTGCAAATTTGATTACAAATGGACTCTACAAACTCATAAGGACCCTAATAATGTTCTAAACATCTAGACTTACCTTAAAAACATGGAATTTACCAAAATCCCACTTTATTGGACCAATTGATGGCCAAGGCTTATAGTTGCACCATGAGGTCTTGTGTCCATTACAAATGTGAATGGTCATAGGGAGATCATTAGATCTATCCCTAGACCTTATTACATCAAGAAAAGAAAAATGATTAGGTGCTTTGCACTAGTGTTCCCTGTATTTCATTAATGTTATTGGACTAAAAATCAATTTTCCTCTCAATTGGAAGGGTGGGCCTAAGAGTTCAACCCTAATGGGTGGTGTTGAACCAGCTTGGTAATTACTAGTTCATTTAGGGGGGCTTGAGACTACATGCAAATAAATTCTTACCTATTTTACTCTTGTTCCAAGGGGTGGGCCTAAGAGCTCAACATATTAGAATGATGTTAAATCACCATATTAATGAATAGCTCATTTGGAGATGGTAGCTAACCAAAGCTTAGAAGATTATTTTTATAGTATTGTAAAAGTTTTTTGTGAGAACCTTGCTACTAAAAATTTAGAGTATATGCAATTTTTCCAATGATTATAAGCATGGTAACCAATGGAGGAAGAGTTGGCATGGTTGTAATAGTGCATGGTAACCATGATGAACCAACAGAAAGAAGAAACACTATGAACCATGAAGCATTGGAACATAAATATGATTATGGAGAGGATCAAATGCAACATGTTGCTTTAGTCCCAAATGTTAGCAATATACAAGTGATGCAAAGGATAGGGTGATGGACCAAAGTAACAACCTAAAATGAGTAAATTTGTAACAATGTGCCACGTGACACTTCTAGGTCCTAATGGTCAAATCCCACAAATGGTCAACTCCAGGAGGTTTTAAGGCTTCAATGAGTTTGTTTTGATATATTCACCATGTTCCAACACTTACCCTTGAGTTTCAATATCTTTCAACCCAAAATGCACAACATGCCAAAATGTTGTCTATGCAACTTTACAATTTTATAATAGCAGCAAGACCAATAGGTGGATAACTTTTATTTTGTTCAAAAGACTCCTTGAATAAATGGATTTTTTGGATACCCTTTTTCCTTTCACAATTAGATACCCTTCCTTTGGAAAATATCAATGAATTTTCACACTTCTCTTGTTTTTTAACAATGTAGAAAAGATGAATTTACAAAGCAACCACTAGAAGGACTTAAGATCTGGACTCCAAACTTTGCATAGGCTCCTAAAATGACTTCAATTAGAAAAATCCACTCTCAATTTTTGTCTATGGGTTCCCTAACCCAAAAAGCCCCAATTCACCTTCTCAAGACCCTTGTTCCTAGGGCATCACCAATCTCACATGTGCCAAGCCTTCTTGGACTAATTCAAAATTCAGACATCTATGTTTTATCACCATAAACATGAATCAACTCACAAACACTACCCTTTTTTTAAAAAATCTCTTCCTATAGTACTGTCCCCTCACTTTCAACCCGTGTTTTCACCCTTTTATGTTTGGTGGCCACCAATTATTCTGGTTAATTGATCATTTCAGGGTTAGAAGACATTATACATGTTAGGAAAATGGTATTCCATGAAGAATTAGGTAAGAATTTCATGGAATCACCATAATTAGATGAAAAAATTGTCAAAATGCTTATGAAAAGGACTGCTATAGCCAACAATCAGAAAGTTAGATGAATAACCCTTCAAAAAAAAAATCAAAACTTGGTCCTAAACTTCCTTACAAATCCTAGAAGATGCCTCAATGCATTAGAATATCATAAAGAACTTAGAAACTCCAAAGAACCTTCAAATTGCTATTAAAATCCAAGCTTTTTTGTTTAAAATTCTGAATTAGTCCATACATACTGCCCTTATAGTCAGTACAAACACTATTTATAAATTTTAGGGGATGGTTAATAACCCCCTCAACCACCTCCAATCAGTTTCACTTCCTATTCCTTCATAAAATTTAAACTATGGAGTTTCCCTCCAAAATGCTCATGTAGCTGTTACATTCAAGATTTGAATTTTCTAAAGTAATAAGCTAAATTTTAAGTGACTTATTCAATGTTTCAACTTATGAAATGACTTGAGATTATTATGAGACCTTATTAGGACCTATCTAATGACTCACTTACCCTATGCAAACCTAGACATTACTAAAGTTCAAATCTCATGGTCCTTTACAACTTTTCAATATGAAAGTCTTTCAAAATAGTATAGTATATTATGACTCTTTATGCTTTCAAATGCCATGATTGGTTGCAAAATGGAAGAAATCAAGTATTCTAATTGTTCATCTCTACTTTCTAGATTTTTCTTATTTGATTAGTTTGATAAAAAATAGTTTTAATAATCATAATGTTAGCTTTATGTCAAATAAGGAAAAAACCAAACTTGTAATAAGATATCCGCAGGCAATTATCTTTCATATAGTTATAAATACTCTTAAAATTGTCCTTATGGCCTTGTATCACATGCAAATATGATTTGCAAGAACTTGTTCAATATCTTCCTCTTATAATTCCTTACAAAGAACCTACCAAAATACAAATTAGACTGTGCAACTAATTTAACCTGTCTTTTTCATTATTACAAAAAACCATATACAAAAAAGTTCACATTTTACATCATAATACATCATAAATCTTAGGAATTCTCCCCAATACCACCCCCCTCCCCCCCCCCCCCCCCTCGCCAAACTCTTCATGATGTACCTACATTCCAATATCGTAAAAAAATTAGTAACTTATTGTATTAAACAAGATAATCATCAATTCATTGAATCATTATGAAAAAAATAACATAAGAATTAAATATACCTAGTCAAGTGTTCCAATCCTCTCTTTTTTTTTAGGGTCTCCAAATAGGCTTCATGATCAGCATTAGCAATAGTAAAAAGTTTTTTTACTTTTGGTCTTCCTTGATGCTTCAACAACTTTACATTTGTTGCTATAATAAGATGTGAATATATGAGAATTATTTTGTGCTTCTAATAGTCTTCGAATGCAAGAATTTTGTTCCTTCTAAGCATGTGTGTCTACAGCCATGTTCTAGTGACAACCACTAAACTGGTAGGATATGTGAATCCATCATCATTTGTGATTGGTTCTGCAAATTTTTTTTTACCTCTTACACAACGTGCTAACCAATAATCAAATTTCTCATCATTCCCCTGTGGTGCAACCAATGCAAAGACATGTCCTAGCTAAAGTAGATCTGATAGATGGTTATGCTTAAGTGAACTTTCCATGTCATCATTTTTGATAGAGGGTATGATAGAAAATGGAGTAAGATAATGTGGAGCCCATGTGTCCACCCACTCACTTGACTCACAGTGATCCCAATCACACTGAAAATAACTAGGAAAAAAGAAAGCTAGCTGTCATGTCCAAATAATTCATGTACTAGAATCCAAGCTCCAAAATGAATGCATTTTTTATGAGTCTCTCACTGTAGCACAATCTGATCTATCAGCTACGGACCCTTCTTCAACCAACCAAAATAACATGTGTACCACTGAATCAAGAGTCCCCCCTATGATAAAGTTAAACTATACCAATCAACAATACTACAAGCATCAAGAAGCTCTACTACTGAAATCTTCAGTTGCTCCTTAACTAGAGCTCTCTTCACACATGCCCCCGCTCCATCATGTTCCCCTTTTCCATGGCTGAACTCAAAAAAACTCCAAATATGATGCACCCCTCTCTCTACGTGCATCCTACACAACCAATACAACATGTGAGAATTCTTGAATTGACCTATATAGTTATCTGACCAAATGATATGTCTATCTGTAGCAATTGCATGCTCATGTAAGAAATCAAAATAATTCTCAAAACAATGTTGCACAAACTCATGAGAGTGAGATCTATCATCACTCATATAAAAATGATACTCTCTAATAATCTTACGATTATCTTCCAAACTATCAGGGGCATGTCTATATGTTATGTGAACAAAAATAGCAATTTGCATAGAGTTGTAATACTAAGATTGTGTCTCATTTTGAGGTTACAATGTGTACTTCTCAAAAAAATCAACAACTAATATAATAGTGCCAATGGGAAAAGTCTCCTTGCACATTCTAAATTGCTCATCCAACCACTAAGACCTCTGACTATGTCTTGCATACTTGTAAAAAAGATTTTCCTTGAAATCTAAAATAAAACTAGCCACACTGATATCTATTCCAACCAATTCACATGTAGAGCTCTCACCTCCACTCTTCAATGTGTATTTCATCATTTCATATACCTTTTTTTTTCACTATTGTCTTTCCAAGATCTTGTTCACACCCCTTATGGAAACATGTGTCAAACTTGGATAAGCCACCACATTTTGAACACTTCTCATTTAAGCAAGCATTTCTATAAAAGAAACAACAATCAACACTACGACATAAAAGTTGATCTAACAAGTCTCTTGATGATTTTGGAAGCCCACTAGCACCGCAATCCTCCAATATTTCTTTACTATGCAAAGTAGAACAAATGGAGCATAATAGTTCATAGTGGAGAGAAAACTCAACATGATATTTGCAACAACATGTATTTCAAATTTTGAGTGGCACATAATAAAATGACTTCAAAGATTCAAAAGCCCTTTGTGATATATGAAGACTTGGATGACTCTCTTTAAATTGTTTGAACAACATAGTTTTTCTTACCTCCAAATAGTGTTTAGGATGTGGTGTGCGGTCTTTGATGCCAATTCTCAACTTTAAGACTTCTTTAGCATTGTGTGATACTCGTGAGTTAGAGTGCCAAAACTGTGTAATTTATTTCTTCACATCATCAGATAGCTTCTTATCAAAATGTGAAAATCTCCCACCAAATGCCCATGTTTCATTTTAAAGAGGATCATCAATTTTCTCTCGTCGACTAAGTGCTCTTCTTAAAGTAGTATGATTTAGATTCAAATCAATACAAGTTTGTCTCATATATCTACCCTTTCTCAAATGATGTCTTATCAAAGAGATTGTAATAACCCTTCGAGCAGCTCTGTTATCCTTCACCCTACTATTTTTCTCAATGCTATTGAGAGCAGTAAAAAGACTCATCACAATAATGGCATTTCTTTTGAACTTTTTATCCACACGAATCTTCAATTTAGAAACCATAGGTCTCATCTTTTGCATCATTAATAAGTGCATGAAAAGCTGACATTGCTCTACCACTATCTTGTTGCCGAAAAACATCTAATATAGCCTTGAAAGCCATAACCGAATGATTCTTTCTGATTTTTTCCCTTCCAAAGTAGTCATAATCATTTCATCAATTTCAATTATCCATTTTGGTGTTTTAGAACCTTGATGTCGATTATAATTAGGAGATATGTAAGGTTCTTGTGAATTAGGTTCATGTGCATTGTCATGTTCGACATGGTCAATTATGCAATTTGGATTATCACTTGGTATCATTTCGTCTTCAAAATTTTCATTCTCTAAATTTTCAATTTTTTCATTATAGTTTTCAATAGGTACATTTTCATTCCCCAACTGTACATCATTATCTAACTCTATGATTTCACCTTTGACTAATTCATCGTCAACCTAACTAATATTTATCGTACCTTATCTTTTTCTTCAGTGTTCCATTTGTCCGTTTTCCTATATGTTGCAATGTCTTCATTGGATATCTTCCTTTTGCATTTAGCCTTTCAACGACTACTGCTCCCCATTCAAATGACACTATCGAACACCTAATGTTATATTTTCAAAAAAAAATCGAACGGTAGGGCTCCAAAATGCGACTTTTTATAAAACTCGTGAAAAAAACTCAAAAAGTGATGTTGTCAAGTTTGCGGGGATAGGGAATATGTTGGAAATTGATGCCAATAATATCTAATATCCGATTTCAAATCGGATATCCGATATTAAATTGGATATCTAATATGCGACCTAGGAACTTTTGGAGGGAAACCCGAGTTTGGGAGTTATAGTTTATGATTTATAAATTATTTCAATTATATTACTATGTAAAGATGTATTATAATATATTATATATATAATAACGCAATGTAAAGATATAACATATAATCTATCAGTATATAATAATATATTATGTTATTCTTATTATAATCTATAAATATAATTTATATTATTATTATTATTATTATTTTTTATTAAATATAATAACGTAATATATTATATATACGTATGTTATTAATATATATTATTATTATTATGAGTTATGTTATAAATATATAATAATATATTATCTTATTAGTATTATAATAGTTCAAATGGGTCAAAGGGGGTCATAGGTCCCCCTTAACCCCATTAAATGATGACATATGTCTGTAGAGATCCTAGGACCCCTAGGGACATAAAAGAATCATTCTTATGGGTCAAAGCGGGTCATAGGTTGACCTATGACCACCTTTGACCCATTACATGATGACGCATGTCCCTAGGGGTCCGACCCCTAGGTACATATTAGAATCGTTCAAATGGATCAAAGGGGTCCATAGGTTGACATATAACCTACTTCAACCCATTAAATGACAACATATGTCCCTAGGGGTCCTAAGACCCCTAGGAAAATAATAAAATTGTTCTTATCGATCAAAAGGTGTCATAGGTTGACCAATAACCCACTTCAACCCATTACATGACAACATATGTCGCTAGGGGTCCTAGGAACCCTAAGGACATATTAGAATCATTCAAATGGGTCAAAGGGGGTCATAGGTCAACCTATGACCCCCTTCACCCCCTTAAATGATGACATATGTCCCTAGGGGTCCTAGGACCCATAGGGACATAATAGAATCCTTGTTATGGGCAAAGGGGGTCATAGGTTCATCTATGACCCCTTTCAACTCATTACTTCACACATATTAGAATCATTCAAATGGGTCAAAGGGGACCCCCTTCAACCCATTACATGATGACATATATCACTAGGGGTCCTAAGACCCCTAGGGACATATTAGAATCATTCAAATGAGTCAAAGGGGATCATAGGTTGACCTATGACCCCTTTTGCCCCATTAAATGATGACATAAGTCTCAAGGGGTCCTAGGACCCCTAGGGACATAATAGAATCTTTCTTATGGGTCAAAGGCGGTCATAGGTTGACCTATCACCCCCTTCAACCCATTACATAGTGACATATGTCCCTAGGGGTCCTAGGACCCTTAAGGACATATTAGAATCATTCAAATGGGTCAAAGGGGATCATACATTGACCTATGACCCCCTTCAACTCATTACATGACGACCTATGTCCCTAGGGGTCTTAGGACCCCTAGAAACATATTACAAACATTCAAATGGGTCAAATGGCATCATAGGTTGACCTATGACCACCTTCGCCACATTAAATGATGACATATGTCCCTAGGGGTCCTAGGACCCCTAGGCACAAAATAGAATCTTTCTTATGGGTCAAAGGATGTCATAGGTTGACCTATGACCCCCTTCGACCCATTAAATGATGACATCTGTCCCTTAGGGTCCTAGGACCCCTAGAGACATATTAGAATCGTTAAAATGGGTCAACGGGGGTCATAGGTTGACCTATGACCCCCTTCATCCCATTACATGATGCCATATGTCCCTAGGGGTCTTAGGACCCCTAAGGACATATTAGAATAGTTCAAATGGGTCAAAGGGGGTCATAAGTTGACCTATGAGCCCCTTTGACCCATTAAATAACAACATATGTCCCTACGGGTCCTCGGACCCCTAAGGACATAATAGAATCATTCTTATCGGTCCAAGGGGGTCATAGGTTCACCTATGACCCCCTTCGACCCATTACATGATGACATATGTCCCTAGGGTTCCTAGGACCCCTAGGGACATATTAGAATTGCTCAAATGGGTCCAAGGGGGTCATAGGTTGACCTATGACACTCTTCGACCCATTAAATGATGACATATGTCCCTAGGGGTCTTAGGACCCCTAGTGACATAATAGAATCATTCTTATGGGTCAAAGGGGGTCATAGGTTGACCTATGACCCCCTTCAACCCATTACATGAACCTATGACCCCCTTCAACCCATTACATGAAGACATATGTCTCTAGGGGTCCTAGGGACATATTAAAGTTGTTCAAATCAGTCAAAGGGAGTCATAAGTTGACCTATAACCCCTTTCGACCCATTAAATATCGACATATGTTCTTAGGGGTCCTAGGACCCCTAGGGACATAATAGAATTTTTTTTTGCGGTCAAAGGGGGTCATAGGTTGTCCTATGACCCCCTTCTACCCATTACATGATGACATATGTTCCTAGGGGTCCTAGGACCCATAGGGACATATTAGAATCATTTAAATGGGTCAAAGGGGGTCATAGGTTGACCTATGACGCCCTTCGCCCCATTAAATGATGACATATGTCCCTAGGGGTCCTAAGACCTTGAGGTACATAATAGAATCCTTCTTATGGGTCCAAGGGGGTCATAGATTGACCTATAACACCCTTCGACCCATTACATGATGACATATGTCCTTAGGGATCCTAGGACCCCTCGGGACATATTAGAATTATTCAAATGGGTCAAAGGGGGTAATAGGTTGACCTACAACCCCATTCGACCCATTACATGATGACATATGTCTGTAGGTTTCCTATGACCCCTAGGGACATATTAGAATCATTCAAATAGGTCAAAGAAAGTCATAGGTTGACCTATAAACCCTTTCGACCCATTATATGATAACATATGTCCCTAGGGGTCCTAGGACCCCTAGGGTCATATTAGAATCGTTCAAATCAGTCAAAGGGAGTCATAGGTTGACCTATGACCACCTTTAACTTATTAAATGACCACATATGTCCATAGGGGTCTTAGGACCCCTAGGAACATAATAGAATCATTCTTATGAGTCAAAGGGGGTCATAGGTTCATCTATGACCCCCTTCGACCCATTACATTATGACATATGTCTCTAGGGGTCCTAAGACTCCTAGGGACATATTAGAATCATTCAAATGGGTCAAAGGGGGTCATAGGTCAACCTATGACACACTTGAACCCATTAAATGATGACATATGTCCCTAGGGGTCCTAGGACCCCTAGGGACAATAGAATCATTCTTATAGCTCAAAGGGGTTCATAGGTTGACCTATGGACCACTTCGACCCATTCCATTATGACATTTGTCCCTAGGGGTCCTAGGACCTCAAGGGACATATTAAAATCATTTAAATGGCTCAAATGATGACATATGTCCCTAGGGGTCCTAGGACCCCTAAAGACATAATACAATCATTCTTATGGGTCAAAGGGGGTCATAGGGTCACCTATGACCCCCTTCGACCCATTACATGAAGACATATGTTCGTAGGGGTCCTAAGACCCCTAGGGACATATTAGATTCATTCAAATGGGTGAAAGGGTGTCATAAGTCGACCTATGACCCCATTCGACCTATTAAATCATGGCATATGTCCCTACAGGTCCTAAGACCCCTAAGGACATAATAGAATCCTTCTTATGGGTCAACGGGCTTCATAGATTGACTTATGACCCCCTTCGACCCATTACATGATGACATATGTCCCTAAGGCTCCTAGTATCCCTAAGGACATATTAAAATTGTTCAAATTTATCAAAGGGGGTCATAGGACCTATGACCCCCTTCGACCCATTACATGATGACATATGTCCGTAGGGGTCCTAGGATCCCTAAGGACATGTTAGAATTGGTCAAATGGTTCAAAGGGGATCATAAGATGACCTATGAACCCCTTTGTCCCATTACATGATGATATATGTCCCTAGGGGTCCTAAGACCCTTATGAACTTATTAGAATTGTTCAAATGGGTCAAAGGGGGTCATAAGTAGACCTATGACCCCCTTCGCCCTATTAAATGATGACATATGTCCCTAGGGGTCCTAGGACCCATAAGGACCTATTGAAAATGTTCAAATAGGTCAAAGGGAGTCATAGGTTGACTTATGACCCCCTTCGACCCCTAGGGACATAATAGAATCCTTCTTATGGGTCAAAGGGTTTTGACCCATTACATAATAACATATGTCCCTCGGGGTCCTAGGACCCATAAGGACCTATTGAAAATGTTCAAATAGGTCAAGCGAGTCATAAGTTGACCTATGACCCCCTTCGACCCATTAAATGATGACATATGTTCCTAGGGGTCCTAGGACCCCTAAGGAAATATTAGAATCATTCTTATGGGTCAAAGTGGGTCATAGGTTGGCCTATGAATCCCTTCGACCCATTACATGATGAAATATGTCCATAGGAGTCCTGGGACACCTGGGGACATATTGGAATCATTCAAATGGGTCAAAGGGGGTCATAGGTTGACCTATGACCCCCTTCAAACCATTAAATGGCGACATATGTTCCTAGGGGTCCTAGGACCACTAGGAACATAACCAAATTATTTTTAGGGGTCAAAGGGGGTCATAGGTTCAACCCATTACATGACGACATATGTCCCTCAGGGTCCTAGGACCCATAGGGACATATTAGAATTGATCAAATGGGTCAAAGGGGGTCATAGGTTCACCTATGACCCAATTCAACCCGTTAAAAATGAAAAATTACCCTAGGGGTCCTAGGACCCCTAGGGACATAATAGAATCATTCATATGGGTCAAAGGGGGTCATAGGTTGACCTATTACCCCCTTCGACCCATTACATGATAACATATGTCCCTAAGGGTCCTATGACCACTAGGAACACATTAGAATCGTTCAAATGGGTCAAAAGGGGTCATAGGTTGACATATGACCCCCTTCAACCCATTAAATGATGATATATGTTCCTAGGGGTCCTAGGACCCCTAGGGACATAATAGAATCATTCTTAGGGGTCAAAGGGTGTCATAGGTTGACCTATGACCCCCTTTAACCCATTACATGGCAATATATGTCCCTCGGGGTCTTAGGACCCCTAAGGACATATGAAAATCATTTAAATGGATCAAAGGGGGTCATAGGTTGACCTATAATCCCCTTCGACCCATTATATAATGAAATATGTCCTTAGGGTTCCTAGGACCCCTAAGGACATAATAGTATCATTCTTATGGGTCAAAGGGGGTCATAGATTGACTTGTGGCCCCCTTCGACCCATTACATGATGACATATGTCCCTAAGGGTTCTAGGAACCTTAGGGACATATAAGAATCGTTCAAATGGGTAAACCTATGACCCCCTTTGACCCATTACATGATGACATATGTCCCTAGGGGTCTTAGGACCCCCATGGACATATTCGAATCATTCAAATCTATCAAAGGGGGTCATAGGTTGACCTATGACCCCCTTCACCCCATTAAATGACAACGTATGACCCTAGGGGTCGTAGGACCCCTAAGGATATAATAGAATCATTCTTACGGGTCAAAGGGGGTCATAGATTGACCTATGACCCCCTTTGACCCATTACATGATTACATATGTCCCTAAGGGTTGTAGGACCCCTAGGGACATTTTAGAATTGTAATGTGTCAAAGGGCATCATAGGTCACCTTATGACCCCCTTCGACCCATAAGAATGATTCTAATATGTTCCTAAGGGTCCTAGGGACATATATATATATATATATATATATATATATATATATATATATATATATATATATATATATAATTTATAGATTATAAACTAATAAGATAATATATTATTATATATTAATAACATACGTATATATATAATATATTACGTTATTATATTTAATAAAAATATAGAAAAAAATATAATAATAACATATAATATATTATATGTTATATCATTATGTTATGTTATTATATATATATATATATATATATATATATATATATATATATAATATTATAATATATTTTTACATAGTAATATAACTCAAATAATTGATAAGTTATAAACTATAAATCACAAACTGAGTTTTCCCTCTAAAATGTCTTGGGATTTCAAATTTTCCACCAAAAGTGGATGGGGGCTCACCGAGCCATATTGAATATCTGATTAGGCCTGGTATTTACCAAGCCTACTTGGTCAACCCAAAAAAGGTGTTTGAGGAGGGTTTTAGTGACACTCAAACTTCGGGTAGCCATCTGGTAATGTTATTTTGATCAAAATTGAATGAAACAAAAAGGGTTTTTTAATATCACTCTCAAGATTCCATTGATATAATTTTTGTCAAATTTTGAGTTTGATAAGTATTTATTAGTTAGTTATCAATAAAGATTATTGTAAAGTGCTGATTAACATACTGATTGAAAAATAGATATAACTTTCAAATGGTATAACATTTTTTAAATCTAAAAGTTGCCTCACATTCTATGCTTCGCTTAGTACAAGAAAAAAAATAATAATTAAATTTGATAAAATTTTGTATTAGTTAAGGTGGTCAAACACAAGAGTTTTTTTTCGAAAAAGTTTTGGTAGAAAATTCATATTTAATTATTTATTTGGAATAAAAATATCAAAAAATATGCGTCACATCCAGACATGAGTCTACTTTTTATATCTATAATTATATTAAAAAAATATTATCATTTAATTTTGATTAAGGTGGTCAGACACACACCTACTTTTTATTTTTGCCCTAAAAATTTTGTAGTATTGCATTAAAATCTAAACTTTTGACCAATCGATTATTTTTTTCTCCTGATAAGGCTTAGTAGTTTAGAAACTACATTCAATTTTCTACAAATTATTTACTTACAACTTTTTGATATAAAGTCTAATACCACTTTAAAATTATGTGTCAAGTTGACATAACCCTGATTTGCTGATTTTTCATTGCCACTTAAGGCCATAGTTTGGTACACCATGATCTTTCACATACCCAACAGGTTTGACATAAGTGACAAAAAAATTATTGAAACATATTTATCATACTTGTATCAATCTGTTTTCAATAATATATATATATATATATGTGTGTGTGTGTGTGTGTGTGTGTGTGTGTGTGTGTACATATACATGCATACATATACAGAGATCACGAGGGCACAACAACAAGATATGTGTGTGTGTGTGTGTGTGTGTGTGTATATGTATATGTATACATATATATGTATACATATATGTATATATATATGTATACATATATGTATATGTATATATATACATATATATAGATATACATATATATGTATATATGTATATGTATATCTATATATATGTATATGTATACATATACATATACATACATATATATATATATGTATATATGTATACATATACATATATACACATATATGTATATCTATATATATATACATATATACATATATATCTATATATATACATATCTCTCTCTATATAAATAAATAAATATATATATATATATATACATATATATATATACATATATCTATATGTGTGTGTGTGTGCGCGCGCGCGCGTGCATACATTCATTTGCATATGCAATTTTATCACTTTGAAAAATTGTATTTGATCTCGGCTCAATCATCAAGAGATAATATAATCTGTAAGTAAAGATTTTTGCATACTTAGTTTAGTATGAATAGTTTCAATTGAATTTGTCTGAGGAGAGTGATTCTACTCATGATGATAATGGCTCCATGTATTGGGTCTTTAGAGGAGAGAGAATTACATACGATTAGATGTTGTTTATGGATATGGGATGATTCATCTGTGATGCCAATATATCCTCCTCATTGAATTTATATATCATCAAATTGCTAGATACAAATCATTGGACTTGGTCTTTTGAAATAGTATGGGCCACTTCAAATTTTCAAACTTGAACCATTGAACTATACATTCAGATCGATGAATGAAGACTTTGAATCACTAGTTTCATGTTTAGAACCTTTGGCCTTCGAAATGTGAACTTTGATTTTGATTTGTGGTGCATGGACTATTATGAACCAAAATACACCTAAGTGTTCTATATTTTTGTTTTAGTGATAACAAATATATAGTATAACTTTAAGAAAAATAATAGTCTTAAATGTATATGATCAAATAAAATAAACAAGACTACTAGTTGTAGATGTACAATTCTAGTATTACTGATTAAGTTAAACAAAATGTTCAATAAAAAAAGTATGAAGTAAAATAAATGGATCATCTGCTCAATCCTATTATGACTTAATATAAATGCATCTAATCATTACCTAGATGATATTATGCACAAGATCTCTACTGAATCACCAAGGGTTAATATAATCTATAAGTACACATTTCTACATACTTAGTTTCATATGAATAATTTTGATTAAATGCAAGGATAATTACTTGTGTGAATTTAAGACATGAACGATTAATTTAGTTTACCATGAGTATTATGCAAGCATGCATGTATACATGTAAAGTAGTTCACATAGTGAACTAATATATAGATATGCATGCACATATCCATACAATGACCATAATCAATTATCCTTGAATATGACCAAAGCTATTATATATGAACAAGAGATATATGTTTAGAAGGAATAAAATAAAGAAAATTTACATAGGTACCTCTTCTCCCCTTAAAGAAAATCACAGAGTAGGGGCACGAAGATCACAAGGGAACAACACAACAATAAAATGGAGCAATCATAAGGGAGCGACAATAAAATCCTAGATCTCCACTAATCTCCACCAACATTTAGAGCTCTCCACCCTCATTTGGAGATCTCCACCCTCTTTCTCCTGCAACTCTCTACAATCGATAAAAACAAATGGGGAATGATTAATGCCATGTTTTATTATTATTATTATTATGTTTTTTATTATTATTATTTTTTTATTTTTTTTAATAATCCATAATCCACAATCCACAAGATCTCTTTCTATACATACATACATACATACATACATGAAAAAAACAATGCACTTTCTAAGAGTTTACAATTGTTCAACAAAATTAATGTTCAACAAGAAAATGCACCTAAAGAACTATTAGCTCAAAAGCAAGAACATGTACAAAAAGTGCTTGAAATGAGAGGTCCGTAAGTGAGGGTGTTGACCAATCTTGAAAACTTGAATACTGAAATGAAAGCTATCGATGATCAAACACTTAATGCTAGACTTACAATGCACTATGAAGTTGATTTTAGATAAAGTAAATGCAAATATTCAGAAGTTTGATAATAAAAATTTAAGGCACAAGAGAAAAGGAGAAGGAGCAGATTTAGAAAAAGAAGGAGAGGAAGTGGCTTTAGAAAGAGACTACATGACAAAAACAACATCTAGACAACATAGAGAATATTATGGGAGCCATTGGATAGAATCCAAGAAAGTGTTGCAATAGGTACTTTAACATTGGAAACACCAGTTAATTGGTCTAGTTGCTAATTAGTTGGGTTGATTACATCATTATTATATGATCCAATGGTAATGTTAGTTATTATTTTTACATGCATGAAAAAAATAAAATTATTCATTATTATCTATACATACATACATGAAAATAACAATGCACTTTTTAAGTGTTTATAGTTGTTCAAAAAAATTAATCTTTTACAAGAAAATGCACCTCACAAACTTTTAGCTCAGAAGCAAGAACATGGTGTTGAAAAAGTACAGAAAGTGCTTGACATGAGAGGTTTGGAAGTGAGGGTGTTGACTAATATTGAAAACTTGAATGCTGAAATGAAAGTTATCGATGATCAAACACCTTTCCCATAGTTACAACACAATGTGAAGTTGATTTAGATAAGGTAGAGGTAGATATTCAAAAGTTTGATAATCAAAATTTAAGGCATGAGAGTGAAGGAGAAGGAGCGGCTTTAGAAAGAGAAGGGGAAGAAGCATCTTTAGAAAGAGACAACAAGATAGAAAAAAAAAAAACTAGACAACATAGAGGATATTATGGGAGCCACTTGATAGAATAAATAAGGTAGGTACTATGACATTAGAATCACTTGAAATTATCTTTGAGAACTTATAGTCCAAATATAAAATTCTTATAAGAGTGTTTCAAGTATTGGCATGGTATCCATGCGATGATCCCAACTATCAAATGCTTATAAGAGTGTTTCAAGGTTGGGAACCACTTCAACATCCTGTGCATGTTTTAAAGGTAATTTCATTGTGGTAGAGGCTTTTGTAAGGGAATGAGCCTTGTCATTATGGCATTTACATAGAAGCAGAACTTGCTTCTTCAACTCCTTACACTGAAATCTTCACTGAAGTTATTCTTCAAGTCCTTGCATATGCAATTTTATCACCTTGGAAAACTATATTTGATCTTGCTTGCTAGGAATAGCTAATTGTTCATTTTAATGTACCTAATCTAATGAAAATTCTACAAGAATTTGTAATCAACCCATCTAATCAACAAATAGACTCATTTAACTGGGTTATGGCTAGTTTTTTCCTAAAAACATATACTATGATATGTTTTTGTAAATTTTCTTGCGAACTCTATCCATTTTTTGTGGTCTGCATTATTTTTGTGGAGGATCTTGAGGTAAGTCACTTAGCACCATTTAAAAGATCTCTAAATATAAATATTTAGAAGGAAATACAAAGAGATACATGTTTAGAAGGAAAAAAAATGAACATTTACATAGCTCCCTTGAAGAAAATAGCAGAGCTAGGGCATGGAAATAAAATCACAGAGCAAGAGCATGACACAAAAATGAAATTGCATCACAAGGGCATGACATAGAAACAAAATTGTAGAAAAAATGCAAGACATTAAAATCATAGAGCAAGGGCATGAAAATGAAATGCAAAGATCGCAAGGTCACAAAAATCAAATTATAGAGCAAGAGCATTACAACAAAATGTAGAGATACACAACAACGAAATCATAGAGCAAGGGCACAAAAATGAAATGCAAAGATCATAGGAATGAAATTTACTAATGGCAAGGGCATGACAATGTTCACAGCTCTCCACACTCATTCAGATCTCTCCACCCTCTTTCTCGTGCAACTCTCCAAAATCAAAACAAATGGGGAATGATTTACGTCATGTTTTCTTTTTTCTTTTGTGTTTATACTCTTAGTGTCATCACAATTACAATACCAATGTTGATATTGCATCAGCATTGGGGACAATTGCAAAAAAAAAAACATGAAAATGACTACAAATTAAATTGTTGTCAGAAATTGTTGTTGCAATTTGACCCCAAATGTTGTAGTGACATTATTATTTTTATTTCTTTTTAATGATGCAAACATGAACAACTAACAATTTTGGTGCTATTCCTATTGTTTAGGCTAACACATGTGGTTTTGTTATTTGTGGTTTGATCTAGATCCATGATATTTACTTTGGAGGATATATTGAGATGTTGGTCATGCATTCATTTCATATAAAGTTTGATTTATGATTTATATATTTAAACATGACTTATTATGTAGCACATATTTCATCTAATAATCAATTTTAGAGCTGGCCTATTGGATGTTTTGAGATATTGAAAAGAATATAAATAGAAGAACAAATAATTTATGAATATATTTTTTTGAATAATCTATGTGTCTTTGACTATGAAATGTACAAAGAAAGTTTGATGGAATAATTGTGTGAAAGATGACTGCAAAATTAGCATATGATGCATGCTTATTTTAGAGCAATTTAGTTTATATTTTTTTAATTCAATGTATCAAGTATCTTGCTTTGAGATATTGAAAGGTCCCTTAGACATCCTCCATATAATTACACCTTTTTTAGAAATTCCACTTTGGGAATAATCATAAGCTATCATAACACCTATTTCATAAAATATGAGTCAACTCTCATGGTGGGTTTTCCCTCATTGAATTTTCCATGTAAAACTATTTGTATTATTGTATTAAACATTGTGATGCATGTTTTCCTTTTATTTCTCCATTCAATTAATATGATTTTACATTTAATGTGTAAATTGACTGGATTAAATTCTAGTATATACCAATTCACCCCCACACTCTTAGTATTCCAATTTCTTAACAATCTACATTATTTTTGAAATGGTTAATGGAGGAAAGAATTATGATCTATACAAGCTCATGTGGTAGCAAGTGATGGAGAACTAATGCATGAGCATCCTACGTGTGAGGGAAATCTTGCATCACCCAAAAATATTTTTACTTTTAGCTTGTTTCTTTTTAATTTTAGGATTTTCTATTTTAATAAGGACTAGTAGACAGGGGGTTACTAGTTTGGGAACTTTCTACTTTTAGTAAGTTTTTCATACAAGCTCAAAATGTTCTAACTTTTTTCAAGAAGGTTCATTTCAGAATTATAAGCCTACCATAAAAAGCTTATGACTCCAGCTTCCATATGGGAGAAGTTATTGCAGATTTTCTGTGGAAAATTATGTAGAAATATCTTTAAACTTAGTTTTGAAGGTTTGAGAGGCCTTGAAATTAGGTTAGATGTTAGTTGTGTGGCACTTCACATCTCAAATGCTATAGTTCAAGATTTTCCTTTTTCTAAAATGTGGTCATAATAGTCAATTAGAGCCATAGTTTGTGAGTTATGGTCTCCAAAAGTTCAATTATCTTACTCATGGTCATAAAATAAAGTTTGTAATTCCTTGAGCCAACTCTAATGTAATAAATGCAATTTATGTAATTCGTGGTTTGTCAGCCTCAATGGATAGTTTCTAGAACCTTCTTGGGCAGCATATAATTGCCTATCTAAGAAAGGCCTATAGGTTTGTTTAGGATAGTTCTGGGCAGCTCTGGGTGAAAGTTCATAGCTTTGTCTTGCAAATTTCTATAATGAAGGCACATGTGTGGGGTAACATATTATAATCCTAAAATGTGTAATTCTCCATTTGTAGCGATAATAGAAATCCCATATTTTGTTCTCATAAACTGTTGTTGTTTATTTGTTTCTTGTTATGTGCTTGTAGTATTAAGGGGAACATCCTTCCTTAAATGGTATCAGAGCTAGACTTCTTGAGTGTGTGGATAGATAATTGACTATTAGGTAGTTCATACCAGGACTGTGGTTTGGGTTAAGCGTGTAGACAAACTGCTAATTGTGAGGCAATTTGCTCTAGGGTTTCAGTAGAAGCACGAAAAATGCCTCCATGAAGAGAGCATGGTAGAAGAGTTGTAGGTGTTACTCCTAAGGGTTTTAGAGTCCTTCAAAGACAAATGCAAGCATTGGAAGAAAAAATGCGCAAAGGATTAAATCTTGACACAAGAGATGAAAGAGAGGATGAGGAAAAAGTAGAAGAAATTGTCAAAGTAGAGGTAGTTGTAAACCTAGAAGAAGAGAGGCTTTTAAAGCCATCTCCAAGATTGGAAAAAGACCTAATTTTGAGGCTCCCATATTTTAGAAAATCTTTACCTAGAGGAGTTGATCAATTGGATCAATGAATTGGAGGAGTAATTTGAGTAAGAAGATATTGAGGATCCTCATAGGGTCAAATTTATGAAGGAAAATCTAAAGGGACATGTGAAGATCTGGTGGCTAGAGGTTCAATTAGACCAAAATAGAAAGAGAAAGGACAAAATCACTAGATGGGATTAGATGATAGCTAAAATGAAGTGAAAATTCATTCCCATGGATTATGAGCTTGATTTGTTGAAGAAAATGCAAGGGTTGAAGCAAGAAGAAAAATATTTTTAAGCGTATATCGAAGAGTTCAACCATGTTCTCATTAAAATTGGCTATGGAGAAGATAATACGAAGAAAGTTACTTGTTATCTTAATGGGTTAAGGCCAAGTATTTAGGATGAGATAAGTCTAGTTCAAATGAAAAGTATTAAGGATGTATAGGTTAGTTTTCCCTAAGGGTTGAGGAGAAACTGAGAAAGAAGTTTGACAAGAATAGTAGAAGAGGTCACAGTGGAAGATCTTACAGACAATTTTATGGCAGTTGAAATGATGATTAGAAGAACAAGGATGAAGCTGTAGGTAGTAAGTAGAATCAGAGGGGAAATATTTCCAATAATTTCCATGATCAGAACAATAGAGATCAAAGAGGAAGAGGCATAGAGCATTTGAATGTTCCTAGTGCCAAGGAAGAAGTAACTGAAGAACTAAAGGTCAGGCCAGAGTAGTGCATGTTGATGAAGATGCCAAATCATCACATTCTAAAGATGTTGAAAGAGGAGAAGTCCTTGTCAATAGAAGATTCCTACTAAGTGGTGAGAATGAACTAGATCAAAGAAGGATCTTGTTTCGTACTAGGTGCAAATATCTAGATAAGTGTTGTGATGTGATCATTGATGATGGAAGTACTAATAATCTAGTATCAAAACATATGGTCACAAAGTTGAAGCTATAGAGGCAGAAACACCCGTGTCCATATCATATTGCTTGGGTGGAAGATGACCATAAGATCATGTTCAATCATAAATTCCTAGTGAAGTTCAAGATCCATAGTTACCAAGATGAGGTTCTTTGTGATACCATACCTATGGACATATGTCATATGTTGTTGGGTAGGCCATGGCAATTTGACTGGCATGTTGTAGACAATGGGAAGGCAAATACCTACACTTTGAACAAGGATGGAGTGAAAAATATGTTGAAGCCATTGAAGGAGAAAGAATAAAAGGTATGTAGTGTTTCCATAATATGTTCTATTGATGCAAAGGAGTTTCTCAAAGGTATGAAGCATGAGCATATTTGTTTTTTTGTAATTCCAAAAGATAATAAAGAAGAAGTAGAGGAGGTACTTGCAAAAATTGAATATATTTTGGGAGATTTTTCTAACATTGTGTTGGATAATGTACCTAATGTATTACCCCTAATGAGGAAGATTAGTCACCAGATGGATTTGATTCCAGGAGCCAACTAGTTGAACAAGGCAGTGCATAAAATAACACTAGCAAAAAGTGAAGAGTTGAATAAATAAGTTCATGAGTTGTTATAGAAAGGGTTTATTCAAGAGAGTTTGAGTTTGTGTGTTGTACCGGCAGTATTAGCACCAAAGAAGAATAGAGAATGGAGGATGTGTACAGATTCTCATGCTATTAACTAGATTACAATCAAGTATAGATTTCCATTGCCAAGGATGGATGATATTACAGACTGTTTGAGTGGCGCAAAGTATTTCACAAAGATAGATTTGAAGAGTGGATACCATCAGATCTGTATTAGAGAATGTCATGAGTAGAAGACTAATTTCAAGACAATAGAAGGACTGTATGAGTGGTTAGTCATGCCTTTTGGGCTAACCAATGCACCAAGACTTTTATGAGGTTCATGAATGAGGAACTGTAGGGGTTTCTGGGTAAGTTTGTCATTTCTTACTTAGATGATATTTTGATCTTTAGTAAGACATTAGAGGAGCATTTGATGCATATTCAAAAGATGTTTGGTAAGTTGAGACAAGAGAAGCTATTGATAAATCTAAAAAAGTGTAGTTTTGTGAAGGAGTTGTGGTACTTGGGATTTGTAGTATCAGCAGAAGGTTTGAAAATGGACCCTAAGAAAGTGTAGGCTATCCTTTAATGGTATACTCCAAAGAATGTGACAAAGATAAGATTTTTTTATGGACTAGCTAGTTTTTACAAAAAGTTCATAAGAGGTTTTAGTAGTATTTTTCGACCCTTAACTGAAACAATGAGAGGTGATAGGAACATGTGTAGGATCATGGTGTACCAAACTATGGCCTTAAGTGGCAGTGAAAAATTAGCAAATCAGGGTTATGTCAACTTGACACATAATTTTGAAGTGGTTATGGAATTTATATCAAAAATTTGTAAGAAAATAATCTGTAGGAAATTGAATGTAGTTTCCAAACTACTAGGCCTTATCAGGAGAAAAAAATAATTGATTGGTCAAAAAATTGAATTTTAATGCAGTACTACAAAAATTTCAAGCCAAAAATAAAAAGTAGATGTATGTCTGACCACCTTAATCAAAATCAAATGATAATATTTTTTTAATATAATTATAGATATGAAAAGTAGACTCGTGCCTGAATGTGATGCCTATTTTTCAGTATTTTTATTCTAAATAAATAATTAAATATGAATTTTCTACCAAAAAAATTTTAGAAAAAAAAAAGTCCTGTGTCTGACCACCTTAACTAATAGAAAATTTTACCAAATTTAATTTAAATTTATTTTTTCTTATGCTAGGTGAAGCATAGAATGAGATGCAACTTTTAGATTTAAAACATGTTATACCGTTTGAAAATTATAGCTATTTTTCAATCAGTATGTCAATCAGCACTTTACAATACTCTTCATTGATAATTAACTAATAAATACTTATCAAACTTAGAATTTGATAGAAATTATATTGATGGAAACTCGAGAGCAATATTAAAAAACTCTTTTCGTTTCATTCAATTTTGATTAAAATAACATTGTTAGATGACTACACGAAGTTCGAGTATCACTAAAACCCTCTTCAAACACGTCTTTTGGGTTGACCGATTTCTAATCAGATATTTGATATGCTTCGGCAGAATTTGGGTGAGAAATTTCAAATCCCAACCCATTTTGGAGGGAAAATTGCGTTTAAAAGTTATAGTTTAAGATTTATAAATTATTTCACCTATATTACTATGTAAAGACTTATATATATATATATATATATATATATATATATATATATATATATATATATATAATAACGTAATATTTTTAATAAATATAATAATGTGATATTTATATATAAATATGTTATTAATATATATGTATATTATTAATATATATGAGTCAAAGGGGGTCATAGGTTGTAAGAAATGATAATGTTGAGCAAGGAACGAGAAACAATCCAAGTAAGTTAAGTGTGAAACAATGTTACCATAAGATAAGCAACTCCAAGAGCATACACCAAGATGGTTCAACAATGGAGACAAGGATTTATAAGGGGAAAGCAAAGAAAACCCCTTGTGAGTTATTATGAATGAAGGCAAATGCCTAGATAAGAGAGAGAGAGAGTGTTGGAGAAAAAGTAGCTCAATACAATAACATCAAGTGCTTAGAGTGGTGTTGTCATTGTAAAGAAGGAAGGAGGAGCATCTCTTATATAGAGATGAGAGAGGAGTTGCATTTGTAACTCCCATTTCTATGAATGCCACATTCATAATAGGTGTGTACAAAGTGTCACAATCCTCTTAAGGAGGATAAACTAAATAAAGAAATAAACAAGAGTTGTCCTTACATGTGGAATAAAGGACAAACAATGACATGTCCTCCACATGTGTACAAGTGGAAAAACTACATGTAGGGACCCTTGGAATATCCCAATTAAAATATATCCAAGGAAAGATTAACCTTTCTAACACCCCCCCTTAATCTTTACTTGGGGAGTTTACTTCAATGGGTTGTAAACCCAACTTTTTACAATGGAACTGAAATCTCTCTTTAGAAAGTGGTTTGGTTAAAATATCAGCCACTTGATCTTCTCCTTTACAATAAAGAAGAATAATTTGATTTTCTTCAACTTGTTCTCAAATGAAGTGATGTTGAAGTGAAATATGTTTGGTGCGGGTATGATACACTGGATTCTTTGCCAAGGCAATAGCACTTTGATTGTCAAAATGTATAGGTGTAGGTAATTGTTGAGGTAGACCGAAATCATCAAGAATTCTTCGAATCCACAAAGCTTCCTTAGCTGCATTTGTACAACCTTTGTATTCAGCTTCAGTTGAGCATAGGGAAATAGATTGTTCTTTTTTTCTTTTCCAAGAAATTGGACCTGAACCAACAAAGAAAAAATAACCACAAGTGGATTTCCCATCATTGGGATCTCCACCTAGATCGGAATCAGTATAGCCATGTAAAATAAATTCAGAGTTTGGATCATAAAATAAGCCTGTATTAATAGTTCCTTTAATATACCTTAAGATGCGTTTAGCAACTTTAAAATGAGTTTGTTGACATTTAGACATAAAGCGAGAAACTAAACCAACACTATAAGCAATATCAGGTCGAGTAAGAGTTAAATAATTTAAACTTCCTACTAACTGTCTATACAAAGTTTCATCAACAAAAGGAGTATTCATATCATTCATTAATTTAGTTCCTAATTCACATGGAATTGAAACATGGTTAGAATCATTCATCTTAAATTTTTCTAAAAGATCATAAGCATACTTGCTTTGAGAAACAAAGATACCTTTAGGAGTTTGAAAAATTTGCATACCTAAGAAGTAATGTAAGATACCTAAGTCTGTCATTTGAAATTTTTGTTTAAGTTGGAATTTAATATCAGAAATCAAAATGTCTGAACTAGAAGTGAGAATTAAATCATCTACATAAACAATAACAATGATAATATCATCGTTAGTATGTTTAATATACAAATTAGGATCATTTTTGCTTCTAGTAAAACCTTGAGAAATGAAGAAGGAATTAATTTTAGAATACCATTCTGTAGGTGATTGTTTAAGACCATAAATAGATTTGTTCAATTTGCAAACTAGATTTTCACTACCTTTCTTAACAAATCCAGGAGGTTGAGGCATATAGATTTCTTCATGTAACTCACCATTTAAGAAGGCACTTTTAACATCCATTTGATGAATGGGCCAATTCATTTTAGATGCTAAAGCAAGAACTAATTTGATAGTAGGCATTTTAGCAACAGGTGCAAAGGTTTCATTATAGTCTAAGCCTTTAATTTGGGAAAAACCTCTAGCAACTAGTCTAGCTTTAAATTTACTAATTTCATTATTAGTATTTAATTTTGTTTTATATAACCATTTACATGAAACTAGATTTTTGCCAGGAGGTAATGTGACTAAGTCCCAAGTGTGATTAGCAAGTAACGAATCATATTCCTCTTGCATGGCTTTCTGCCAATGAGGTTGAGAGTTAGCTTGATCAAAAGACTTAGGATCGTTAGAATTCATAATAGTAGTCATCAAAGCATAATTACAATAATTAATCCTTCTATGTTTAATTCCACCAGAATTAGAAATATAATCATCAGCTTCATTGATGAGAGTTTGAGCCCATTTAGGTTTACGTTTAGTTGTAATGGAATTATCACTGGAGGAAGAATCATGAGTAAGAAAAGTATCATTAGTATCTATTTGAGTATCATGAGATGTAGGAGCAGAAATAACCAGTGGTACTTGATTAAGAGAAAGAGTAGGGTTAAGAGGAGGTTGGTCCTCCACTAGCACAATTTTAGTGCCACTGAATTCTTCATCCGTTGTAGTAGAGCAATCATGAACTCCATTTTCTATAATACAAACATCTCTAGCAACTTGAACTTTGTTAGTAGTGGAATCATAAACACGATAACCCTTAGTGTGTTCATCATAGCCAACAAACATATAAGGAGATGACTTAGCATCTAATTTATGCCTTTTCTGTTTAGGCGTTTGAACATAAGCAATAGAACCAAATATCCATAAATGATGTAAATTCGGTTTCCTAAAAGACCAAGCCTCTTCTGGAGTGATAGCCTTGAGAGCTTTGGTAGGAGTCTGATTAAGAATATAAGTTGCACAAAACATGGCTTCAGCCCAAAATTTATAATGCAAATTCTTAGCATGCAACATGCTTCGAGCCATTTCAACAATGGTCCAATGCTTTCTTTCCGCTACACCATTTTGTTGTGGTGTATAAGGAATAGTAAGCTCGTGCTTAATTCCACACGATTTCAAATAAGAATGAAAAGCATTATTCACATATTCCTTCCCATTATCAGTTCTAAGAATTTTAAGTTTATACCTAGATTGCCTTTCAACATATAACTGAAATTCAATAAATATATCAAGAACTTGATCCTTGCTATGCAAAAAATAGATCCAAGTTCTTCTAGAAAAATCATCAACAAAGGTAAGTGCATACCGAGAACCTTGGATGGAGGTATTCTCCATGGGACCCAAAAGATCACTATGGACAAGATGCAACTTATGAGTTGCTTGCCATGATTTTCCACTTGGAAAGGGCTCCCTATGCATCTTACCACTCATACAACCTGTACATGCAATCTTGGAAGGAATAATGTTAGGCAAGCCATCAACCATATTATGCTTTTGCATGAAAGTAATATAATCAGAATTTAAATGACCAAGTCTTTCATGCCATATATTGAAATCAATAGAATTATGTAAAGAATATCGTGAACTAGCAAATTCATGGAATTTAAACAAATTGTCATTATCCATTTTAGCATGAGCAATCACTTTGAGAGTTTGAGGATCTATAATATAACATGTATCTTTGTAGAATTCAACTTTATAGTTCTGACATAGCTGTGAAACAGAAAGTAGATTAGTTTTCAAGTCAGGTACATATAAAACATCATGCAATTTACCATTAGGAATAGTAACATCACCTAGTCCTTCAACTTTACAAGTCTGATTATTAGCTAACTGAATAGGAATGTTAGCAATATCAGGTTGTAAAGAATCAAAAATTTCTTTATGAGAAGTGACATGTTGTGATGCACCGCTATCAACAATCCATTCTAAAGGTTTACAAAGATTAAAGCTACAAGTAAAAGCATGATGAGGATTAGAACTAGTCGAATTACCTTTTTTATGGTTTGAGGTTTGATGATTGCTACTATGATTCATAGGTTTTTTATCATTTTGTTTTTTAAAACAGTTATTGACAAGGTGACCATCTTTGCCACAATAAGAACAATGAGGTTTGGAATTGGAATGGTTCCTTTGATTATTAGTATTACGAGTATTATTAGGATGATGGGTATTATTATATTTGGGATGAACTTTATTGTTGGTGTTATTTGAATTAGAATTAGATTGTTTGTAATTATTATTATTGGAATGAAAATTATTAGTTGAATTTCTAGAGACAAATGCATGTTCAGTTGATTTGAGAGTACCAAACTAAATTAGCTTAGCTTCTTCCTGTCTTAATAAAGTTTGAAAAATAACATAAGTTAACTAAGAAGTTAAAGTAGGAATAGCAAGCTATGCATGAATATTGGTTATAAACTGTTGAAACTATCTAGGAAGACATTTTTTAAGAATAAGATGGATTAAACGAATGTCCTCTAATTGAACACCTAAATCCATAATTTGACTTTTAAGAGAATCAAATTTTAAGAGGAATTCATCCATACCTTTAAAATCTGCATACCTGAGATCTTCGAGTTGATCTTGCAATTGGATTTTGCGGTATTCATCGCCACTGTCATACTTGGTTTTCAAGATGGACCATGCATCATGAGCTTTAGAACAGTGAGCAATTAAGACATATAAATTTGGAATAATAGAAATACCAATTAACCCTAAAGCTTCTTCGTTTTTAGCTTTCCAAGTATCTTTCTCGTCTTGAGTAGCCGCTGAACCGGGCTCAAGAGAAGGGTCAGTGGCTATTTCGAAGAGATGTTTAAAACGAAAAATAAATGAGATATGAGTTTTCCAAGAATGATAATTAGAATAATTAAGTTTGATTTCTGGAATTACTGTTGACATGATTAGGGAAAAAAAAATAAATGCCCTTAATTTGAAAATCAGATGAATTGAAAAAAAAAAATGTTGTTAAATGAGAGAAAAAAAATTTTAATTTTATTAATTGAAAAAAATTGGTTTTTTTTGTTTTTTTTTTTTTTTTTTTATAAGATTAAGAATATTTTCTTTTAATTTGAACTATTTGTGTCAGAGAGAATTAAAAATTGTTTTATTAAACAAATAAAAACATTAATATAATACAAGTTTTATTAGTTTGAGTTAAAACAAAATTTTAAAAACATAAAAGGTTTAAAATTAGCAAAGAGGGGGAAAAATTTTTAAAAAATTTGAAAGGGGAGCGGAGCTTGTCGGTGGTTGCCGTGTGGCCAAAGGAGGGCCGAGGTCAGTGGTTGCTGCGTGGCCAAAGGAGGGGCCGAGGTCGGTGGTTTCCGCATGGCGAAAGGAGGGGCCGAGGTCGGTTTGCGGGCAGAGTTATGGGAGCGGCGGAAGCGGTGGTTAGGGTTTATTGCGCGCAGAGTTGCAGAGTTGGGAGCGGCGCAAGAGTGTCGCGCGGCGGTTGCGCGTGGCAGCGTTTGGGGAGGCGGTGGTTGTGCATGGCAGTGAGAGAAAATTTGTGCGCGGCGGCGCGAGGTCTGCAACGGCGGCGACGTTTACGCGCGGTGGCGCGAGTCTGGACCGCGGCGGTGCAAGTCTGGACCGACGGTGTTAGCGCGCGGAGATATGGGGTCTGTGCCGTCGGCGGCGGTTGCGCGCGGTGGCGCGGGGTGGCGCGCGGGTGGCGTGGCCGCCCAACCAAATTCAAAAAATATATATATATATATATATTTTTTTTTTTTTTATATAAAAAGAAGCTTTGCACTATGTTTATAAAAAACACAATATAGTAAAATATATATATATTTTTTTTTAAAAAATTATTTTTTTTTATAAATGAAGTAGGAAAAAGTAGAGAGTTAGAAAGCTTTACTATTGTGTTTTTATAAAAAACTTTACCAATGTAATATTTTTTTGTTTTGGCGGCATGCCATCCAAAACAAACCAAAAAAAATTAAAATTTACTAAGAAAACCCTTTGGCGGCAAGCCTTCCAAAGAGGGTTAGTAAAAAAAATGAAGCTTTACAAGAAAACCCTTTGGTGGCAAGCCTTCCAAAGAGGGTTAGTAAAAAAATGAAGCTTTACAAGAAAACCCTTTGGCGGCAAGCCTTCCAAAGAGGGTTAGTAAAAAAATGAAGCTTTACAAGAAAACCCTTTGGCGGCAAGCCTTCCAAAGAGGGTTAGTAAAAAAAATATGAAGCTTGCATGCACAAGATTAGTTAAAAAGAGCTAAAATCACAACACAAACTTCTTCTCTCAATAACGTCTCCAAATAAGGTGTGCTCCAATGAATGGCAACCTTCACCACAAAACTTAAAACAAGGATTAGATAACCAAGCTCTGATACCATGTAAGAAATGATAATGTTGAGCAAGGAACGAGAAACAATCCAAGTAAGTTAAGTGTGAAACAATGTTACCATAAGATAAGAAACTCCAAGAGCATACACCAAGATGGTTCAACAATGGAGACAAGGATTTATAAGAGGAAAGCAAAGAAAACCCCTTGTGAGTTATTATGAATGAAGGCAAATGCCTAGAGAAGAGAGAGAGAGAGTGTTGGAGCAAAAGTAGCTCAATACAATAACATCAAGTGCTTAGAGTGGTGTTGTAGTTGTAAAGAAGGAAGGAGGAGCATCTCTTATATAGAGATGAGAGAGGAGTTGCATTTGTAACTCCCATTTCTATGAATGCCACATTCATAATAGGTGTGTGCAAAGTGTCACAATCCTCTTAAGGAGGATAAACTAAATAAAGAAATAAACAAGAGTTGTCCTTACATGTGGAATAAAGGACAAACAATGACATGTCCTCCACATGTGTACAAGTGGACAAACTACATGTAGGGACCCTTGGAATATCCCAATTAAAATATATCCAAGGAAAGATTAACCTTTCTAACATAGGTCAACCACTGACCCCGTTTGACAAATTAAATGACGATATATGTGTCTAGGGGTCCTAGGAACCCTAGCGACATATTACAATAGTTAATATGGGTCAAAGGGGGTCATAGGGTGACCTATGACCCCTTTGACCCATTCAATGCCGACATATGTCCCTAGGGGTTCCAGACCCCTAGAGACATATTAAAATCATTCATATTGGTCAAAGGGAGTCATTAGGTAACCTATAACCCCATTTGACCCATTAAATGATGACATATGTCCCTACGGCTCCTATGACCCCTAGGGACATATTAGAATCATTCATATGGGTCAAAGGGAGTCATAGCTCAATTAGAATCATTCATATGGGTCAAAGGGGGTCATAGGGTGACCTATGACACCCTTTGACCCATATGAATGATTCATAGGTCACCCTATGACCCCATTTGACCCATATGAATGATTTTAATTGAGCTATGACACCTTTTGACCCATATAAACGATTCTAATATATCCCTAGGGGTCCTAGGATCCCTAGAGAGATATTAGAATTATTCATATAGGTCAAAGGGGGTCATAGGGTAACCTATGAACCCCTTTGACCCATTAAATGACAACATATGTCCCTAGGGGTCCTAGGACTCCAAGGGACATATTAGAATGGTTAATATGTGTCAAAGTGGGTCATAGGCTGACCTATAACCCCATTTGACCCATTAAGTGATGACATATGTCCCTAGGCATCCTAAGACCCCTAGGGACATATTAGAATCGTTCATATGGGTCAAAGGGAGTCATAGGGTGACCTATGACCCCCTTTGACCCATGAAACGATGACATATGTCCTTAGGGGTCCTAGGACCACTAGGGACATATTCGAATGCTTAATATGTGTGAAAGGGAGTCATAGGTTGACCTATGACCCCCCATGACCCATTAAATGACGATATATGTTCCTAGGGGTCTGAGGACCCCTAGGGAAATATTAGAATGGTTAATATGGGTCAAAGGGGGTCATAGGGTAACCTATGACCCGCTTTGACCCATTAAATGATGACATATGTCCATAGGGGTCCTAGGACCCTTAGAGGCATATTAGAATGGTTAATATGTGTGAAACCGGGTCATAAGTTGACCTATGACCCTCTTTGACCCATTAAATGATGACATATGTTCCTAGAGGTCTTAGGACCCCTAGGGGCATATTAGAATGGTTAATATGTGTGAAAGGGGGTCATAGGTTGACCTGTGACACCCCACGACCCATTCAATGACAAGATATGTCCTTACGGGTCCTAAGAACCCTAGGGACATATTATAATGGTTAATATGGGTCAAAGTGAGCCATAGGGTGACCTATGACCCCCTTTGACCCATTAAATGACGAGCTATGTCCCTAGGGGTCCTAGGACCCCTAGGGACATATTAGAATGGTAAATATGTGTGAAAGGGGGTTATAGGTTGTCCTATGAACCCCCACGACCCATTAAATGATGAGATATGTCCCTAGGGGTCCTAGGACCCCTAGGGACATATTAGAATGGTTAATATAGGTCAAAGGGGCTCATAGGGTGACCTATGACCCGCTTTGACCCATTAAATGATTACATATGTCCATAGAGGTCCTAGGACCCCTAGGGACATATTAGAATGGTTAATATGTGTGAAAGGGGGTCATAGGTTGACCTATGACACCCCATGACACATTAAATGATGAGATATGTCCTTAGGGATCCTACAACCCCTAGTGACATATTATACTAGTATATATGGGTCAAAGGGGGTCATAGGGAGACCTATGACCCATTTTGATCCATGAAATGATGACATGTGTCCCTAGGGGTCGTAGGACCCCTAGGGACATATTAGAATAGTTAATATGGGTCAAAGGGGGTCATAGGTTGACCTATGACCTCTTTTGATACATGAAATGATGACAAATGTCCCTAGGGGTCGTAGGAGCCCTAGGGACATATTAGAATGGTTAATATGGGTCAAAGGGTGTCATAGGTTGACCTATGACCTCGTTTGATCCATTAAATGATGAGATATGTCCCTAAGGGTCGTAGGACCCTTAGAGACATATTCGAATGGTTAATATGTGTGAAAGGGGGTCACAGGTTGACCTATGACCCCCCACAACCCATTAAATGACAAGATATGCCCCTAAGGGTCCTAGGACCCCTAAGGACATATTAGAATGTTTAATATGGATCAAAGGGGCTCATAGGGTGACCTATGACCCGCTTTGATCCATTAAATGATGACATATGTCCCTAGGGGTCCTAGAACCCCTAGGGAAATATTAGAATGGTTAATATGTGTGAAAGGGGGTCATAGGTTTACCTATGACCCCCCACGACCAATTAAATGACTAGATTTGTCCCTAAGGGTCCTAGGACCCCTAGTGACATATTATAATGGTATATATAGGTCAAAGGGGGTCATAGGGTGACCTATGAGCCTTTTTGACCAATGAAATGATGATATATGTCCCTAGGGATCATAGGACCCCTAGGGACATATTAGAATGGTTAATATGGGTCAACCTATGACCCCCTTTGATGAATTAAATGATGACATATGTCCCTAAGGGTCCTAGGACCCCTAGGGACATATTAGAATGGTTAATATGTGTAAAAAGGGGTCATAGTTTGACCTATGACCCCCCACAACCCATTAAATGACAAGATATGTCCCTAAGAGTCTTAGGACCCCTAGTGATATATTAGAATGGTATATATGGGTCAAAGGGTGTCATAGGGTGAACTATGACCCTGTTTGACCCATTAAATGATGACATATGTCCCTAGCAGTCTTAGCACACCTAGGGACATATTAAAATTGTTCATATGGGTCAAAGGGGGTCATAGGGTGACCTATGACCACCTTTGACCCATGAAATGATGACATATGTCCCTAGGAGTCCTAGGACCCCTAGGGACATATTAGAAGTGTTAATATGGGTCAAAGGGGGTCATAGGTTGACCTATGAGCCCCTTTGATATATTAAATAACGAGATATGTCCCTAAGGGTCATAGGACCCCTAGGGACATATTAGAATGGTTAATATGGGTCAAAGGGGTTTATAGGTTGACCTATGACCTTTTTTCATGAATTAAATGATAACATATGTCCCTAGCGGTCCTAGGACACCTGGGGATATATTAGAATGGTTAATATGTGTGACAGTGGGTCATAGGTTGACTTATGAACCCCCATGACCCATTAAATGATGAGATATGTCCCTAGGGGTCTTAGAACCCCTAGTGACATATTATAATGGTATATATGGGTAAAAGCACATCATAGGGTGACCTATGACCCCTTTGATCGATGAAATGATGACATATGTCCCTAGGGGTCGAAGGACCCCTAGGAACATATAAGAGTGGTTAATATTGATTTAAGGGGTCATAGGTTGACCTATGACCCCTTTTTATCCACAAAATGATGACATATGTCCCCTAAGGACATATTAGAATGGTTAATATGTGTGAAAGGGGGTCATAGGTTGACCTATGACCCCCCATGACCCATTAAATGATGAGATATGTCCTTAGAGGTCTTAGGACCCCTAATTAAATATTATAATTGTATATATGAGTCAAAGGGGGTCATAGGGTGACCTATGACCTTTTTTGACCCATGAAATGATGACATATGTCCCTAGGTGTCGTAGGACCCCTAGGGAAAAATTAGAATGGTTAATATGAGTCAAAAGGGGTCATAAGTTCACCTACGACCCCCTTTGATGAATTAAATGATGACAAATGTCTCTAAGGATCTTAGGACCCCTAGGGACATATTAGAATGGTTAATATGTGTGAAAGGGGGTCATAGGTTGACCTATGATCCCCCATGACCCATTAAATGACGAGATATGTCCCTAGGGGTCCTAGTACCCTTAGTGTTATATTACAATGGTATATATGAGTCAAAGGGGGTAATAGGGTGACCTATGACCCCCTTTGATGGGGACACAACCCAAGAACAGAATGGACACGACAGAAATAGGAAATTATATTAACTGAAAAAATAAGCTAGTACAAATAGTACAGAGAAAACAAACTTTCGAACATGCCCTAAGGGCTTACAATAGCATAAATCTGGAGAATATTTCTCCTTTTAGCACCTCCTCTCAAATTCCACTCTGAACTGCCTTTTACAATGCCAGAAATCTCCTTAAATAGACCCCAGAGGGTTAAGGACTAGGAGTACATTCTAGAAAGTGCTAGCAGGCATCCACCGACCAAATAGATGGTTTCGGAAGCTGCGTTAGAAGTCGGTGCAATTCTAGAAGAATTCAGAAATGGTAACCGAACTTTTGGGAGGCATTACTTTTGAACCGTAGCTCCAATTAATGAACCATTTACATTTTTGGAAAGCTCTCAAAGCACTCTATAGCCTTATGGACAAGCTTTTCTCATCCCCCAAACCTGCCTTTGAAGTTCTTAGGAGGTCTCCAAAACCTAAAAAACTGCAATAACTTTCAAACCGTGGGGCCTATTGACCTGATTCTTTTTTTGGAATGCTCTAAATCATGATTACATTCGTCTGGCCAATTCACACCTTCTAGTTTACCGAAATGATGGCCCAAATACATGCTCTTATTTTTTCAAGATTTTCAAACGCATTGATAGTTGAACTATGAGAGTTGGAACCTTTATTTGAGCCAAATGGGTATCCAAAAATGTAAAGACATGAAAAGAAACTAAGTCTAAGTACATTTTTTTGGGCGACATAGGATTGCCCTTATACCTCTGGATGCTCCTGCATCAGACACCCAGGGTAGATTGAAAAGTGACCCTGTCACTTTATGGATGGTAGAGGAAATCTCAAATGGGAAACCTCAGTTTGTGAAATCCAAGTTGAGTCCTTGATCGGCCATCCTTTCCATTTGACCAAATACTCTTCATACTGCTTGTTTTTGGTACTCCTATCCACACAATGATCTAGAATGTCTTCTATCTCCTCATTCTTGGAAGCAGGAATTGGACATGGCTCTAAAACTAGCTCCTCATCTGCACCATCATCATGCTACAATGTTGAAAATGGGAGAAATGTGAATACCATCTGGCAGCTCCACCTCATATGCATTTCCTGAGTCATGTTTCTTCAAAACTTTGCAGGGGCCAAATTTCTTCATTTTCAGCTTGTTGTAAGTACCAACTGGAAATCTTTCTTTTAGTAAGTGCACTATGACTAGATCCCCTACTTCGAATTCCTTATGTCTTCTCCTTTGATCAGCCCTACCTTTATACTTTTGATTCATCTTGATAATGTGTGCTTGAACCTCCTCATGTAGACGCTTGATGTGTTCAACACATTTCTCAGCTTCAGCACTTGTCCTCTCCCCTTGTTCTATCTTCCTTAATTCTAGTGCAGTCCTTGGGCTATTCCCATATACAATTTGAAATGGTGATTTTTGAGTACTCCTATTTACAGAGTTATTATAAGCAAACTCTGCCTGTGGTAGAATCAAATCCCATCCCTTGGGCTTATCTCCAACTAAACATCTCAGCAAATTGCTCAAACTTCTATTTACCACTTCTGTTTGGCCATCAGTCTGTGGGTGATGCGTGGAATTGAATTTCAAGTCTGTTCTCAACTTCTTCCACAATGTCCTCCAAAAATACCCCACAAATTTAGTATCTCTGTCAGAAACTATACTCTTTGGAAGACCATGTAGTCTTACCACCTCTTTGAAAAACAAGTCTGCAATATGGACAGCATCATGAGTTTTGTGGCATGGAATGAAATGTGCCATTTTGGAGAACCTATCAACCACCACAAATACTGAGTCATTACCCCTTTGTGTCCTTGGCAATCCAAGAACAAAATCCATACTTATGTCCTCCCATGGCCTTGATGGAACAGGGAATGGCTGATATAGACCAGTATTTTGACTAAACCCCTTGGCAACTTGACAAACCTGGCAACTCTGTACAAACTTCTTCACATCCTATGTAATTTGAGGCCATAAATAATGTTCTCTAAGAATGGCAATGGTCTTATCCCGACCAAAATGTCCTGCCATCCCTCCACTGTGTTTCTCCTTAATCAGATTTTCCCTCATGGAACTCCTTGGAATGCACAATTGACTAGCTTTGAACAACATGCCATCCTGAATCAAATAGTCTAACCACTTGGTTCTATCTACAACAACAGGTTCTTTACAAGCTTTCCATGCTTCAGCAAAATTAGGATCCTCGGGGTACAAATTCTTGAGTTCATCAAACCCAACTACTTCAACCTGCATTGTTGTAAGCAACAACTGTCTCCTACTTAGTGCATCTGCAACCCTGTTAGATTTTCCACTTCTATATTTCAACACAAATGTATAACTCTGCAAGAATTCTACCCACTTCATATGCCTCTGATTCAATTTACCTTGGCTATTTAGGTACTATAATGCTTGATGATTAGTATACAAAACAAATTCCTTTGGCAATAAATAATGCCTCCATTTCTTTAAGGCCTGAACTATTGCATGGAACTCTTGATCATAAACAGAATACTTCTTCTTTGCATCATTCAATTTTTCACTAAAATATGCAATAGGCTTACCTTCTTGGCTTAATACAACCCCAATAGCGCTACCACTAGCATCACAATCCACCTGGAACACTTTTCTAAAATCTGGAAGTGCCAACAAAGGTTGTTCTATTACCTTCTTCTTCAGCAATTCAAAACTTCTCGCAGCTGCTGCAGTCCATTTGAACTCTTTTCTATCCCCTCTTATTGTATCAGTTAGGGGTGCACATATGCCACTGAAATTCTTAATAAACTTCCTGTAAAAACTAACCAAACCATGAAATGATCTTACCTCAGTAGCAGACCTTGGAGTAGGCCATTCCAAGATGGCTTTTACCTTCTCTGGATCCATTTTGAGACCTTCAGGTGATATAACAAATCCCAAATAGACTAACTCCCTTTTTGCAAAGACACACTTCTTTAGATTAATTAACAGTTTCTCTTCCCTTAGCCTTTGAAGGACACTACGAATATGCAGTAAATGTTCTTCCAAAGTCTTGCTAAAAATTAAAATATCATCCAAATAGACAATAAAAATTTTTCCCAAGAACTTCTTAAGTACCTCATTCATGAGCCGCATGAAGGTGCTTGGGGCGTTCGTCAATCCAAAGGGCATGACTAACCACTCATAAAGACCCTCCTTGGTCTTGAAGGCTGTTTTCCACTCATCTCCTTCTCGAATCCGTATCTGATGATAGCCACTCTTCAGATCTATCTTTGTGAAGTAATGAGCTCCACTCAAGCAGTCCATAAGATCATCCATCCTTGGTAAAGGAAACCAGTACTTGATGGTTATCCTATTTATAGCTCGAGAATCTGTACACATCCTCCACTCTCCATCCTTCTTTGGTACAAGTACTGCAGGTACTGCACATGGACTCAGGCTCTCTCAAATCAAGCCCTTCCTCAGCAACTCCTGAACCTATCTATTTAGCTCCTCTATTTCAGTAGGAGTCATCCTGTGAGCATCCTTGTTAGGAAAACTAGCTCCTGGAATCAGATCTATCTAATGACTGATTTGCCTTACTGGTGGCAATCCATTTGGAACATTATCAGAGATAATATCTCCAAATTCCCCTAGTTAATCTGAAACTTCAAATGGTATTTCACTACTACCTTCTTTATCTTTCCTAGGAATCAAAGCATAGCACATATGCTGATGTTTCGTGCCATCTAAAAACTTCCTTCCATCAACAAGACAAATCCTAGCACTGCTACATACCTTTTCACCTTCCTTTTTCAAGGGCTTTAATTTGTGGTGAACTCCATCCTTTGTCAGAGAGTATGTGTTTGCATGTCCATCATGTATTGCATGTCTATCAAACTGCCATGGTCTACCCAACAATAGATGGAAAACATCCATCGAAATAACATCATAGAGAACTTCATCATGGTAACTCCCAATTTTGAATTTTACTAAACATTGTTCACTTACCAGGACCTTATGATCATCTTTTACCCAAGAAATCTGATAGGGTTGGTGATGTTTCTCCCTCTTGAGCTTTAGCTTAGAGACCATCTCTTCTGATACCAAGTTATCAATGCTACCACCATCAATGATCACGTCACAACATTTATCCTCACACTTGCATTTGGTACGAAACAAACTCCTTCATTGTCTTGGTTCATTCTCACCACTTAGTAGGACTCTTTCATTTACCAAGGTCTCTCCTCTTTCTGCATCCTCTGAATGTGATGATTATGCATCCTCATCCACATGAGCAACCCCAGCTTGGCCCTCAGCTCTCCTATCTATCCTTCCTTGTCGTTGAGCGCATTCAAAGGCATGATGACCTTCTTCATTACAATGAAAACAGGTACCAAAGAAGCCTCCTCTTCCATGTCCATGTCCTCTACCTCTTCCTCTTTGATTTCCAAAGTCTTGATCATGGGAGCGGTTGAAACCCTCATTCCTCTGGTTTCTGCTAGTACCCACATCTTCATTTTTTTTTGGGGTTTCATTGTGGCCTCCAAATGATCTACCGCTTCCCCTTCCTCCTTGACCGCACCCTCTTTGTCTTCCTTCAAACTTTTTATTCAGCTTCTCTTCAACTCGTAGGGCAAACTGGTATGCCTCTTCAACGCTGGTCATTCTTACCAGACTTAATTCCTCCTGGATGCTAGGTCGCAACCCACTGATATAATGAGCAACCTTCTCCTTATTTGCTTCTGCATGCCCCGCTCTAATCAAGAGTCGGTAAAACTCCTCTGTATATTCTTGGACTGATCCTCCTGCTTGCTTTAACCCATGCATCTTCTTAAACAGATCAAGCTCGTAGTCCCCAGGAATGAACTACTTCTTCAATTTGTGCACCATGCGATCCCATCTTGTTATCTTCTCCTTTCCTCTTCTAACTCTTTCCAGTTGAACCTCTTGCCACCAGATTTTGGCATGGCCTTTTAGTTTGGCCTTTGCAAACTTAACCCTATCTGGGTCCCTTATATCCTCATACTCAAAGTATTCTTCCAATTCATTGATCCAATCGATCAACTCATCTGGTTTCAGATTTCCTGAAAATATACCCACTTCAATTGTAGGTCTTTTCCCAAACTTAGTAATGGCCCTAAAAAGCCTTTCCTCTACAGGATTCAGAACTTCCCCGTCAACTTCCTCTTCTGGTCCCATTACTTCCTCTTCATTGTCATCCTCACTATTGTCACCTGCGGCAACATTTGCTCCTCTACAAAGCTCCTCTTGCAATGCTTGTACCTACCTCTAGAGGGCTCTCACCTCCTCAGGATCAATAGCTCTGGCCCTTCCACCATGCTTTCTTCATGGAGACATCTTCTAACTCGAACCGACAACCACACAGTCCTGGTGCAAACTGCCTCACAGTCGGCGCTCTGTCTACACACTCAGGAAAACCCACTCTGATACCACTTGACGGGGACACAACCCAAGAATAGAATGGACACAACAGAAAAGAGAAATTATATTAACTGATAAAATAAGCTAGTAAAAATAGTATAGAGAAAATAAACTTCAAAACATGCCCTAAGGGCTTACAATAGCATAAATCTAGAGCATATTTCTCCTTTTAGCACCTCCTCTCAAACTCCACTCCGAACTGCCTTTTACAATGCCAGAAATCTCCTTAAATAGACCCCAGAGGGTTAAGGACTAGGAGTATATTCTAGAAAGTGCTAGTAGGCATCCACCGACCAAATAGAAGGTTTTGGAAGCTGCGTTAGAAGTCGGTGCAATTCTAGAAGAATCCAGAAACAGTAACCGAACTTTTGGGAGGCATAACTTTTGAATCGTAGCTCCGATTGACAAACCGTTTACATTTTTGGAAAGCTCTCGAAGCACTTTATAGCCCTATGGACAAGCTTTTCTCATTCCCTATTTTTCAACCTTTTTGAGGTCATTTAATGCCCCAAACCTGACTTTAAAGCATTCTTGGGAGGTCTCCAAAACCTGAAAAACTACAATAACTTTCAAACCATGGGGCCTATTGACCTAATTCTTTTTTTGGAATTCTCTAAATCATGATTACATTCATTTGGCCAATTCACACCTTCTAGTTTATCGAAATGATGGCCCAAATACATGCTCCTATTTTTTTAGGATTTTCAAACACATTGATAGTTGAACTATGAGAGTTGGAACCTTTATTTGAGCGAAATGGGTATCCAAAAATGTAAACACATGAAACAGAAACTAAGTCTAAGTACATTTTTTTGGGTGACACAAGATTGCCCTTATACCTCTGGATGCTCCTGCATCACCCTTTGACCCATTAAATGACAACATATGTCCCTAGGGGTCCTAGGACCCCTAAGGACTTATTAGAATCATTCATATGGGTCAAAGGGGGTCATAGGGTGACCTATGACACCCTTTGACCCATGAAATGATGACATATGTCCTTAGGGGTCCTAGGACCCCTAGTGACATATTAGAATGATTAATATGGGTCAAATGGGGTCATCAGTTGATCCATTAAATAACGAGATATGTTCCTAAGGGTCCTAAGACCCCTAGGGACATATAAGAATGGTTAATATGGGTCAAAGCGGGTCATAAGTTTACCTATGACCCTCTTTGATGCATTAAATGATGACATATGTCCCTAGGGTTCCTAGGACACCTAGGGACATATTAGAATGGTTAATATGTGTGAAAGGGTGTCATAGGTTGACCTATGACCCCCCACAACCCATTAAGTGACGAGATATGTACCTAAGGGTCCTAATACCCCCAGGGAAATATTATAATGGTTTATATGGGTCCCCCATGAAATGATGACATATGTCCCTAGGGGTCGTAGGACCCCTAGGGACATATTAGAATGGTTAATATGGGTCAAAAGGGGGTCATAGGTTGACCTATGACACTTTTTGACCCATGAAATGATGACATATGTCCCTAGGGGCCGTAGGACCCCTAGGGACATATTAGAATGGTTAATATGGATAAAAGGAGGTCATAGGTTAACCTATGACCCCCTTTTATCCATTAAATGATGAGATATGTCCTTAGCGATCCTAGGACCCCTAGAGACATATTAGAATAGTTCATATAGGTCAAAAGGGGTCATAGGGTGACCTATGACCCCCTTTGTCCCATTTAATGATGACATATGTCCCTACGGGTCCTAAGACGCCTATGGACATATTAGAATCATTCATATGGATAAAGGGGGTCATAAGGTGACATATGAGCCTCTTTGACCCATTAAATGATGACATATGTCCCTAGGGGTCCTCGGACCCCTAGGGACATATTCGAATGGTTAATATGTGTGAAAGGGGGTGGTAGGTTGACCTATGACCCCCCACAACCCATTAAATGATGAGATATGTCCTTAGGGGTCCTAGGTCCCCTAAGCACATATTAGAATGGTTAATATGAGTCAAAGGGGGTCATAGAGTAACCTATGACTCGCTTTGACCCATTAAATGATGACATATGTCCTTAGGGGTCCTATGATCACTAGGGACATACTAGAATGGTTAATATGTGCGAAAGAGGGTCATAGGACCCCACGACCCATTAAATGACTAGATATGTCCCTAGGGGTCCTAGGACCCCTATTGACATATTATAATGGTATATATGGGTCAAAGGGGGTCATAGGGTGACCTATTACCCCTTTTGACCCATGAAATGATGACATATGCCCCTAGCGGTCAAGGACCCCTAGGGACATATTAGAATGGTTAATATGGGTCAAAGGGGGTTATAGGTTGACCTATGATCCCCTTTGATGAAATAAATTACGACATATGTCCCTAAGGGTCCTAGGACCCCTAAAGACATATTTGAATGGTTAATTTGTGTGAACAATCCATTGAATGATGAGATATATTCCTAGGGGTCCTAGTGATATATTAGAATGGTACATATGGGTCAAAGGGCGTCATTGAGTGACCTATGACCCCCTTTGATGCATTAAATGGTGACATATGTCCCTAGGGGTCCTAGAGACCTAGGGACACATTAGAATCGTTCATATGGGTCAAAGGGGGTCATAGGAGGTCATAGGGTGACCTATGACCCCCTTTGACCCATTAAATGATGACATATGTACGTAGGGGTCCTAGGATCCCTACGGACATATTAGAATGGTTTAATATGGGTCAAAGGGGGTCATAGCTTGACCTATGAACCCCTTTGACCCATTAAATAATGAGATATGTCCCTAGGGGTCCTAAGACCCCTAAGGACATATTAGAATGGTTAATATGGGTCAAAGGGGGTCATAGGTTGACCTATGACCCCCTTTGATGCATTAAATGATGACATATGTCCCTATGGGTCCTAGGACACCTAGGGACATATTAAAATGGTTAATATGTGTTAAACAGGGTCATAGGGTGACCTATGACCCCCCCGCTACCCATTAAATGATGACATATGTCCCTAGGGGTCCTAGGACCCCTAGGGACATATTCGAATGGTATATATGGGTCAAAGGGGGTCATAGGTCACTTTGACCCATTAAATGACAACATATCTCCCTAGGGGTCCTAGGACCCCTAGGGACATATTAGAATAGTTAATATGTGTGAAAGGGGGTCATAGGTTGACCTATGAACCCCCATGACCCATTACATGACGACATATGTCCCTAGGGGTCCTAGGACCCCTAGGGACATATTAGAATGGTATATATGGGTCAAAGGGGGTCATAGGGTGACCTATGACCCCCTTTAACGCATTAAATGACAAGATATCTCCCTAGGGGTCCTAGGACCCCTAGGGACATATTAGAATAGTTAATATGTGTGAAAGGGGGTCATAGGTTGACCTATGACCCCGCATGACCCATTACATGACGAGATATGTCCCTAGGGGTCCTAGCACCCCTAGAGACATATTAGAATGATATATATGGGTGAATGGGGGTCATAGGGTGACCTATGACCCCCTTTGACCCATTAAATGATGACATATGTCCCTAGGGGTCCTAGGATACCTAAAGACATATTAGAGTGGTTAATATGTGTGAAAGGGGGTCATAGGTTGACCTATGACCCTCCACGACCCATGAAATGACAAAATATGTCCTTAGGGGTCGTAGGACTCCTAGGGACATATTATAATGGTTAATATGGGTCAAAAGGGGTCATAGGGTGACCTATGACCCGTTTTGACCTATTAAATCACGAGATATGTCCCTAGGGGTCCTAGGACCCCTAGGGACATATTAAAATCGTTCATATGGGTCAAACCCTATGACCCCCTTTGACCCATTAAATGATGACATATGTCCCTAGGTGTCCTAGGACCCTTAGGGACATATTCGAATGGTTAATATGTGTGAAATGGGGTGATAGGTTGACCTATTACCCCCCACGACCTATTAAATGATGAGATATGTCCCTAGGGGTCTTAGGATCCCTAAGGACATATTAGAATGGTTAATATGGGTCAAAGGGGGTCATAGGTCACTTTGACCCATTAAATGATGACATATGTCCCTAGAGGTTCTAGGATCCCTAGGGACATATTAGAATGGTTAATATGTGTGAAAGGGGATCATAGGTTGATCTATGACCCCCCACGACTCATTAAATGACAAGATATGTCCCTAGGGGTCCTAGGACCCCTAGTGACATATTATAATGGTATATATTTGTCAAAGTGGGTCATAGGGTGACCTATGACCCCTTTTGACCCATGAAATGATGACATATTTCCCTAGGGGTCGTAGGACCCCTAGGGACATATTAAAATGGTTAATTTGGGTCAAAGGGGGTCATAGGTATACCTATGGCCCCCTTTGACAAATTAAATGACAACATATGTCCCGAGGGGTCCTAGGACCTGTAGGGACATATTACAATAGTTAATATGTGTGAAAGGGGTTCATAGGTTGACCTATGACCCCCCACGACCCATTAAATGACGAGATATGTTCCTAGGGGTCCTAGGACCCCTAGGGACATATTAGAATGGTATATATGGGTCAAAGGTTGTCATAGGGTGACCTATTACCCTCTTTGACCCATTAAATGATGACATATGTCCCTAGTGGTCCTAGGACCCCTAGGGACATATTAGAATGGTTTGTATGGGTCAAAGAGGGTCATAGGGTGACCTATGCGCCCCTTTGACCCATAAAATGACAACATATGTCCCTAGGGGTCCTAGGACCCTTAGGGACATATTAGAAAGGTTAATATGGGTCAAAGGGGGTCATAAGGTGACCTACGACCCCCTTTGACCCATTAAATGATGACATCTTTATATACTATTAATACTATTGTATCATAATAATAATAATAATATAAATAAACACTAAATATTAATACTATTATATATATATTAATAATAATAATACTATTATAGCTATAATAATAATATATATATTAATACTATTATGGCATAGTATTAATATATATATATTAATACTATTGTAGCATAATAATTATAATAATATAAATAAACACTAAATATTAATACTATTATATCTATAGTAATAATAAGAGTACTATTATAGGTATAATAATAATATTGATGCTATATATTAATACTAATAAACCAAAGTCGGTTTCCCTTCAATTATTATTCTAATATTAATACTAATATAGCAAAGGCTTTTTTCCCTCTAAATCTTATTAGATAAGATCGGATATCTGATTGTAAATTGGATATTTGATTGTAAATCCGATATCCGATTTCAAATCAGATATCCGATCTGAAATCAAATATCTGATTTTCCCCAACACCAGTTTTCAACATATCCCTATCCCTGCAGACCCGACAACATCACTTTTTCTGTTCTTTTTTTAGCGATTTTGCAAAAAAGTGCATGTTGGGGCCCAACCAATCAAAAAAAATGTGAAAATATAACCTCATTTGTTCGAATTTTTCATCTCAATGGGGAGTAGCTGTCAACAAAAGGATAAATGCAAAAGGAAGATATCCAATGAAGACATTGCGGGATATAGGGAAAGAGATAAATTGAAACACTGAAGAAAAAGACAAGGTATGGTAGATATTAGTCAAGTTGACGATGAATTAGTCGAAGGTGAAATCATAGAGTTAGATAATGAGTATGTACAATTGGGGAATGAAAATGTACCTATTGAAAATGATAATGCCGAAATTGAAAATTTAGAGAATGAAAATTTTGAAGATGAAATGCTACCAAGTCATAATCCAAATTGCATAGTTGACCATGTCGAACATGACAATGAGCAGGAACCTAATGCACAAGAACATTACATATCTCCTAATTATAATCAACATGAAGGTTCTAAAACACCAAAATGGATAATTGAAATTGATGAAATGATTATTACTAGTTTGGAAGGGAACAAATCAGAAAGAACCATTCAGTTATGGGCTTCAAGACTATATCATATATTTTTTGGCAACAAGACAGTGTTAGAGCAAGGTCAGCTTTTCATGCACTTATTAAAGATGCAAAAGATGAGACCTATGCTTTCCAAATTGAAGATTCATGTCAATAAAAAGTTGGAAAGAAATGCCATTATTGTGAAGAATCTTTTCAGTGCTCTGAATAGCATTGGGAAAAATAACAGGGAGAAGGATAACAGTGTTGCTCGAAGGGTTATTACAACCTCTTTGGTAAGTCGTCATTTGAGAAAGGGTAGATATATGAGACAAACTTTTATTGATTTGAATCTAAATCGTACTACTTTGAGAAGAGCATTTAGTCGATGAGAGAAAATTGATGATCCTCTTCAAAATGAAACATGGGCATTTGGTGGGAGACTTCCACGTTTTGATAAGAAGCTATCCGATGATGTGAAGGAAGAAATTACACAATTTTGGCACTCTAACTCATGAGTATCGCCTAATGCTAAAGACGTGTTAAAGTTGAGAATTGGCATCAGAGACCGCATGCCACATCCTAAACACTATTTGGAGGTAAGTCAAACTATGTTGTTCAAACAATTAAGAGAGAGTCATCCAAGTCTACATATATCACAAAGGGCTTTTGAATTTTTGAAGCCATTTTATTGAGTGCCACTCAAAATTCAAAATACATGTTGTTGCAAATATCAGGTTGAGTTTTCTAAGCACTATGAACTACTACGCTCCATCTGTTCTACTTTTCATAGTAAAGAAATGTTGGAGGATTGTGGTGCTAGTGAGCTTCCAAAATCATCAAGAGACTTGCTAGATCAACTTTTATGTCGTAGAGTTGATGGTTGTTTCTTTTATAGAAATGCTTTCTTAAATGAGAAGTGTTCACAATGTGGTGGCTTAACCAAGTTTGACACATGTTTCCATGAGGGGTGCGAACAAGATCTTGGTAAGACAATAGTGAAAAAAAAGGTATATGAAATGGTGAAATACACATTGAAGAGTGGAGGTGAGAGCTCTAGATGTGAATTGGTTGGAAAATATATCAGTGTGGCTAGTTTTATTTCAGATTTCAAGGAAAATATTTTTTACAAGTATGCAAGACATAGTCATAGGTCTAAGTGGTTGGATGAACAATTTAGAATGTGCAAGGAGACTTTTCCCATTGGCACTATTATATTAGTTGTTGATTTTGCTGAGAAGTACACATTGCAACCTTAAAATCAGACACAATCTCAGTATAAAAACTCTATTCAGATTGCTATTTTTGTTCACATAACATATAGACATGCCTCTGATAGTGCAGAAGATAATCGAAAGATTATTATAGAGTATCATTTTTATATGAGTGATGATAGATCTCACTCTCACAAGTTTATGCAACATTGTTTTGAGAATTATTTTGATTTCTTACATGAGCATGCAATTGCTATGAATAGACATATCATTTGGTCAGATAACTATACAGGTCAATTCAAGAATGCTCGCATGTTTTATTGGTTGTGTAGAATGCATGTAGAGAGAGGGGTGCCTCATATTTGGAGTTTTTTTGAGTTTGGCCATGGAAAAGGGGAACATGATGGAGCGGGGGCATGTGTGAAGAGAGCTCTAGTCAAGGAGCAACTAAAGATTTCAGCAGTTTCTTTTGGTTGGTTGAGGAAGGGTTCGTAGCTGAAAGATTAGATTGTGCTATAGTGAGAGACTCATCAAAAATGCATTCATTCCAGAGCTCTAATTCTAGTACATGGACCATTTGGACACGACAGCTAGCTTGCTTTTTTCCTAGTTGTTTTCAGTGAGATTGGGATCACTGTGAGAAAATTCAGTGGGTGGACACATGGGCTCCACATTATCTTACTCCTTTGTCTATCATATCCTCTATTAGAAATTATGACATGGAAAGTTCACTTGAGCATAACCATCTATGAGATCTACTTCAGCCAGGACATGTCTTTGCATTGGTTACACCACAAGGGAATGATGAGAAATCTGATTATTGGTTAGCACATTGTGTAAGAGGTAAACAAAAACTTGCACAACCAATCACAGATGATGATGGATTCACATATCCTACTGTTTTAGTGGTTGTCGCTGGAACATGACTGTAGACATACATTCTTAGAAGGAATGGAATTCCTACATTCGAAGACTATCAGAAGCACAAAATAATTCTCATATATTCGCATCTTTTTATAGCAACAAATGTAAAGTTGTTGAAGCATCAAGGAAGACCAAAAGTAAAAGAACTTTTTACTATTGCAAATGTTGATCATGAAGCCCTATTGGAGACCCTAAATCAGAGAGACGACCCTATTGGAACACTCAGCTAGGTATATTTACTTCTTATGTTATTTTTTTCATATTGATTCAATGAACTGATGATTATCTTGTTTATTACAATAAGTTACTAATTTTTTTATGATATTGGAATGTAGGTACATCATGAAGATTTGGGGGGGGGGGGGGGGGGGGGTGGGGCGGGGGGGGGGTGGTATTGGGGAGAATTCCTAAGATTTATGATGTATTATGACAGAAAATGTGTATATGGTTTTTGTAATAATGAAAAAGACAAGTTAAATTACTTGCACATTCTAATTTGTATTTTGGTAGGTTCTTTGTCAGGAATTATAAGAGGAAGATATTGAACAAGTTCTTGCAAATCATATTTTCATGTGATACAAGGCTATAAGGACAATTTTAAGAGCATTTATAACTATATGAAAGATACTTGCTTGCGGATATCTGATTACAAATTTGGTTTTTTCCTTATTTGACATAAAGCTGACATTATGATTATTAAAACTATTTTTATCAAACTAATCAAATAAGAAAAATCTAAAAAGTACGGATGAACAATTAGAATACTTGATTTCTTGCATTTTGCAACCAATCATGGCATTTGAAAGCATAAAAAGTCATAATATTGTATAATTTTTTGAAAGACTTTCATATTGAAAAGTTGTAAAGGACCATGAGATTTGAACTTTAGTAATGTCTAAGTTTGCATAGGGTAAGTGAGTCATTACATAGGTCTTAATAAAGTCTCATAATAATCTCAAGTCATTTCATAAGTTGAAACATTCAATAAGTCACTTAAAATTTAGCTTATTGCTTTAGAAAATTCAAATCTTGAATGTAACGGCTACATGAGCATTTTGGAAGGAAAATTTATAGTTTAAATTTTATGAATTATAGGGAACACTAGTGCAAAGCACCTAATCATTTTTCCTTTCTTGATGTAATATGGTCTAGGGATAGATCTAATGATCTCCCTGTGACCATCCACATTTGTAATGGACACAAGACCCCATGGTACAACTATAAGCCTTGGCCATCAATTGGTCCAATAAAGTGGATTTTTGGTAAATTCCATGTTTTTTAGGTAAGTCTAGATGTTTAGAAAATTATTAGGGTCCCTAGGAGTTTGTAGAGTCAATTTGCAATCAAATTTTCAATAAAACTTGTCTTAGCGCAAAAATTGCAAAAAGTTGCTTAGCAACTTTTGCAATTTTCTTGACAACTTTTCAAAATCTAACTGCTAATGGCTAGAACTATTTGAATCATCAATGCCATTAGCTCCAACTGGGTGGGTGAACCCTAGTGACACCCTTGTTCCAACCACGGAGACCATCTATCATCCGTGGCCACCCCGTACCGAGGAGTCCCCAAGGTTCTCTAAGTGCATTTTGAGGTCGATCTTCTGAGGGTCATAAATCGGAGCTCGTGAGGGATATTGATGAACTATCAAATGCTACAGGATAGTGATGTTGAGGCCTAAAATAACCTATCTCATTTTTGAGAGATCACATTCCATTTGGATTCGGCACAGTGATCTCGCTCAATGCCAAAACTCGCAGTGTGCCTCAGTTCATAGGTGTACCATAGCGTAACTTTGAAACCACTGATCGTGGCATCAAATTGTTAGTTCCATTAGCTTCAGATGGGTGGGTAAACCCTAGTCACACCCTTGTTCTGACCATGGAGACCATCCATCATTTGCAACCACCCCGTACTGAGGAGTCCCCAAGGTGCTCTAAGTGCATTTCGAGGTCGATCTTTCGAGGGTCATAACTTGGAGCTCGTGAGGGCTATTTATGAATTTTCAAATGCTACAAGACAGTGACGTTGAGGCCTAAAATAACCTATCTCATTTTTGAGACATCACATTCTGTTTGGATTTGGCACAGCAATCTCGCTCGATGCCAAAACTCGTAGTGTGCCTCAGTTCATAGGTGCACCACAGCGTAACTTTGAAACCGTTGATCGTGGCATCAAATAGTCAGTGTCATTAGCTCTGGATGGGTGGGTTAACCCTAGTCACACCCTTGTTCTGACCATGGAGACCATCCATCATTTGCGGCCACCTCATACTAAGGAGTCCCCAAGGTGCTCTAAGTGCATTTTGAGGTTGATCTTTTGAGGGTCATAACTCGAAGCTCGTGAGGGCTATCGATGAACTATCAAATTTTACAGGACGGTGATGTTGAGGCCTAAAATGACCTATCTCATTTTTGAGAGATCACATTTCGTTTGGATTTGGCACAATGATCTCACTCGATGCCAAAACTCATAGTGTGCCTCAGTTCATAGGTGCACCACAGCGTAACTTTGAACCACTGATCGTGGCATCAAATGGTCAATGCCATTAGCTCTAGATGGGTGGGTGAACCCTAGTCACACCCTTGTTCTGGCCATGAAGACCATCCATCATTTGCGGCCACCCCATACCGACGAGTCCCCAAGGTGCTCTAAGTTCATTTCGAGGTCGATCTTTCGAGGGTCATAACTCGAAGCTTGTGAGGAAAATATATGAACTATCAAATGCTACAGGACGGTGATGTTAAGGCCTAAAATAACCTATCTCATTTTTGAGAGATCACATTCCGTTTGGATTCGGCACAGGGATCTCGCTCGATGCCAAAACTCGCAGTGTGCCTCAGTTCATAGGTGTACCACAGCGTAACTTTAAAACTGCTAATTGTGGCATCGAATTGTCAGTGCCATTAGCTCCAGAGGGGTGGGTAAACCCTAGTCACACCCTTGTTCTGACCACAAAGACCATCCATCATTTGCGGCCACCCCATACCGAGGAGTCCCCAAGGTGCTCTAAGTGCATTTCGAGGTCGATCTTTCGAGGGTCATAACTCAGAGCTTGTGAGGGCTATTGATGAACTGTAAAATGCTACAAGATAGTGATGTTGAGGCCTAAAATAACCTATCTCATTTTTGAGAGATCACATTCCATTTGGATTCAGCACAGCGATCTCGCTCGATGCCAAAACTCGCAGTGTGCCTCAGTTCATAGGTGCACCACAACGTAACTTTGAAATCGTTGATCATGGCATCGAATCGCCAGCGCCATTAGTTCCAGATGGGTAGGTGAACCCTATTCACACCCATGTTCTGACCACGGAGACCATCCATCATTTGCGGCCACCCTATACCGAGGAGTCCCCAAGGTGCTCTAAGTGCATTTCGAGGTCGATCTTCTAAGGGTCATAACTCGAAGCTCATGAGGGCTATCGATGAACTGTCAAATGCTACAAGACAGTGATGTTGAGGCATAAAATAACCTATCTCATTTTTGAGAGATCACATTCCGTTTGGATTCGGTAGAGTGATCTCGCTCGATGCCAAAACTCATAGTGTGCCTCAGTTCATAGGTGCACCACAGTGTAACTTTGAAACCATTGATCGTGGCATTGAATCGTTAGCGCCATTAGCTCCGGATGGACAGGTGAACCCTAATCACACCCTTGTTCCAGCCGTAGAGACCATCCATCCTTTGCGGCCACCTCGTACCGAGGAGTCCCCAAGGTGCTCTAAGTGCATTTTGAGGTCGATCTTTTGAGGGTCATAATTTGAAGCTTGTAAGGGTTATTGATGAAATATCAAATGCTACATGATGGTGATGTTGAGGCCTAAAATAACCTATCTCATTTTTGAGAGATCACATTCCATTTGGATTCAACATAGTGATCTCGCTCGATGCCAAAACTCGCAGTGTGCCTCAGTTCATAGGTGCACCACAGCATAGCTCTGAAACCGTTGATCGTGGCATCAAATTGTCAGTGCCATTAGCTCCAGATGGGCGAATGAACCCTAGCCACACCCTTGTTCCAGCCACGGAGACCATCCATCATTTGCGGCCACCCCGTACCGAGGAGTCTCCAAGGTGCTCTAAGTGCATTTCGAAGTCAATATTTCAAGGGTCATAACTCAAAGCTCGTGAGGGCTATCAATGAACCGTTAGAGGAGACAAGTTTGTAAGAAGTAGTGGCTTAGTGTTTCATCTAAAATAAGTTAGTGGGAAGGCTTTATTAGAGGGTCTTGGCCAAACTAGTGGGGTGTCTACCCACTCTCTAATTTTAGAGACAGTTAGGTTTTGGAGGGAAATTAGGGGAGCTCTACTAAAACTATCCTTACCCTAGCTTGGACCAAGGTTGGTATCTCAAACTTGCTTCTTTTCCATTTCTTTTTTTTAGCATGGTTAAGCAAATATGCAAGTGTGGACTCTATCAATGGAGTATGCATTGCATTGCATTATGGAGTAGCATTCATGTGAGTTCTTGAATGGTGTTCATTCCATGTAGATTAGTGTGACACCATTGTGCATCTTGTTGTATTGTGTGGAGTATTGTGAGTATGAGGTTTGGATTTCCTCTATTTCCTTGTTGTATTATGGGTGTTGTATTATCCATTGTATGCCATAACCATTCATATCTTGCTGGGGGTGATAAGGAAAGTATGGTGTAGAAATGAAGTTTGAGGAGTTATAGCTGATGGTAGTGGGTTTGGAGGAGGAAATGTGGAGGCCCTAAGAGGGCATTAAATTGTTGATTTATGATAGCCCCAAGAGGGCATGAAATTTTCTGAATTATGATAGCTCCGAGAGGGCATGCAAATTGTTTATTGCAGATATGGTTTGGTATGGAAAGTCTCTATTTTAGAACACACCTTCACCCTATGTTTATGGTTCCATATGTGAATCCATTGTGAAATAGCCTTGGGGGGAAATTGTTCAAGTTTGAAATGTAATGTTTATGCATTGAAAGATTGTATGTGTATCCCAGTTTGAGCCTTGTTCCCTAGTGCGGGGGTGGTCTCTTTGAGGCTTATGGTTGGGTGGAAAGCACCCATGGTCCTTGTTATTTTGTTGTGTTGCATATGCAAATTTGTGTCCAAGGGAGCAATGGAAATGGCTTGGAATGATCATCTTGCAGATTGATGTTGGATGAGAAAACTTGACATTGTGCTCTCATTTATGAAGGAAGATTCAGCAGCTTGTTCATGTTCTCAAAGATCATGTTGGACAATGTTCATGCCACTCATTGTCCATATCTTTCAATGTTCATGTTCCTTATGATTTTCAAAAGTCCCTTATGTTGCCCCATTGTGATGGAAGGAGATTGTATCATTGTTACCTAATGTGCGTGTAGAGGAAATGATTGATAAGGTTGTATATGCATGTTTCATTTGGAGTTTATATTATTATGAAAGCATTGGTATGAGTCGCAGATTTACTTTGACATCATTGTTATCATTTGAAAATGTGAAAGAAAGTTTTCTCCTTGTGGTATTGTAAATGACTAGTTGATAATAATAATCCATAGATGTTATGTGATACCATTGATTGTATAAATTTAAAACTTAGTAGATTGCTTACAATCTTGTTGTGCACTCAATAATTTGGAAGGAAAATTTTATGTTCATATCACATGCACTCAATAAAAGCCAAGATTGATCTTGACCGCCCTTCTAGAGTAGCCCCCAACATTTCCTAAGCCATCATAATGCAAAAAGTTTTCTCCACTCCCCAAGGCGTATTGTTAAATCTGACATTCATTCTGACATGTCATGTCAAAAATTTTATCCTTGAGCTTGCCTCCTTGAAAAGGGGTTTCATCCCCATTAATATACTTGGGTGCATAGGAGAAAGGGTTTATGTCACATCCTTTTCTTATGCACTAGTCATCCCCTCCTTGCAGGAGTGGTCGTGTGTTCCCAAGCATAGGTAGTCGACTTGAAATTTCTTGCAGCAGTAGTCGCGTGTTCCCAAGCATAGGTAGTCGACTTGAAATTAAGGGGGAGTGGGATAGCAATCCCAAGGGATTTGTACTTAGGAGAATGTCAAGTTGACATTTAATATGACTTGTTCACATTAGGATTGCTGATTGGAGGGATGGGAAAAAGATGTCCTAAGTCTTGAATTAGTCAAAATTTTGCACATGACCCATGTGGGACCTTGTGGGGACCATGTGTAGGAAGAAATGTGGCCTTGGTAAGAGTTAGGAAATGATGAGGATTTAAGATAGATAGGAGATTCACCCTTTAGATTTGTTTTTTTTTTTTTATCAGATAATTATTTAATCATTTCAAGTCTTGAGTAGAGGATAATGACACTTAGTGTATTTGAGCTTAGTTTAAGGGTAATGTTTATATCAAGGGGCTCATTTAGAAACATGTAACAATTAAACCATATGGTAATGGAAAAGCTCAACATAGGAAAATAAATTAAATGAAATAAATAAGTTTACGAGAATGCATATATAATTGAACATGATGTTAAGTACGAAGGGTTTAATTAAATTAGTCTTAAGACTGTAAATTAGGATAGTTGGATGTAGATATAATAGGGTTAATATGAAGTAAGTTGTCGGGATGATGGGATTGGAGAATCAAGGATAAGGATGGATGGTGGATTAAAATAATAACTCAAATCTAGTTTTATCTAGTCAATAAAGCACATTGATAGATAAGAGTTACTAGATAGAATTGAATGTATGACAAACCTATGTAGATGTTGGATTTAATGTCAAGTGAATTTTATATTTGGCTTGAGGGAATGTTAGTTAGATAATGAATTTTGTGGATTCGATTGAAGATATTAGTAGAATATCAAAGTCGATAGAATATATATACCAATTTGGAAATGTAGTGTAGGAATAAAACATTAGTTAGCTATTATGTAATAAGGGTCAATAGGCATGTCATTAGAGGTAGCTTGTTAGCTCATGTACCCTATGTATAACTAATGATAATATGATTCATGTACACCACATTTTACTATGTTATTTGCATGAAATGATGAATACATATATGTTAGAATGACAAGGTATGTTATATAAAAATGTTATTTATACGCTTGCACCTAATCCTTGCATAAGAAATCCATCTAACAAATTTAAATTGACACACTCAATATGATGATGTAGTAGGATGTGTTTAAATACTAATCGTGAATTATTATTGAGTTAAGTACTTTGAATTGGCCCTTTGACTTACTAAGAGTTTCTCATTTTATGTGCTTACTAATTTGTACTATGAAACTACTTTGAATCTTAACATGCTTTGATAATAATAATATTGATAGTGAGAAAGTAAGCTTATGGTGAATAATTAGATGTAATAATGTAAAAAGTAAATGTAATAGTATAGTAATTATAGTAATTAAAATAGTAAATGTAAAAGCATAGTGTGGTAGCTAGATTAGTTAGTAGTTGATGAGCTAGATAGTTAGTAATTGTCTTTTGTTAGAGTGAGTTTAATTTATGTATTGAAATAGTAATTTTTGTGTTTAGGAAACCGTAGTGAGTGCTAGTTTGGTGAGGAAGCAATGTTGATAGAATGCATAAGGATGACTAAATAAAGTAAAGAGGGAGAAAATGACTTAGTATTGGTCCAATTTTTGAGAGGACCTGTAACCAGTAAGATATGGATGCAAGCACATGATACACGTTTGGCACATAAAACAAATTGTTTATTCCATAAGTTGTGTATAGTATGTGTTGAATGATGGATACTATCAATACAAGTGGCCCCTTCTCCATCATGTAGACTTTGAAGCTACCTTTGGGGCATATCTTTTCTAATTTCCAATGGTTAGATCCGATATAGTGTGGTAGATAAGTGTACATTTTCTTATTTGACTAAGGGTGCTCATGTGATGAGTACTAAATCTAAATTCTCTAGATACATGTGTTTAACCAATTAAGATATACTACACTTCCATACCATATAGTACTTGTCACATTAATATATATTGTAATGATTAATGAATGTGTGTACATTGGTAATGAGGATAATAAGTAATTCTGATCCCCTTCCCTTACATGCTAGAATCATGACCTAGTCCATATGATACAACCGACAGACCTTAATAGAATATTAGTATCAGAGGCTTGTTAGGATATGAATTACCTCACTAATTTATGAGTGTTGTATCTTGAACTTGCTCTTTTGACTCGTGATGCTAACTTGAACTAGATTGTCATCCAATCTATTTGAAAACCACCTATGATTAAAATGTTACAACTGGATGACACTATCCACATGAGTCTTGAACTCCTATTCAATGATAACCTTGTTTTACAATATGTAATTTCTTATGCGACTTCATAAGCTACAAAAAAAAAAATTGTTTTTACTAGTAAAATTTAGGGCATGACACATGATCCGCGATAAATTGAACAATACTAGATACTAAATTAATATGTATATCATTGTGCACATAGATGAGAAAAAATATATCAAAATACATGTATCCATAGACAAAATTTTACACAAATATATATCAAAGATCATGTATCCATAGACAAAGTACTCAAATATATATCAAAATACATAGATCCATATACAAAATGTGGCTAATCATGCCATCAGAATGTGTATAATATCAATGTTTCTGTATACAATGTGGCATATACCATCTCAAAATGTCTCATGATGCATCCTACAAAAACTATACTATCCTAAGGTGCTGGTGGATGATCAAAATGTAGCCTCTTCGCTGCACTAGGTGGATCAGATGCCTCCTACATAAACAAAAAAGGAAAACCCAAAGTTAGACTACTAAATTTATATGATTCTACGTATCTAACATTGAATTACTCAAATGCATAATGATCTTATTTGTAATAAAGATTAATACTATCGAAATTTCATAATAAATACCTCTCTTGTCGACCTCCTACACTGGTTAGGAGTCCTCTCGTATGCCCTCAGCATTGCTGGTACCTCTCTGGTTGTGGGCTGTATATGTTCAAATACCTTTGTCAAATGAATCCAAAATTTAAACTATAACATTATAATTCATAACATGCTAAATTTATAACATATTTAATCATGAATTCAAACTACAACTTACTATTGTAGGCTCCTCCTTAGGAGTGAGTGGTTGCGTCATCAAATCTATATAACTCTCTAGTCAGACCTCCTGTGCACTAGGAGTCTCCTATGAGATACAAAATAGTAGTTGTTACTATCATGGAAATCAGTTTTGAATTTATTTATGAAGATAAGGATAATAAAAAATAAATGATACTTATACATACAATGGGGCTCTCAGTGCGAATGAAAATCTCTGATGGTCTACGACGTAGAATCTGTAGAGGCTCATCACCAATAGCGATGCCCTATATACAATAAAGAATGTAATTAAATGGGATTACCACAAACATTTTACAAGAATGCATCGATATTTAGTCAAATAGAAAGTGCCTGATTAGCTTTCCTTTGTCAGTGCATGTTGGCTCACCCTCTGCACTTTGTCCCTCTGGGACAAGTGCTACCTGCAAGATAAAAGAAAGATTAGTAACCATATATGCTACAATATCAAATAGAAAAAAAATGCGAACACAACATAATGTACCGTAGATGTCTCAAGGCCAAATGAAATGGCTGAGAGCGTGGCATCATCAATCTATATGAGCTCCTCCTTGGTCATCAACTAAACATGAATGAAGATCACATACATATAAAAGTCAATATGGCATAAAAATTAAAATTACTCTATTATAAAAATTAACTTTAAATCACATATGTCATAACAAAAAAATATATACACGTACCGACACCGAAGGAGTCCATGCATCTGCATTCCCCTCCTCTCTCGCATTAGGGTCTGTAGCCTCTGCGTGTGTGTCTGGTGTATCCTCGTCTAATACAAAATGATACTCATGAAGATCACCTATGGGACCCAGGAAAATATTCTTGCACGTAATGCAAGTGTGTGGCACACAAACATGTGATGAGCTAGCCGATGATGAACTGGCACCAGCATCATCAACACAAGGAGGCAGGATTGGCCTAGCCTGAGATATTATTAGGCTACTCAGCCTATGAATGGCTCTAATAATCTAAGAGCTAGCCTCTATCATAATATCTGGATGCTGCACTTGAGGAGGAGGGGAGATATCAAGTGGGTTGACAGAAGTGCTAGCTTTCTTCCACTGGGAAGAGGGTCTATCCTGAGGAGCTCCTAGTCCTAAGCCCATGTTGGGCTTCATGCTCCAATAGTTCACTTTAAGTTTCAACACAAATTTAGCATATAATTTTCTAAGGAAATAAAATGGTATGTCTAAATTTCCATGTGGAGGGATATCAAAGACCATCCACCAACGATCCCAAAAGTTTGCACATATGGCATCATTTGTGCACTATTTAATCGATAGTTTGGATTTTTTTGGGTCAAATGGTAAATTGGTTTTCGAGTTCGCAAAAAGGCTGGCCAAATTGTCTTTACTTATGTTAAGGGCCACAACCTCATCATAATCCAAACCATCGTCAAATATCTCGTGCATTTGATCACGCCAACGAAGAGTGACATTTTGTTGGTTCATAAGGGTTTCAATGTTATCCACTATGGTGTTTAACATGGATAACGTAGGAGCCAATGTGGGTACATTATTATATGTTCTATGCAAACCTCTCAACTTGGTGAGATTTTCATTTATCAAATCCTCGATTTGAGGAGGGTTTTGAGGGGGTAGACGATCGTTTGGTGGGGGGTTACGAGAAATATTATTCCCTGCCTCAGTGTCATCATTCTGATCAGCCATTCCTATTGAATTGCAAAACGTATTATATATTAAAAAAAACCTTAATTTTAACATTTTAAAAAAAAAACCCTAGATTCAACTAAAACAAACAAAATCATGCTAAAATCTATTGAATTTAGATTAAAAATTAGTTTTAAAAAAAAAACCATACCTCAATATCCGATATCTGATTTTATAACTAATATCTAGTCGCGCGTCGATACTAGCCCCCAAAATGTGAGAAATAAGGGCTCGCGGGTTTGTTCTTTTTTTAAAATGTAATGCCGCAGGTATCAGATATCCGATATAATATCAAATATTTGATCACCCATTATATTTTATATATAAGATATACAACATATAGGTTTGAAATATTATATTATATTATATTTTATATATTTTTATATTATATTTTATATATATTATATTACATTAATATATATTATAATATTAAATATTATATTATATTATTATATTATTATATTATTATATTATTATAATATTATATTATATATTTAATAACAATATTATATTATAATATTATAATAATATTATATTTAATAATATTATATTATAATGTATTATACTGTTATAATATAATGTTTTTATATTATTATAATATTAGTATAATAATGTCATGAATATCGGATATCCGTTATTAAATTAGATATCTGATATTCGATGTTAAATCAGATATTTGATATTAGATCGAATATCTGATAAGGCTCGACCTTTCCTTCCAGGCTTGGTACCTGGATAGGTGGAAAAAATTTAGAGTGGATTTTGAATCGCTTTTAGACGTGTTCAAACTCTATTTTTTTCACATCGCCACTTTTTGGCACACCATGATCCTGCACATACCCATAGGAAAGAATTTAAGTGGACTATAGGAGTAGATAAGAGTTTTAATTTTGTTGAAATAGAAAGTTACTAAGTAGCCTATTTTAGCACTTCTTGATTTTAACAAGGTGTTTCAAGTAGATTGTGATGCTAGTTGTATTGCAATAGGAGCTATTTTGAGCCAAGAAGGTAGACCTATTGCTTATTTTAGTGAGAAGTTAGATGATGTAAAAAGAAAATATTATGTTTATGATCAAGAATTTTATGCTATAGTTCAAGCATTGAAGAAGTGAAGGCACTATCTTCTTCCTAAGGAGTTTTTTTTGTAGACTAATCATCAAGCTTTGTAATATCTAAGTAGTCAAGGAAATTTAAACCAAAGGAAT
>CM053783.1:345313467-345530967 GCA_028749045.1 Cupressus sempervirens | reverse complement strand
CCCTTTATCCAATGCTGATGTGACCCTCACAGCTGGTCTGTCCGTCCCCCCCGAAGTTTTTATTTCTGAAGCCATTCTTGACCATGTGGTCAATAATCCCCCCTTGGTTCCCACCCATATGCTTGCTTCCCAATTAGCCCCCGGCTCCCCTTGCTCGATGTTCGAGATTAGGAAGGTGGTGGTTGAGACTAATCTTCCTGCCACACCTTCTCCTACCTTAGTGGCATCCCTGCCCATTCCTCCTGGGCTCTCCCCCCTTGAACCTTGTCCTCCCTTGTTCCGCCTTGACCCACCTGTCACTCCCAACCTTGTAACCAATTGGGATTGCAAATTGGTTGTTAACCTTTCCAATGCCACTCTCGACCCCCTCTCTTTTAACTTCTTGAAACGGGGCCTCGATTTTACGATGACGCCGCAAATCATCCCATGGGTAGACTTCCTCATGGAAATCGAGAATGCCATTCGCTCTGTCCCTAATGATGTTGCCGAAATTATTAGGCAAGATTGTGCAGTCGCCCTCAGACATGCCAAACCGCCTAGGCACAACATCCCCAAGGTTGAGCTCCTCGCTTTCAAAAGTTTGTTGAATCATAATGACCTAGCAATCATCAAAGCGGACAAGGGCAATGCCACTGTCATTATGAATCAACAAGACTATGTCGCAAAAATGCTTGACCTTCTCTCTGACCCGCATAGTTATCGATCCTTATCTCGTAACCCTTGTGGTAAAATCTTGAAAAAAGTCAAAGCGAGTGTCTTGACCTCATCTTTTGATGATGTCATCAAGAAAAAGTTGGTCCCTTCCAAGGAAGTCACTCCCCGTATCTATGGGGCCCCAAAAATCCACAAGAGGGGAATCCCGCTTAGACCTATAGTTGACACTATAGGTTCCCCTACCTGCCCCTTGGCTACTCATCTAGCCAAGTTAATCTCCCCGTTGGTAGGTAACACGGACTCCTTTATCAAAGACTCAACCCATTTCATCCACTTTATTTAGGATTCCCATCTGGATAGCAATGATGTCCTGGTAAGCTTTGACGTGGTCTCGCTCTTCACTAAGGTCCCTATCCTCGATTCCATTGAGCTTGTTAAACGCAAGACCAATGCGGAGATTGGTAGTTTGGTTGAGTTATGCCTCAGATCAACCTTTTTCTCCTTCCAGGCGATTATCTACGAGCAAGTTGATGGAGTGGCCATGGGCTCCCCTCTCTCCCCTGTCATTGCCAACCTTTACATGGAGCATTTTGAAGAGGTGGCCCTGTGTTCTTTCCCTCTTCAACCTAAATGGTGGAAAAGATATGTTGATGACACTAATGTTTGCTGGCCTCATGGGTTGGACAAACTAGAAGAGTTCCACCAACACATCAATAACATTGCGCCTTCTATTTCTTTCACCAAGGAGCTCGAGTCTAGCAACCAATTACCATTCCTTGATGTTCTACTCATCAAGAAGCCAAATGGCTCCCTTGGTCGCCGTGTGTTTAGAAAGGCCACGCATACCGACCTATACATTCACTCATCCTCCCACCATCATCCTAGCCAGAAATTAGGCATTCTTAAGACCCTAGCTTTGAGGGCCCATAGGATCTGTGATGATGATCACTTAAACCTTGAGCTCAACCATCTCCGCCAGGTCTTTAAGCTTAATGGCTACTCTTCAAGGCAAATTTCTAGAGCCCTCAAGCAAGCCAAGTCCCTCCACCTAGCTCCCTCGAAACCTTCCCCTTTGCCTCTCCCCCCTCGCATCTTACATGCCTCCCTCCCTTTTGTGGAAGGCATATCCCATAAGATTGCCAAGATCCTTTCTAAAAATGGTCTGCGTGTTGCCTTTAGACCCCTCTCCAAGATCAAGAATCATATCCCACCTATCAAAGACCCTAGAGATAGGTATTCTAACTCAGGGATCTACAAGGTGGTTTGCTCCTGTGGCACCCCATATATAGGGGAAATGGGTCGCTCTTTCCACACTCGTATCAAAGAGCATGTAGTGGACATTAGGCATGATAGGGTTCACAAGTCAGCATTGGTTGAACACTCTCTGTCTACCAAACATCACATATGTTTGGAGAATACGCAAATCATTTCCAATGAGGATAACTTTTTCAAAAGGAAACTTAAAGAAGCCATCGAAATCAACAACCACCCCATCAACCTTAATCGAGATGATGGCTGGATCCTCAACCCCTCTTGGCTTCCCATGTTGTTCTCCAAGGACTGACACCCGTGCAGTGTGGGTTTTGTTTTTCCCCTTTCCCTCCTTCCCTCGTTGCGTGGCTGCTCTCCCCCGCCTTGTTTCTTGTCCTCTTCCCTCTTTTTCTTCCGTCTTGATTGCCCTCATGGGCCTTGTTTTTCGGTCTTCTCTCTCCTCCTCCTCTTGTCGGGGGCATTGCTTCCACTGCCTTTCTCTTTCCTTCTCATTTTTGTTCCTTTGTCCTAGATTCTCTTTTTAGTGCTCTTCCTCTCTTTCTTAGATCTTTTCTCACTTCTCTTTTCTGTTTCCCTAGCTTATTTCTTTGATTTATTTATTTATTTTTTCTTTTTTCATTCTCATTCTTGTTGATTTTATTCTGTCCGCTCGTATGTGTAACTTGTTCTTATTTTTACTTCATGCTTGTTATTATTTATCTTATAATTTTATTTTTATTTTTATTTTTACTTTTTTGTTTTTACTGATTAGTTGTCTAGTTGATAGGCATATATTCTTCTTGTTAAAGTTTATGGCTATACCTCTCTTTCTTCACCTTTTCTAATAGATAGATAATGCACACATATATTTGTTACATATGTATATATATATATATATATATATATATATATATATATATATATATATATATATATATATATATATATATATATATATATATATATATATATAATTTACGCTGTGCATCGATGCATCTAACATATAGTATAAATATATTAGATGCTTTTTTATTTGTGTTAGGTGTACTAAATATTTTAGCGTTCTCCTCTTACTTTTCAATGTCTTTATTTTTTGGTTATTTAGATAGGTAGTTTTCCATGTATACTCATCTAGTCAGCGTTTAAGCCCATGCCTCATCTATGATTTTAGTTCTTATCCATACATATAATATTAGCACATATATATTTTCGTGTATGTTTATAAGTATGTGTACGTGTGTGTACACACACACACACACACACACACACACACACACACACACATATATTAGTTGCCTACTTATATATGTAATGCGTGTATTACATATATACCACAAGTATTTATTATATTTTTCGTTATTTGCTTTTTTAGACTTTTAAGTTGTTAGGGTAGTTCTTAGTTGCTTTGATATATATATATATATATATGCATTTATATATAGATATACATATATGCATATATATACATATATATATACATATACATGTATATGTATACATATACATGTATACATATACATATACATATGTATATATATGTATACATATACATATATATATGTATATATATGTATATATATATATATATATAGATATATATATACATATATATACATATATATACATATATATACATATATCTTTGTTTGTATTTTTGTATATATATATATATATATATAACATTTTTTAGCTTTTGTTTGTCTTGGTCTTCGATAATAATTTATTTAAGTTTTATTTTAATTTTAATTTTTAATTTTTAATTTTTAATTTTATTTTCATTATTCTTTATTCATTTCTTTTCATCTCTTTTTATTCTTATTTTTAACTGTATTTTCTTTTCTTTTCTTTTCTTATTTACCTTTTTCTTGTGTGTTGACTTTAGTTTTAGTCTTTCCCCCCTATTGTCTTGTTTTGTTTTATATATTTTTATTTATTTATTATTTTTTTGGTTTAACCTTGGGGTTGGTGCTTTCTTCTCTTTTTCCTGTTCTCCTATATATGGTGAGTCTTTACTAAATCTTCTACTTACTTTATTTGACATCTCTTGCTCTCTCATCCTGATGATGGATCACGTAGTGTAATTCGAAACGTTGATGACAAATATCTCCACACAATCTAATCCAGAAACTGATTAACATAACATATCTATCTCATGGGTCGTCTCACCTCAATCACTTCCTTGGAACACCATATCCCAATTATTACATTTGAACTCCACAACCCTTGAGATACTTCATCTCAATGCATCTCTAATTCATCAAGTAACCTCAATGTACACCTAGTGCAAAACTCCCTTTAACACTATCATGCATAGATAATTGACTCTGCAACACTTCCCCACATAGCTCACCATAAAGCCCCAATGCTCCTAGTCAAACAAATCATTTGCCTCCTACCACAGGACTAGGTACTCTTCTTCCCTAGCTTTCAGACCTTAAATGTAGCTCACATCGAATCATCACCGATATTGGCTTAGGTACTTCACTTCACTAAGATAGGGACCCTTGCATTGCCACCAAACCTCACCACAACATGATAAGGTGGAGTTACTCTTCTTTGCTCACTTAATTATGCACCACCTTTATCTCATCCTGACACTAGAGTGAAGGACTACTCTACTTTGTTCCTCTTGAGGAAGGTCAACTACCTAAGCCACCCTTGATGCACATTAACACTTACCCTGTGGTTACACCTCATCTTGACTCCACAACTCGCCTACACCCCAACCATGATAGTGGGAACACCAATTAGCACAACCCCAAGTTTTCACATCGGCCCAGCTCCATGCCTCACCTACACCACAACCATGCTAGTGGGAACATTATGTAACACAACCCCATTGGATACACCTTAGATCAACACAAGGCTTCACCTATACGACACTTGTATGCGCCCAGCTTTGTAGCACAAGCCCATCAAATACTCTTTAGATTGACACAAGGCCTCACCTATACCACACTTGTGTGCTCCCAAATTTATCACATAAGTCCATACTCTTAGAGCCCATTTGGTTGTTGGAATAGGAAGAGAAAATTAGAATATGTTTTATATTCGATGTTTGGTGCACTCAATCGAAATTAGGAATATGAATACATATTCTGATTTTGCCCCTAAAATGAGCATATGTCTATGCCAAAGAATAACAGTTATTGGAAGAGGTCATTCCTATTCCCAATCTTTTTTTTTTTTAAATGATTTTTTTTTTTAAAAAAAATTAATAAATTTTTTAAAATTTTAATTTTAATTTTTTTTTTAAAATATTTTTTTAAAACATTTTTTTTATCATATTTATTTGTTTAAAAAAATGACACAAATAAAATAAAAATGGAAATAAATTGACCTTTTTACCATCACTAAAAAAATTAACCAAAAAACAATAAATTAAAACAAAAATAATTAAGAAAAATATTTTATAAAATACAAAACTTAATCTTATTCCTATTTCATTTTTGCACAACCAAGCAACAGATTAATATATTCTCAATCAAATTCCAAATGGACCAAACAGGATTGAAATTGTCATTTTCTATTCCTATTCCCCATTCCATTTTTCCACTCTAATTTTCAATTCCTATGCCAGCAATTAAAAGTGGCCCAAAGTTTCATCTTGTAATCGACATCCCTTACATTTAACATCGACGAAAGCAAACAAATAATAGCCTCTTCCTAAACTTTTCACATTCTAGAATATAGCGCACAACATAAATTTTGGAAGGCCCTTCTAACATGTTTAAGCGGGGAGTACAACATAATTCTTATTCCACTCGTGACAAAAGTAAATTAGCCTATGAACCAACTTTTACAAGGTGAAGTCACCAAGGAATAAGGCCACTTAGATTGTTGTGAGACAAACGCAGATTCATTAAGCTCTGACATTGAACAATATCCGGAGGAATGATTCCAGTCAGATGGTTTTTGTGGAGGAACAAAATTCGCAAACGCTCCAGTCGCCCCAATTGGGGAGGAATGAGCCCCTCAAGTTTGTTATTATGTAAGCTGAGCTCCTCCATATGACTGCAATTCCCTACCTCTACTGGGATGCCACCGGAAAGCAAGTTTCCGTTCAAATAGAGCAGCCTCAAGTGGGATAGTGATCCGAGTGAGGCTGGAATACGCCCTGTGAGTCGATTCTGAGTGGCAGAGATCACGGTGAGATTGCTGTACTTGCCGAGCTCCCATGGTATTTCTCCACTGAAAGAGTTGTTGGACCGTTCAACTTCTCTGAGTTCTGTACAGTCCCCAAGCGATTTGGGAATGTGACCTCCAAGCTTATTGGAAGTAACATACAGATATTGTAACTTTGAAAGCCGGCCCAGAGATTGTGGCAGCTCCCCAACCAGCTGGTTCTCGTGCAGAAAAAGCTCTGATAAATACTCACAATTGCCAATGGAAGAGGGTATCTCTCCAGTCAAGGGATTTTCTCCCAACCATAGTTTGGAGAGATGGGTAAGATTTCCAACATTTGACGGGATACCTCCTGTCAAATTATTGGTGGACAAAAAAAATCACCTCGAGCAGGGGAAGTCCAAAAATGGAGAGAGGAATGCTTCCGCTGAGGAAATTTTCAAAGATCGACAAATAATTGAGCTTTATAAGGCTACCCAATTGGACAGGCATCTTCCCGTGGAGATGATTTTCTGAGAGATCTAAAATCTCTAGCTCTGTGCAATTTCCTAGCTCGGGAGGGATGGTGCCAGAGAGATTGTTAGAATACAAGTATAGTTCTTTCAAATTGTGTAAACTAGAGATAGCCGAAGACAGCTTTCCTGAGAGTTGCCTTTGAGAAAGATCAATGTGATGTCCCCTTCTAGCTAGAGACATCACTTTAGCTGGTGATTAGCCTATCAGAGACCTCGTAGGCTAATAAGATTGGATAGAGGGTCACCTTGGTGTGGAGATCCTCCAAGGACCAAAGCAGAGTACTCTTCTGGGTTGCCAAAGTTTATTTATGATGAGTTTTCCTTTGAGTTTGGCTTGGTCAGGCTATTTTTAGCAGTTTTGGAGTTATAAAGATAGACCCCTGCTATTTTTAAAAAAGGGGTATGGTCATATGCAGTTCTATCATGTTAGCTCCCAGTCCAAACAACATTAAAAAATGTTCAGTAATAATGGAGATATTAATTTTTATTTAGTTAAAATAAACATTATTGGTTTTGAGCCTATATTGTTAAGTTATAATATATAACTTAAGTGAGGGTTATGATATCATAAAAGGGGCCATTGTTTCAATTAATTGTGGGTCCAAGCTTATGGAAAAATTAAAAGGGATTTTCTAAGTTTTAATGTAATAACATTTTTTATGTTATTATTATATCTTTTATCCCACATTGAGCGTGGAGACTCATTCTGGAGTCGAGGAGTCCTTATAAACAAACCTTGTCCTCCTTCAAGAGCAGGTTATGAGAAGTGCTTAAAAACTTTTCCTTTTGAAATTTTTTGAAGTTGTGGCAACAAGGGTTTCTACAAGTTTGAGAAGAATTCAAATTGTGGAGGACGTAGTATCTTCAGAGTTGATGCAATTTGAGGGTGTGAAATATCACTTGAATTTTGCCTGTGAGTTGACTTCATTCTGGAGTCAATATTGTGTTTAGTAGGAAAGAATTGGATGAATCTGTTACAGGTTGGAAGGGGTTATAACAGCAACTACAGTGTTGTGAACAGTACAACACTCCAGTGAATTTAAAAATCAGAGATTTAATATTGCGGTTTTTGATAGGCGCTACCCAAGGAGGAAGCAACCAACAGCGTGGTTGCGTAGTGGAGACAAAAATCAGATTTTTTTCAACTATTAATGATGATGTTTTTAATGTATGCTTCCAACAATAAGTATTGTACAAACATTAGGAGCCATCTGAATAAATGAATTTGATTAGCATTATAATCAGATTTGAGTTATAATTTGAGGTAGATTAGTTTTCAATATTTGTATTTTCTTTTCATTAACTCAAAAACCCAAAAACAGCTTAAAACATTCAAAAACAAACCAAAAACAATTATTACACCCAGGGAAACAAACAGTGATCAGCGTAGAGCCTATTTGGGGTTCTTACATTGGTATCAGAGCCTCATTCCTGCCATCCTGAGGGTTTGGGGAGTCATATGCAGCCACCGGAAATTGGACCACACAGGTACCATACTCGTAGGAGAGCTCTGATTGAAAGAGAACAGTTACAGGAAACAGGAAATATGGAAGAGAGGCATGATGGTAGTTCACCTAGAAACAGGAGGAATAATGATGATCAGGATACCAGAGAATTCTACCGTGCTATGGTTACAGGGTAGCAGCAGATGGCACAGGCATTACAAGCACTCACTACTATGGTAGAAAGGATGAACCCACCTGTTAGACAAAATGGGGAGCCGGGAGAACAGGGAGATAACAGGAGTGCTACAGGTAATCAGAGACCACAACGGACCCATTCCAGAACAGTTGATAGGCCTACACGCCCTACATTTGTTCCGGAGAAGCCAGAAGAAGCTCCAGTAGAGGAGGCGACAGGAGACCCCATATTCGCAGATGCACTCATGGCTGCAAATGATGAATGGGAATTATTAGCTCCGCAGGTTCGAGAGAGGATGACCTTTGAATGCTTTGTAAATCATAGGAGAGAGCATTACAGGTCACTCAGACAAGATAGGAGGCCTAGAGGTCAAAATAGTGAGCTGAAGAGGGCTACAGGCAAGCTTACTATGCTTAGATTTGATGGGAGTGGTAAGATGACAACTCAAGCTTGGATTCATAAGCTTGACACATTTTTGGCACTGAGGCCAATGACAGAGATTGAAGCTATCAAATATGCCACCTTGCATTTGGAGGGAATAGCACATGATTGGTGGTACCGTGGTATGGTAACACTTCAACATAACCAAGTGACAGAATACCAGGACTTTGTGGATAGGTTGGTTGAAAGATTTGACAAAAAAGATCCAGAGATTTACTTCCGGGACTTAGCACAGCTGAAACAAACAGGCAACTTGGAGTATTTCATTGGTGAATTTCAGCGGTTGGCAGTCATGGTGCCAAACATTTCAGAGCATAGATTGATAGTTCTTTTCATTAAGGGCCAATCTGAACCACTGAGAGGTTGGATAAAGGCATTTGATCCTATTTCTTTATAGGAAGCAATGAAAAAGGCAAGAAGTATGGAACATGCAGTCCCAACAAACAAATTTCAGTCCAAAGGAGCATCTTCTAGTAAGGATAACAAACCATTTTATAAAAAACCAGAGAGGACTGATTTTAAAAATGATTCTAAAGATAAAACTTTAGCACCTTTTGAAAAGGAAACATTAAACAATTTGAGGAAGAAAAAATTATGTTTCTACTGTAAGGGACCCTATGATGCAAACCATGATTGTCCTCTTAGGCCAAAGGGAAAAGCTAACAGAGTTATGTGGGCATACTATGAGGAATCAGAATCAGATAATTCAGATCAGCAGTCTGATATAGAGGAAATAGATGGTGAAAAAGAGGAAGACAAGGCTGAAAACTTGTCTAAAATGGAGTCCAAGGATGGGGAAGGAGATGGGCAACTTAGGGAAGCTCGTCTCACTAGTATTAAGCAAGAAGGGTCATTCCGGATGAGAGGAGTACTCGCTGGACAGCGAGTCATAACCTTGGTTGATACAGGTGCCACTCATAATTTCATTGATGCTAGGATGGTGGAGAAACGTGGCATACAAACAGAGGAGTTTGGAGGAATTAGAGTGAGGGTAGCGGATGGCTATGTCCTCAAATGTGATCGTAGGATCACTAGACTCCCATTGAAAGTTAATAATTATGACTTTAAGGCAGATTTTTATGTTGTACCTATGGGAGATACAGATATAGTTCTTGGGATGAGTTGGTTGCACGATATTCGTGAGTTCACTCTTAACCTCAAGGAGATGGAGATGAGGTTTAAAGTGAATGGGAAGACACATATTCTTAAGGCAATCAGGGACAGTGATCTCAGGATGGTCTCTTTTCATAGAATGGCTAGATTGATTCGACATGATCAGGTAGAGTGGGCAGCAGAGTGCATGTTGATGCCATCACAAGAGGGACAGCATAAGATTGAATATCCTCCTGATATTCAGGAGCTTAGAGTTAAACACTCTAAGGTGTTCAGTGACATTCCACTAGGTAGACCACCAAACAGAGGTATTGAGCACATTATTGAGTTAGAGGAGGGGGCTAAGCCCATCATGATTACACCTTACAGGCATCCGAAGAGGTTGAAGGATGAAATTGAGAAAACCATAAAGGAGTTACTTGCTATGTGCCACATTAGACCAAGTAAGTCTCCTTTTGCTTCTTCAGTGGTGTTAGTAAAGAAGAAGGATGGGACATTGAGGATGTGCATTGATTACAGAGTGCTTAATAGGAAGACGATTAAAAATAGATACCCCATTCCCAGGATCGATGAGTTGATAGATGAGCTTCATGGAGCTTGCTTCTTCTCAAAGATAGATTTGAGATCAGGTTATCACCAGATCAGAGTTAGAGAGCAGGATATCGAGAAGATAGCCTTTAGATGTCATTGTGGCCATTTTGAGTTTGTAGTTATGCCATTTGGGCTAACTAACGCACCTGCTACTTTTCAGGCAACAATGAATAGGGTTTTCCATCCTCAGTTGAGGAGATTTGTACTTGTCTTCTTTGATGATATCTTGGTATATAGTAGATCTTGGGAGGAGCACTTGGTTCACCTGGACACGGTGCTGGGTATATTGGACAGAGAATCCTTGTATGCAAAGGAGTCGAAGTGTGATTTGGGCATGACAGAGTTGTTGTACTTGGGTCACATCATCAGTGCAGAGGGCGTGTGCATGGATCCTGAAAAGATTCGTGCCATTGTGGAGTGGCCTTCACCGGTGAACCTTACATAGTTGAGGGGCTTTCTAGGACTATGTGGTTTCTACAGAAGGTTTGTGGATGGATATTCCAGGCATGCAGCACCCTTGACAGATTTGATGAGAAAGGGAGCTTTCTTGTGGACTCTTGAGGCACAGGAGTGTTTTGAGAAATTTAAGGGGTTGACGACTTCTTGTCCAGTGTTAGCATTACCAGATTTCAGCAAACCTTTTGAGCTACATTGTGATGCTTCCGGAGAGGGCATTGGAGCGGTGCTTATGCAGGAGAAGCACCCTATTGCTTATGAGAGTAGGAAATTGAGAGGGCCAGAGCGGAGCTTCAGCATATATGATAAGGAGATGTTAGCCATTATGCATGCTTTGGCCAAATTCAGGCAATATTTGGTAGGTAGCAAATTTTGTATCAAAACCGACCATAATAGCCTAAGACACTTTTTGGGGCAGAGAGATCTCAATGATAGGTAGCAAAAGTGGGTGAGCAAGTTACAGTCCTATGACTTTGATATTACATATTTTAAGGGGACACAGAATGTAGTTGCTGATGCCTTATCACGTAGGCCCCATTTGAGCTTATTGACAGACATATCGGAGGATTGGAGACACTTGATCCTTGCAGAGTATGCAAAGGACACTTGGGCAGCTGGATTCATAGATGGGACTATTCAGGACAGCAGATACACCCTTGTGAATGAGCTCATCATTTACAAAGGACGAATATTTTTGGTCCCAGGATCAGTAGTGAGGAGGGTAGTTTTGAAATCTTTTCATGATTCACCTATGGCAGGACATCCTGGTTTCTACAAGACATACCGACAGATTAGAGAGCGATTCACATGGAAAGGGCTCAAAGCAGAGGTACTTCAATATGTTAGGGAGTGTCCCACTTGCCAACAGAATAAGCAAGAACACTCCTATCCAGCCGGTTTACTTTAGACACTTCCAATTCCTGATAGGAAGTGGGAGTGTTTGTCTATGGACTTCATCATAGGACTGCCTAGAGCCCAAGGCAGACACTGCATATATGTGGTTGTGGATCGCCTTACGAAGTTTGCACACTTCTTTTCGATCACTGCTACATAGGTGGCAGAATTGTTCTTCAAAGAGATATTCAGATTACATGGCTTACCTCGGAGCATTGTAAGTGATAGAGACAGCAGGTTTATGAGTCACTTTTGGCAGGAGCTATTCAGGTTGTGTGCGACAGAGCTCACTCTGAGTACTAGCTACCACCCTCAGACAGATGGTCAAATAGAGATAGTAAACAAATGGGTGGAGGGATATCTCAAAAATTATATAGCAAGGCAACAAAGGGCATGGGTAAAATGGATTTATCTCTGTGAGTATTGCTACAATACCACTTATCACATGTCTATTCAGATGTCACCCTTTATGGCCCTGTATGGGTATGGGGCACCCAATTTTATGGATCTGCTTTTGAGTGACAGTAGAGTGCCCAGTGCAGGTGATTTGTTATAGGAGAGTCAAGACCTTGTTAAGACTCTCAAGGATAATCTAACTAAGGCACAAAATTAGCAAAAGCAGTATGCAGATCAGAAGAGGACTGAGCAGACTTTTGAGGTTGGAGACATGGTGTATCTTATGTTGCAGCCTTACCGTCAATCCACTCTCAAGAAGAGTGGTGCCGAGAAACTCAAGCCACGATACTATGGTCCATTTAGGATTATCAGGAAAGTGGGAGAGGTGGCTTATGAGTTAGACTTGCCGGCAGAGAGCAAGGTGCACAATGTTTTTCATGTGTCACGCCTCAAAAAGGCGCTAGGGCATCATATTGTGCCTTCTATAGTACTACCACCCCTGGATGATGAGGGAAAATTTGTTTTGATACTAGAGGCTATCATTGATTTTAGAGAGAGGAACTTGAGGAAATGTACCATCCGAGAATATTTGGTGAAGTGGAAGCATTTGCCGGTAGAGGATGCTACTTGGGAGAGCGAGAAGATTTTACAGCATCCAGAGTTGAGATTGCTTAAGGACAACCAATTTTAGGGAGGGCGGACTGTGATGTCCCCTTCTAGCTAGAGACATCACTTTAGCTAGTGATTAGCCTATCAGAGACCCTTGTAGGCTAATAAGATTGGATAGAGGGTCACCTTGGTGTGGAGATCCTCCAAGGACCAAAGCAGAGTACTCTTCTGGGTTGCCAGAGTTTGTTTATGATGAGTTTTCCTTTGAGTTTGGCTTGGTCAGACTATTTTTAGCAGTTTTGGAGTTATAAAGATAGACCCCTGCTATTTTTAGAAAAGGGGTATGGTCATATGCAGTTCTATCATGTTAGCTCCCAGTCCAAACGACATTCAAAAATGTTCAGTAATAATGGAGATATTAATGTTTATTTAGTTAAAATAAACATTATTGGTTTTGAGCCTATATTGTTAAGTTATAATATATAACTTAAGTGAGGGTCATGATATCATAAAAGGGGCCATTGTTTCAATTAATTGTGGGTCCAAGCTTATGGAAAAATTAAAAGGGATTTTCTAAGTTTTAATGTAATAACATTTTTTATGTTATTATTATATCTTTTATCCCACATTGAGCGTGGAGACTCATTCTGGAGTCGAGGAGTCCTTATAAACAAACCTTGTCTTCCTTCAAGAGCAGGTTATGAGAAGTGCTTAAAAACTTTGCCTTGTGAAATTTCTTGAAGTTGTGGCAACAAGGGTTTCTACAAGTTTGAGAAGAATTCAGATTGTGGAGGACGTAGTATCTTCAGAGTTGATGCAATTTGAGGGTATGAAATATCACTTGAATTTTGCCTGTGAGTTGACTTCATTCTGGAGTCAATATTGTGTTTAGTAGGAAAGAATTGGATGAATCTGTTACAGGTTGGAAGGGGTTATAACAGTAGCTACAGTGCTGTGAACAGTACAGCGCTCCAGTGAATTTAAAAATCAGAGATTTAATATTGCGGTTTTTGATAGGCGCTGCCCAAGGAGGAAGCAACCAGCTGCGTGGTTGCGTATTGGAGACAAAAATCAGATTTTTTTCAACTATTAATGGTGATGTTTTTAATGTATGCTTCCAGCAATAAGTATTGTACAAACATTAGGAGCCATCTGAATAAATGAATTTGATTAGCATTATAATCAGATTTGAGTTATAATTTGAGGTAGATTAGTTTTCAATATTTGTATTTTCTTTTCATCAACTCAAAAACCCAAAAACAGCTTAAAACATTCAAAAACAAACCAAAAACAATTATTACACCCAGGGAAACAAACAGTGATCCGCTGAGGAAATTTTCAAAGATCGACAAATAATTGAGCTTTATAAGGCTACCCAATTGGACAGGCATCTTCCCGTGGAGATGATTTTCTGAGAGATCTAAAATCTCTAGCTCTGTGCAATTTCCTAGCTCGGGAGGGATGGTGCCAGAGAGATTGTTAGAATACAAGTATAGTTCTTTCAAATTGTGTAAACCAGAGATAGCCGAAGACAGCTTTCCTGAGAGTTGCCTTTGAGAAAGATCAAGTATACTCACCGTGTGATCTGGATTGCAGGTGACTCCTTTCCAGAGGCAGGGGTACTTGTCGAAGGAGTTCCAGCTGCTGAACAAATTGGGAGGAGCAGTGAGGTTGTTGAGAAGAGAAAGTAGAACGGCTCCATCATTGTTGACTGCTACGGTGCGTTGTGCCTGAGATGCTACTACAATAAACACCATGACTGTAAGTAAGCCCATTCTGAATTATTCGAACAAGTAGCCTTCCTAAGCAGTGAGTGTAATTTTGAGGGAGCAGAGACCTTTATACTGCTTCAAGTAGCCTTCTCCTACGAAGTCGTCAAACTGGGATATTTCTATGAAGGGGTGCTTCTGTAAATTTCTCATGTTACAGAGAAAATCTTGTCAACTTTTAACTATCAAGGGTCCACATTAGGTCAGAATCCTTAAGAAAATATGAGGAAAAGATGTATAGACCCCACTTTACCAAAAATAAAATAAAAAGTTGTATTTTGTGTGAGATCTATTATAATAAACACCTAATTTATTGCTCTAACTGTAAGTATCTCATTATGAAGTTTTCAGGCAATCAGTGGTTTCCTAGGCATTGAGTAGTATAATTTAGGATGGTGGAGAAAGGCAAGGCTTTTGTCCCTCACAAGTGAGAATTAATAGAGTTTCCAATTCTTTTAGCAGATTTTAAGCTTCGATTTCTTCTTTTTGTTAATGCAGGTAAAATCACATTCTATTGCAAAAGTGAGTTAATTCACTCATGTAATCTAGTCAAAACGTAGAATGCATTGTTTAAGGTTACCCCTTCAAAACGATATAATCGTTGAATTTGCTGAGAAAATTTAGAAGTCATTGCAGGATAGAATTTTTAAGGAAATTTAAGGGAAAAGGGAACCTGGTCTCCAAAGTCGGTTTCATATTAGTAATCGGTCATTTATTTCTCCACTTATAGAGTCCCGAAGCCTCTCCAAATGAAGATACTTGTATGAACGGCAGCTAATTCATTTGAATTCTCCACATTGCTGAGAAAATATAGTCAATCTTTTACAATCAAGGGTCCACACTGGACTGAGAATCTTTAGAAAAATCCGGGATGAAAATAACACTCCCCACTTTTTCCGGGAAATGATTCCAAGTGCATGGGACCAATATCTTTATGTTTAGACCATAAAGCCCTCGCGTAATGAAAACGATGTTCCTATTGAACGCGACTTCTAAATTTTAGCAGTGGGTTTTACTTCGAGAAAAACTTTGACTTCAAACTAGCAATCTGAAAATAATTTGATGATTTTAAAATATTACAAACTAATATATTTTAAACTCCCTGCTATTTTGTAAATGTGTATATGAGATTTTAATTTCATAATTCTCCTTAGGACAGTAGCTTTTTTTTGAAATAAATATAAAAGAGTGTATAATGATATGGATAGATTGTTAAACATAACATGGTTAAGAATCATATTTAAGAGGACACTTGGATACAATTAGTAGTATGGCATAAACATATATAAAAAGATGGACAAAAAGACAAGCAAATAGATTCATAGTAGTATGCCCATCTAAGTGTATCATATGCACTTGGTTAAGATTATTTCTCATTGTTTGTTTTTTAATTGTGGAATACAATTACACAATCTTATGTCTACATGATCGAGGACTCACGTGACTATTATTTGAGTCTTCCTTCATAGTTATGTTTTTGGGAAGTATTATCCAAAGAATAAATTTTATATTTCCTAAGTCATTGGATCCATATTTTGTTCTCCATTCCTCCACCTTGCATGGATTGTCCTTTTTGTTCTAGAGTTAAGCTTGACAATCACCAAGTTAGACACGCCCATTGTTTTAGGTTATGCACATTCCTATAGCAAGATTTTGATGTGACTATTCTTCTTCTTCTTTTTTGGCAAGATTATGCATCTTGAAATGCTATGCATTCATCTAGAATGGTAGATTTTCACATAGATTTTACTGTGAAAATTTGTGAATATGTTCAAAATTTTATCATGGCTCTTCTCTATGAGTTTTAGATGATTTGGAGTACGACATTGCAATACTTTGATGTGTGTTTCAAGAGTGACACATTACAATATCCTTTATTTTAAAAAATAACAATCTATTTGGGATACTCTATAAATTCATCATCTTAATGAGTTACTTATATTGCACTTGTTAGTCCTAAGTGATTAGATAACTGAGATGGGGTGGGGATGAATCAATAATCAACCAAAAAGTCAAATTTTTAACCTTTTAAAGCTTCAATTGATAAGCAACTCAATAGAAGAACATGAAAACATTCAACACATGAAACATGGACACAAAGTTAAAACATATATTTTAGATAAGCAAAAACCTAACTTGGATCAAAAGTGTAGTGGGGATTAGTACCCACAAACAATGTACTCTTTTGAAGTATTCCTCGAGAGGAGCTTAACACTATTAGGAGTTATAGAGACATCATTAGATGCCAGCCTATTAGGGGATTTACCTCTATCCCTATTAGGAGCTTTACCCTATTAGGGGTATCCTTTTTAAAGGACTTTGAACACTAGCTAGAGTATAACCCTATTAAAAGAATTAAAATAAGGACCTGTAAAGATCCACCCAATTAATGGAATTCAATTTTTATAACTGTTAGGGAATAGAAAAAAGAATGATTTATGTAACAATACCACCTCTACTTGATTTGATCCACTTAAGCTCAAACTCACCTTTCAACACACTTTACTTCTTCATGCCTAGATCACACCTTGCAATTCTTCAATGCACTTACTAGACCATGACCAACAATAATAAAATTGTTCTTCTTTCACCTTTTTATAATGGTTTCCCATTTCAAACAACATATCCAAATCCTAAATGTATTGATTTTATGAAATCCAAAAATCTCACTTATATCTAATTGCCATAAGACAGTATCTTATGCTCTACAACACTTCTACATGATCACACCAACTAATTCACATAATTTTGTGCTACAGGTGAAACACATTTTGACCAACCACTTGCTTCCTCTAGAAGCATTTCCATATGCTATTCTCAATCAATGTAATGCTAGATCTGTTAGAAAGGATAGGGAGTTCGTTGTACCAAAAGATTGACCCATTAATGCCTAATACAACCAATAGTCTTATAGAACCATAGGAGGCAATTAAGCCATGTCGTAAATCCCACAAGGGATGTTGGCCCACTTCCAACTATCCCCCTCCAAGTGTCACTCGTCATGGTCTACGAGGTTCAAACGTATGACCAAGCGTTGATACCAATTATTAGAAAGGGCAAGATTGTTATTGCACCAAAAGATCAATATGCTAATTTTTGATACAACCAATATTCTTATAGAACCAAAGGAGGTGATTATGCCATGTCACGAATCCTATGAGGGATGCCAACCCACTGCCAACAAGATCATCACCTCTAGATTTTCATCCATGTCACTAGATCATGATTGTACCTAGTTTCTCAATTTCGTTTTCTTTGTCTTACGACTTAGAAAAGTTTTTAAATTTTGCATCTACTCTAGAGTCATATTGTTTAGGTCATACTTGGGTAGTGTGATGACCTCATACAAACTTAATACCTCCTCTAGCATATCAACTTTATGTGCCACTATCTATGACTAAGGGGTACTATCACCAGGTAGTGATATGTGCAATTGTTTTCCCTTTGTACTCAATCCAGGTGTCTTTATGGGCTCTTGTGGAGTTGATATAACCTATTGAACATGCGTAATAGTTAATGTATTAGTTGGCACAACACTCGACAACTATAAGAGATCTTGAATAGCCTCTTGTTCTTTTGGTTTCTTTGGCTCTGCCAAATTTGATTTCTTTTCTTCCTCTTGTTCATTTGTTTTTCCATCTATGAAATGGGTGAATAGTTGAAACACAATAATTGTCTTGCCTTGCTACTCAATACTCAGGTTAGAAAATACTTTGATTGATGTAACTTAAAAGCCATCATTTTGTGCACTTTCAATCCATGGATAGTCGTGTATTCATAGAAAAATTGGATTAGTCCATGGTAGAGAGGTGTCTAAGGTAGTTGATTCAATAATTTTCAAGTTATCCTCAGTTAATATTTTATGATTCAGTGGTGATGAATCAAGAATATCCTTAATAGTGACAACATCATGTTTTTCACTCCCCTCTATCAATTTTCTTACTTTGTTCTTATCAATTGCCAAGTTTGCATCATATTGACCATCTATGCAACACCCCACCAGAAAAACCCAAAAGAAATTAACCTATTATGTCACTAAGTTTTCTAAACATCTTTTTTTTAAAGTTTAAAACAACAAGAGATAACATTGTAGAAGCAATAACTCACATGTGCATACATAAGTGATACATTAACAATTACATCTCTTAGGGTTCCATGATGTTGAATCACATACATAACTTTTATTAAGATTAAATCTGATACATAACAAAGTTCACATCATAGGATAACCATAAGTATGAAATCAAATGAAATAATATACAAGTACATAAGATACCACATGGCATAACCAAAATGCATAATCATCATCTATACAAGTCATAGGGTATGAAATGTTAAAATAATATACATCATTATAAGATACAAAATATCATAGGATCTCAAAAATCAAAGTATGATAAATCAAAAAATGACCATAGAGAATAATCACAATATTAGAAGAATATAACAACTTTATAAGTACATCTAGCAATGACATCCAACTATCAGATCTCAATGGTATAATAAAACACTACCATTTGACCTCATGGAACCTAAATGGCCCACTCCCACAATGCTGAGGAGATAATTGCAAGTCCCAAACAAATAACAATCCAAAGTCATAACAAGAATCTAGCTCAAGGAATCATGATCATATTCTATCTCAAAGGTACCAAGTACACAAATAACATCTAATCCTAGAGGTAACAAAGACACATAGGAAACATAATATATGTAAGTGGGTAAGTGTCATCGCATTAGCTAACTCTACGGTTACCTTGGCAGCCTCTCTGGACTTCAGTCCCGTAGTGGCTTTATGCGGCATCAGTGTCCTTTCTTATAGACAAGGTATACTAATGAGGCAAGGTCGCAGCCAAGCATCCTCTCTACTCCCATCCTAGCTTATACTATCACACGAGGCATGGGTGAGGTAATACACTAACTCTTGTTAATTCATTTGAACCCCATTAATGAAATATTATCACTTATTATTACAACTTACAATGGGTTACCCAAGCAACCGCTTTAGTGCTCTAGCCTCCGTTGCAAGCCACTTCCCATTATACATAAAGATACCTAACCCTAATCTCATAATAGAGAATCTCATAAAAAAATACAATTTCCACATTAGTCCTATACAAACAACTGGAAATCACAATAAATTTTGATCAATTCCTCAAAGGTTAAATCATAAAAAGAAATCATTATACTACATAACAACATCACAAATCAACCACTTCCCAAGCCTCTGGTAAGCATACCCAACTAGTCAAAAACTATGTGTATCCAAACCCATCACAATATAAATCACAAAGCTTCGATAGGTATAAAAACAAGTGAAATTAATCAACAATTTTATTTTTTGATATAAATTTCATAAATTTCATTTTGTCAAATTCAAGTTTCATTTGTAAGAGTCTTTCCAGTATATGTCTCTTCCAGATTTATATGATCATAATATAATTCTCTATTTTTGTAGTTTTAAAGAACCTATCTTTGGTGAAACTAAAATGAAACCACATTTTTTTCAAATTATATATATATATATATATATATAATTTTAATAAAGAAAAATTATATAACTAAAATTTAATAAAAAAATAAAACTATAAAAAAATACTACTTACCTTTCGAACAAGCCTTCCCACTTGGGCTAAGGCGCTATCACGGTAGTCCTACTATCACAACAACAAGGTATTGTGTCATCAGTACCTGCTGCTACGACAGTATGCTTGTCATATGCAACCCCTTAAAGGCCGCTAGTAGAGAATAAAGGAAAGAGGGGGGGGGGTGTGGAGGGGGCAGTGTGGTGGCCCCACCTCCCTTAAAAATATATATTTTTTGTTTCATAAATATCTTTTATAAAAAAATCTGCATGCCAATTTTTAGAAGAGAGAAATTACCACAGTAATATTTTATTACTATGGTAATTTTCTTTTTACATATTTTTTTAAAAATTCTTTCCACCTTAAATCTAGTAGGAAAATTAATTTCAACAAATTGAATTTTATTAAGGAATGATCTTTTCTCAATTTTCAAACCCTACTCATGAATTTCTTCCTTCAATTCAAGCTTTTCAATAAGGTTCTCAATTTTGGTTTCTATCAAATGATTCAATAATGAAGAATAACTCTTTCTAGAACAAGGGTTTTGATCTAAAATACGATTTCCATAACAAGATCCATATACAGGCATAAAGAAGGCAAAGGTAATTCAAAAGATTTATTTTGATAAACTCTACAGAATTCCTACCTTGATCTGATGTTAAAATATGACGAATGCTCAATAAATGCTACAATTCTTGTCTTCCACAATCTTTCTGAAAATTGTTCCTCCAAACCTCGATCTAATAAATGCTCAAAGAATGCAAAAATTCTCATCTCCCGAAATCCTTCCAAAAATTGCTTCTCCAAACCTATGTTTGGAGAAATGAGCTCTAATATCCTAATAAAAAATTTCTCAACCTAGGGTTTCAGTTTTATGAACTTGCAAAACCTTCTCTTTTATTATTTTAATTTCTTTAATTCCTTATGCACACTTTTTGCATTTAATTAGAATATTTAAATTATGCTCGTGCCTTATTTTTTATTAAACAATAAGACATGTTCAGAAAACATATTTATTAATTTAACTAATAATAATATTTAAAGTTCATTATTAAAATAAAAATTCAAAATTTATTATCATTAAATTAATATAATATAATTATGCCAAATTTGGTCTTTTAATTAAATCTTTAAATTTATTTCTTCTATTTAATTAATTTTCTAATTAATTAAATATAATTAAACTTTGATTTTTTTTTATAAATTTGTTTTCTATTAAATACAAGAGGGTCATTTAATATATCTTTGTTCGATTTAATTATAACCCCAAAAATCATAGCAGACTAAAAAACTAAATAGGAAAACTCATCTAAAAGACAAAGTATGAACTCAAACTCAAAGGTCAAGATCTCAAATTCATGTCACTTGATGAATTTGAAAGGGTAAATAACTCAGATACTTCTATATTTTAGGACAATTGGCTCTGGTTTATGATTTGGAATCGAGAACTATCTCCCCTCTTTACCATTGAGATATTGTGATAAGGCACACCCATCCTAGCAATTTAGGGAAGTCAATGCTCGATACTTGAAATCCACATAAAAGTTGAACATGTACATATGCATATATATTTAAACTAAACAAGAAATGGTGGAGAGTGGTACATCATGTAGATCCCAACTAGCAGGTGACTACGACTCCCTCCCTCAACCACAATGTCAAACATAAGGTAAAACATATATGTACACCATAGACATGCAAGTATGGGGTATGTAACCATACAAATGTATATAAATCATCCATCTAACTATTATCATGAAAACAAATAAAATCACTATATGAAACATACAAAGCATCATCATTGAAAGAATAACCATGAACACATGAAATAATCAAGTATCAAATGGCTCATAAAATATATAATCTAAGTATGAAATAACATCAATCAAATCAGGTAACCAAGTACCACTCAACCATAACACAGTCATAAAAGATGGCCTACAAGAATGCAACAATATAACATGAAAAGTAAACTAGGGTTAGGCACTACATTTTAACTCTACAACATCTTTTCCCTCTTCTTCTTTCTCTTCATTAGTTGATGGAACTAGTAATCCAAATGATTTCTTCCATATAATAATGCTCTCCTTCTCAACTTCATGAGCTTTATTCTTCAAAATTTTGTATGCCCTTGATGCAGGAGCATCCTAGGCTTGCTTGCAATCTTGCATGTTTGGAGGGATTTTGGTTAAGTATTAAGGAGCATCGAGCTTGGATTTTTGTGGATTTATGCTTTTAATGGTTAGAAATGTGTTGGAGAAACATTGGGGAATCTTTCCTCATGATTGCATAGAGCTTGGAGGGATTGAGTTGAAGTTTAAACTGTTTTTACCTTGTTGCTGAGTTGTGTTTTCTAGTTTCTGGGTTCCTATTGCAGGCTATGTAACTAATTTTTTTCAATGAATGAGAGGATGCACATTTTGAGGATTGAAGAGGACCTATATTACTTCCTTTTTTCAAAGGTGAAAGTTCTAATTCATTATAAGTTGGGAGATATGGCAATTATCCTGGAGTATCGATCTCTGGTTGTTTGCGCGATAGGTTTCTGTGCATGACTTTTAGGATGGATGCACAGATATTCTTAATGAATAAGCCTTTGCACATTTTAGGGGTTTTAAATGACCTAAAGTTCTACCTTTAGTTTGAAGCATGAGTTCTAATTCAATTGGAGCTATGAGATATCATGATTTCTCTTGGATATCAATTTTTAGAAATTTAATTGTTGTTGGAGGCCAACTCGTGGCTCTTCAAGTATTTAATGTTATTTTTTGGCATTCTGGGTTGACTTATGGCTTAGATTGGTATAACTAGGGGTTTTCATGAAGTCTTTTAGTCATTATTCATCCATCTTGGAGAAGAGGAGGTGGTAGAGGAGTGAAATTTGAGAAGAGCTAGTAGTTGCGGCTTGGGAAACAAGGAGATTACTTGGTGGGCTTGCGAGTACCAGTTGGATCTTTCTTAGAGATTTCTACCATAGTGAGGATCTAGACTAGCTAGTGTTTAGGTTGAATCTTGAGGGATCTTGTAGAACTATTATCATAATTTCTTTGTATTTGGTGATAACCCAGAAGGCCTTACAACCGAGCATATTGCATGTAATTAGTTATATTTTATGAACAAATTATTGTAATTTGGTATTAGATTTTGCATTATTGCTTCTTGTTGTTGTGTTTCCATTGTGTGGTTATATTGCTAAGGGCTAGGACATCTCCTTTGGAAATCCTCTTGCCTTGCAATGTGTCAGATGGTATTAGAGTGAATGTTGTTCCTGAGTGTGTTGACAAATCGTCGAAGCTGAGGCAGTATACACCAGGATTTGCAAAGAAGGTTGATCTTGTGGTTGATTGATATTCTAGATTGGTGGATTTGTTGCTTAGGGTTTGATAAAATTTTGGAAGATACCTCCAAGAAGATTGGACCCTAGTGAAATTTATGATCTTAGTGATGCTATAGAAGAATAGATCTTAGAGAAGGTTAAAGTAGATTTTAGATCTGAGATGGAGGAGGTTAAAGCCAGTTTCAAATCTCAAATAGCATTGATGAAGAGTGACATGATTGCTGAAATTGTAAGTGCTTTAGGTGGTGTACCTAGGCATGTGGGTACTGAAGGTAGTTATGAAGAAGTTGTCAAAGACTTTGAAGTTGCTAGATCGAGTAGTGAGGATAGAATTGATCGTGTGGAGAGGCCTTCTAGAATTAGGGCTAGTTAGTTTGCTCAACTTGGATCTCAGTTAAAGCTAAAGCATAAGATGGAGGTTTCTAATTTCTCAAGTAATTTGAATCCTAAAGACCTGATTGATTGGATTGGTGAATTGGAAGACTACTTTGAGCTGGAGGATATCGAGGATCCACTCAGAGTAAGGTTGGTACAAACAAAGCTGAAGGGACATGCTAAGGTTGGTACAAACAAAGCTAAAGGGACATGCTGCTATTTGGTGTAAAAAACTACAAAGGGATAGAGAAGAGGAAGGTGAAATTAAGATCACTAGATGGAGATTGAGGCTGACTAAGTTGAAGGTTAAGTTCATTCCTGTTGATTATGAACTTGAGTTGTTTAAGAGGTTGCAAAATCTAAAACAATAGGATATGACTGTGAAAGATTATACAGAGGAGTTCTACAAGTTGACTATTTGGTCTGGGCATAGAGAATTGTCAAAAGATAAGGTATCTCACTATATTAATGGTTTGAAATTCAATATTTAGGATGAGGTTGGTATGCTAAATATTTCTTTAGTTGAGGATGCTTATGAGTATGCTTTGAGAGCAAAGGAGAAGCTAAAGAGGAAGAATCAAGGTAGATCTCGAGAGAAGGAGAAGTAGGATAGTTTGGCACAAGCTAAACCGAAAGTAGAAAGTGAACCAAAACCTGTTGAACAGAAAAGAAGGACAAGTGGAGGTGGGTTTAGAGGTAATTGTTTCAAGTGTGGTCAAGAAAAGACATAGATCTTTTGAATGTCTGATTGGGAGGACAACTACTCTTCTGAATGAGGTTGTAGTCTAGGATAGTCAGCCTGAGCAAGGAGAGAGTTTGTTGGGTCTATGAGTACTAATTGGTGAGAGGACATTGGATTCTTGTCAGAGGACTAGTTTGTCCAAGACTTGTTGTAGGTCTAGTGGCAAAATCTGCAAGGTGATTGTGGATGGTGATAGTACTAATAATCTTGTTGCTAAAGAGATGGTTCACAAACTTGGTTTGAAGAGAGTGACACATCCTTATCCTTATCGAATTGGTTGGTTGCAAGGTGAGCATGCTTTGGAAGTGAGGGAGTAGTGCCTTGTTGATTTCTAGATTGGGTAGTATAAGGATCAAGTGTTGTGTGATATTGTGGATATGAATAATTGTCATGTGTTACTTGGCAGGCCTTGGTAGTATGATTGCAAAGCTATGCATGATTGTGTTAGGAATGTGTTTACTATTGAGAGAGGTGGTAGGAAGTTTTTCTTAGTTCCTTTTCTGAATGAAGAGCTTAGTAGGAGGAACTTGAGTATTGGCAGCCAAGTTGAGATGACAGATTTTGAGAAGGTTGGAGATCGGCATGGAAAGTAGACCTATGGAACACCTATGGTGGATGTGAAGAAGAAGAAGAAAAAAGGGGAAAGAGTGTGCAAGTTGAAGACTTGGAGGACATGTATGTGAAGAACCAATTTTGGATTTATGTGTTGAATCCTAGAAGATGTTCTTCCAATTACTAGAACATCTTTTCAAACTTGGGGTGTCTAATGTAGGAGCATCCTAGGCTTGCTTGCAATCCTGCATGTTTGGTGGGATTTTGGTTAAGTATTGAGGAGCATAGAGCTTGAATTTTGATGGATTTATGCTTTTAATGGTTAGGGATGTTTTGGAGACACACTAGGGAACCTTTCCTCATGATTGCATAGATATTGGAGGGATTGAATTGAAGTTTGAACCATTTTTACCTTGCTATTGGAGCTACATTTTCTAGTTTTTGGGTGCCTTTTGCAGGCCATCTAACTAATTTTGTGCAATGAACAAGAGGATGTACATTTCAAGGATTGATTCATTATACGTTGGGAGATATGGCAATTCTTCTGGAGTATCAATTTTTGGTAGTTTGCGCGATAGGTTTTTGTGCGTGACTTTCAAGATGGATGCATAGATATTATTAATGGATTAGCCTTTACGCATTTTAAGGTTTGCAAAGGACCTAAAGTTCTACCTTCGGTTCAAAGCACAAGTTATAATTTGATTGGAGCTATGAGATATCACAATTTTTCTCGAATATCAATTTTTAGACATTTAATTATTATTGGAGGCCGACTTGTGGCTCTTCAAGTATTTAATGTTAGTTTTTGGCATTTTGGGCTGACTTGTGGCTTAGATTGGTATAATTAGGGGTTGTGGTGAAGTCTTTTAGTCATTATTCATCCACCTTGGAGAAGAGGAGGTGGTAGAGGAGCGAATTTTGAGAACAGCTAATAGCTATGGCTTGGGAAACACGGAGATTTTTTGTTGGGCTTGTGAGTACTAGTTGGATCTTCCTTGGAGGTTTCTACTAGAGTGTGGATCTGGACTAGCTAGAGTTTGGGTTGGATCTTGAGGGATCTTGTAGAACTATTATTGTAATTTCTTGTATTTTCCCATAACCTAGAAGACCTTACAGCTAGGCATATTACATGTAATCAGTTATATTTCATAAACAAATTATTGTAATTTGGTATCAGATCTTGCATTGTTGCTTCTTGTTGTTATGTTTCCACTATGTGGGTATATTGCTGGGGGCTAGGACATCTCCTTTGGGGATTCTCCTACCTTGCACTATGTAAGCTCTATCTTCAGGTATAATTCATTTTACAAAATCTTTTAGGGAAATAGACATATGTGTCTTCCCTAAGTTAGGCAGTATTTGTGCTAAAGTGGTCTCCCTTATTTTTCTATCCATGTATAATGCCCACTTTGATTTAGCATCAAGTTTATTATACAAATCTTAAAGAATGTCCTCACCTAATTCTAGAGGTTTATACCTAAATTTTATCATCCTATCCATCATAGCCTTCTCAATCTTTTCTTGATCATCTTTATTTAAAGAATTATAATCAATCTTCTTAAGTCCTCCTATTACAGTTGAATATCTAATCTTTTCACATACTTGATCAATGCTCAATGGAGGTAGTCTATGTACAATTTGAAGTTTTCTCAAATCATCAAACTTAGTTTCTTCTTCTTCATCATCCTCCTCATCAGGTGTAACAACTAGTTTTCTCTATAGTTTCTTAGGTAGACACTTCTTGGTATTTTTTCTTTTTGTTGGGCTTTCCTTTGTCTTTGTAGTTGGGGAGTGAGCTTACTTAGATCTTGTAATCATTCTCCTGTTTGGCTCTAGTTCTAGAGGTATGATTGCTTTCTTCACATTTTTCTTTAATCCCTCCTTCACCTTAGGATCAACAGTGATTACGTTCTTTTGCTTAGTTTCTTTGGGCTTGGAAATAACCATCTTCTTACCTTTTGATTCCTTATCTTCTACTTCTTCATCCTCTCCTTTGATCTTAGTTATCTGAAGTTGACCTGTGCCAAGTTTTCCCTCAATATATTCAATCATCTTCTTTCATTTTCTATCTATCTTGGACACTTTTGTTTGCATTAACATTTTGATCTTGGTTGTCTCATAATTTTTGAAGGGCTCCACATTCTTATCTATCTCCTTAGATGACAATGGAGTAGCTATTGTAGTAAGCTCATCTACATTAAGTTCATATTTTGTTGGCCTTAGACATGCAACCCTTGGTAGTACTTTATGGGCATAGGTGAAATCAGTGTCTGCCATGAAACATATATCATTAAAATAATGATATACCATTGATTTTGGTATTCTCGTCTCGTTCTTTGTTTTATTTTTGAATTTATAAAATAATTATCTATAATAGCCTCAAAATTTATCCCAATTGATCAATTAGAATGTTTATTTTTTAGTAGATGGTCTACTCCTATCCCATACAACTATGCTGATAGTAGGGAATGAATTCTATGCATAGAAAAATATATAGACTAACAATGAATCAAACTTACAAAAAGTGTTATTTTCCTTCTTTATTACTCTAGTATTTTCTATAGTTGTTGTAATTGCAGCTTGGCTAGATCATAGTTGTGATCTTTCTTTATCCTCTTATAACCTAGATCGACCATAAAACAAGGAACATGGTTCAGTCAACTCAACTGATAGAATTTTTGTGCAATTACTCACACTAAAAACTCAGTAACTAGATCTTCAATCCTATCAATTGACATTCCTCGGTTGTTTCATTTTTCTTTCATCTATTTCTCAACAATGTCTTTTGTAGCACACCCCATTGTCTTTTGTCTATCCAAGGTAGGATAACCAGTAACTCAATGAATGATTGCCTTGTTTATCTTCACTGGTCCACCTTCCAACCATATTTTCATGTCATGGATTCAACTTAGTACAATCTTGATCCATTCAATTTTGAATACCTTTGGAAATGTTAGGGAATAGGTGAGCCCTTTCTTGACAATAATCTTATTTTCATCTCTTAGAACTCCATTGTCACACAACTTATCATAGGCTACTCCCAATTTTTAGTCTCCAATTTCTACAATCTTACATGTGTAACATGATCGAACATCATGACCCATTAACACTCTTGATGGAATCAATGACAGGGCACCAAATTCATCACCAATTATCGCAGTATCAAAGTATCCTATGAATTTAGGTGTAGGTCATTGTTCATTCCTCATGATTTGTGTATTACTCTCCTTCGGCATTTCCTTCTCAGATACGGATGTAATGGATGCCATTTTGAAACTAGGGTTTTAAAAAATTTACCTCAACAACTTCAAAATCATCTTAACTTGGCACTAAGACCTTATTGTATTCTTCAAATTTTTCCAATGCCACATTGTGATTCACTTGTTCTTTTGTTGAATTTTCCTTGATCACCTTTAAATAACCTGAATGGACTATAATTTCATGGTAAATGAAAATGAACTTCAAAAAATTAATATATATACTTTCAATCTATTCATTTAGGTCTGCAATAAATGTGTTGTACTATGGTAGGTGCATAACAGATGTTTCTGCTTCCACAAGTTGCATTTGCACTTCCTTTTTTTTCAAATACTCGATCAATACCATTTAGTTTGGCCAATAAATCAACTCATTCAATGCAAGCTCTTAGTCTATATTGCAATTCTTAGTCAATATAGACAATATTACTAATGGTCGACACTTGATAGTGTAAGTGATTCCATTGCCCAATTTTTCTCTCAGATCTATCCTAATGCATCTTGATTCATGCTTATATGTACTTTTAATTATATTTCTTGTTAGGAACTAGTGTATAATATATCATTCAAGTGTACAGTCCCTTACGTACCTCTTTTTCTTAGTTAGATGAGGTCTGATCACCTGATCCATTGGATTGGGTGATATCAATTCTACTTAATCCACTACCTCCAGATTCTACTATCTTTTTCATGATTGATTCATCACAACATTGCATTTTCCTTGTTGCTTTCTTTATTTGGTGTTGGTATTCATGTCATGTAGTTCTTACTAACATGTCCCACCTTGAGGCAACTAAAATGGACAAGGCTTTCATTCACCATTCCTTATAATTGCCTCTAAAATGTCTTAATACAATTTTTTGGAATGTGTCCATACTCTCCACAATAATGACAATTATACCATGTGTTGTAATCCAAATTGTAAAAGTTACCTTGCTTAGATGCATGAATTTTCCTTTTAGATGTCCAATTGGATTTTTCTTTGGATATGCATTCTTGATCTCCATGTCCATATTTCTGATAGATGTAACAATGTCCTTCAAATATAGGTGTAGTAGGTGTATCATGTACCTTTGATCTACACTCATGTGCTTGTTGTCCTTGATTTTTTCAATTAAAATAGTTCTCAATAAAATTTTGTTTAGAATTTTTCATACCTTTCTTGCTTCTACAAATGTTTCCTATGTGTCCTACTTTTCCACAATGATGAAATATAGGTTTTCTTTTTGACTTTGCATTCCTTTTCTCTCTACTCTTAGATGATACTCCTTCTTCAATAGATGAGTCATACTTTTTGTGTCCTAATTCAAAAGTTTCACTAGGTGTCCTGGGTGATCTCATTAGCTCTTCAAAGTATTTGATAGCTTCACTAGGTTTGTTCATTCTTTCCAATAATTCTTTCTTAGATCTCGACTCATTCCTTAGTTGGTCACTCTATGATCTCAAATTTGTAATCTTCATGTCCTTTCTATTCAACTCCTAATTTGTAAGTAAAAACTATTTCATCATGTCCAACTGATTGTTTGTAAGCTTATGCACATCAACTGACCTTTCTTCAAGTCTAATATCCATTTTTCTTTTGACTTCTTTGGCCATAACTTTTCCTTCTTTAGTTTTCTTATACTTTTCAGTCACTTTACATAATCTTACTGATTGAATTTCATGTTCTATCTTTAGTCCTCTAACTTCTTCATTTAGAATGTTGTTCTTCTCCAATAGATTTGTTATTGCTACATCACTGTCACTGGAATTCCCACTGCTATGAAATTCTTTAGTATCAACTTTCTTATATAGTGTAGCATTCTTCTAAATGGTCATATCTTTCCTTTTCTTTAAGGATTCCATTAACTCTTCTTTTGCTCCTTTAAGTTGTTGTAGTATGAGTTGGATGTCAATCATCTAATTATCAATGATCCTTCCCAATTTCTAAGCCTCTATCTCCAAGATTGGAACTTTTAAGCTATTAGACTTATTTAAAGAGAACTATGCTCTTATAACAATTGTTGGAAGTCTTATTGGGAAACAAGATACTGAGAGGGGGGTGAATCAGGATCTTTTAAAACTTTTAGCCCCTTTAACAATATAATAAATTAACTACATTCACTCCTAATCCATCTCATATCTTAGATCTCATATCTTATAATCATAAACTGTAATATTGAAATGAAATCCATCTAAGCATAAAATCCATGAAAATATAAATACATAACGCAAATATTTTGGTAACCCAAAAACCCTCCAAGGTTAAGGTAAAACGAGGGTGGGAATGACACCCACAAATATTTACTATTGCAACAAAAAAGTTTCTTTTTAGGGCTACAATTTGATCACTTGTGATGATCTACCCTATGATGGGTATGCTCGATTAAAAGCAATATAATATTGTTTAGTTAAAAGCAATGTAAAATTGTTAAGTCTACCTTGATTAAAGGATTTAAACTTACAATGAAGTATGTGCTTTGTTAGGAGATTTGCACAAGGTCTATTAAAACCACTCTATTAAGAGATTTATCCTAATACACTTATCAGAATGTCTCAATACTTGATCCTTCATTTTTCTATCAAAAAGTTTTTTACGGATCTTCTCTGTTCGATGTCTAAATCTGATCTCCTTATTTGATATTCTTTATTCTACCCTTCACTACTAGGTTGCTCTATCTGATCTCCTTATCAAACTTAGCATTCCTTGCTTTGTACTTAGCTTGTTCTCTCCTTTAGGATTTTGAAGCTTTCTCTCATAGTGATATAGGGTTATCATAGTCAACTATTCACTATTCATCCTTTTGCCATTTTACTCTTTTAATTTTGTAATTGGTTAATATGTCTTTCTTGGGATTAATGTCTTCTAATAAGATACATAATTTTCTCCTTAACTATCTCTAAATCCTTAAATGTCATATAGAAGTTGGCCAAAATGACTTACATAAGTGTTTGTTCCATTACAAACACATATGCAAAACTCAATTTACTCGGTAATTGAGTGTTTTGGCACTCAGTCATAACTAACATTTATGTTGTCTCTCAACTTCTATAGGCACATCATATATTGACTAACTTGACATAAGTTAAATTTACAATGCTTAGTCTTTATTATTTTATTTGACATGTATACTAGCTCGGTCTTCATTGGGGTGTTCAAAAACATTTGACTTGCTTGGCACGTAATGAAATATAAATAAGTCCATGTAGCTCAGCCTTCTCTTGATGGCTCTATTGCAATGATGACCAACCAATGTTCCCTAGAGAATGACTAAGTGTTGGACACTAATAGGTAACAAGGATTAGAGATCAACACAAAGTACCTAAAAATTTAGGAACATCTATTTTATGCTTCAACTTCAAGTGAACTCCAAATCTATTGAATTGACCAACCCTATCTTCTATAGGTCTCTCCATGTGATCAGTTATGTTTTCACCACTGGATCCAAAAACTTTAAAGTCTTCAACATCTTCCTCATATCCATCTTTAGTACCCACATTCCTAAGTACACTAGCTATAGCTCACATAATATTATTCTTCATCAACTCCATTTTAGATATAAAATTTGTTAAATAATCTTCTCTAAAATCTTAATTTCCATAGCATCACAAAGATCATCAATTTCCCTAGGGTCCAATCTTCTTGGAGGCACCTTCCAAGATCCAAGATCTTTGGAAACTCAATGCAATAAATCCACAAGATCAACCAGCTCCAACTAGGCTCTACTACCACCTGATGTAGTGCATCATCGAATAAACCCACAGTGGAGGTGATTTAGTTCAAAAAAATTAACCACAAAATGGAAATACAACACAAGATGCAAGATCTTATACCAAACTCAACTCTTTGTTCATAAAATAATTGATTGCATGCAATGTGTTAGCTTGTAAGGCCTTCTTGGTTATGGTCAAATACAAAGAAAGTAATAATTTTGCAAGATCCTTCAAGTTCTAATCCAAACCTAGCTACTTCATATCAAAAGAACCTGGTAGAAACATCCATCAAGATCTAATCTAGGAGCATCCTAGGTCTAAGAGAAATCTTGCATCACCCAAAATATTTTCTTTTCAGTCTTTTCTATTTTAATAAAGACTAGTCATCAGGGTGTTTACTATCTATGGGAATTTGCTATTTTTAGTAAGCTTTTTATATGAGGTTGGAATGTTCTCATTTTTTATAGGAAGGTTCATTTTAGAGCTATAATCCTACCATAAAAATCGCATTGCTCTAGCTTAAGTATTAGAGAAGTTATTGCGGATTTTTGGTGGAAAAATTTGTAGAAAAATCTTTAGACTCACCATTAGAGGCCTTAGAGTGCCCAGATGAGGTCCAAAATCTTGACGAAAGGGTGCTTGCATGGTTCCAAGCCTATATATCCAGAGCTGGCATTTTCAAAAATTGGTTACAATAGCCAATTAGAGCAACGGTTCATGAGTTATGACCTTTCGAAGTTGGGCTACCCAAAATATCTAAAACAATTGTCAAAGTTGTATTTGGCTGACTCTATATTTATTTTTAGTGTTTGTCGACCCTAGGTATTAAGTTTCATTGTCTATAACCTTCTTGAGCGGCATAAAATTCCCTATTTTAAGAAAGGTCCGAACATTGTCTAGAACAACTCTGGGTGGTAGTTTGCAACTTAGTCTTGCAAATTGTTGTAATGAAGGCATCTATGTGGATTAGCATATTGTACTTGTGAATTTTGTAATTCCACATTTGTGGCACAAATAAGAAGTCCATATTGTGTTCTCGCATTTGTTGTTATTTCTTTGTTTTTGTTATGAGTTTATGGTTTTAAAGGGAGCAACCTTCATCAAGTGGTATCAGAGCTAGAGTTCTTAAGTGTCACACTATGACTGTGATTTGGGCTAAGCATGTAGACAAATTGCCAATTGTGAGGTAGTTTGTACTAGAATTCCAGTGGAAGCATGAAAATGCATCCACAAAGAGAGCATGACAGAAGAGTTGTAGGCATTACACTTGAGGGTTTCTGAGCCCTCCAAAGACAAATGCAAACATTGGAAGAAAAAATGCGCAGAGGAATAACTCTTCCTAGGAGAGATGAAAGCGAGGATGAGGATGAAGTAGACGAAAATGTTCAAGTAGAGGTAGTTCTAAACCTAGAGGAAGAAAGGCTTTTTAGGGCCATCTCCAAAATTAGGAAAGACCTAAGTTTGAAGTTCCTACATTTTTGAGAAATCTTAACCTAGAGGAGCTGATTGATTGGATCAATGAACTAGAGGAGTACTTTGAGTATGAAGATATTGATGATCTTAATAGAGGTCAAGTTTTTGAAGGAAAAATTGAAGGGACATGTAAATATCTTGTGGAAGGAGGTTCAATTGGAACAAAATAGAAAGGGAAAGGAAAAAATCACCAGATGGGATCAGATGATAGCTAAATTGAAGCGACAATTCATCCTCGTGGATTATGAGCTTGATTTGTTGAAGAAAATGCAAGGGTTGAAGTAAGCAAAAAATCTATTCAAGAGTATACTGAGGAGTTCTATTGAGTTCTCATTAGAATCGGCCATGTAGAAGCTGACAACAAGAATCTTGTCCATTATCTTTATGGGTTAAGGCCAAGCATTCAGGATGAGATGAGTCTAGTTTGAATGAACAGTATTGAGGAGGCATACCAATTTTCCCTAAAAGTTGAGGAGAAACTGAGCAAGAAGTTTGACAACAAGAATAGTAGAAGAGGTTGCAATGGAAGATCTAGCGGACAGTCCTATGGAGGTCATAATGATGATTAGAAGAATAAAGATGAGGCTAGAAGTAACAATTAGAACCAAAGGGGAATCAATTCCATTCATTTACATGATCAGAAAAATAGAGATCAAAGAGGAAGAGGCAAAGGACAAAGATCTAGAAGAGGAGGCTTCCATGGGAAATGTTTTCAGTGTGAAGAAGAAGGGCATAAAGCATGTGAATGTACCTAGTGCTAAGGAAGGATAGATTGAAGAACAAAAGCCCAAGCCTGAGTTCCACATGTTGATGAAGATGCTAGATCCACACATTTTGAAGATGCTGAAAGAGGAGAAGTCCTAGTTAACAGAAGAGTCCTACTGAGTGGTGAGAATGAACCTGATCAAAGAAGGATCTTGTTTTGCACAAGGTGCAAGTGTAAAGATAAGTGTTGTAATGTGATCATTGATGGTGGAAGTACTAACAATTTGGTGTCAAAAATGATGGTTACCAAGTTGAAGCTAAAGAGATAGAAACACCCCCGTGGAAGCTACTAGAATGAGGTAATTTGTGATATCATACGTATGGACATATGTCATATGTTGTTGGGTAGGTTGTGGCAATTTGATAGGCATGTTGTACATGATGGACAAGCAAATACCTACACTTTGACCAAGGATGGAGTGAAACATAAAGTCATTGAAGGAGAAAGAAGAACAGGTATGTAGTGCTGGAAAAATATAGTTTGTTGATGGAAAAGAGTTTCTCAAAGGTATGAAGCATGAGCATATGTGTTTTGTTATAATTCCAAAAGGTAGTAAAGAAGAAGTAGAGGAGGTACCTACAAAAGTTGTAGATATGTTGGGAGAGTTTTTTTATATTATATCCAATAATTTACCTAATGGGTTTCCCCCAATGAGAAAGATTAGTCACTAGATGGATTTTGTTCCAGGAGCCAATTTTCCAAACAAGGTAGCGCATAGAATGACACCAATAGAAAGTGAAGAGTTGAATAGACAAGTTCATGAGTTATTGCAGAAGGGGTTGATTCGAGAGAGTTTGATTCCATGTATTGTACCAATAGTATTAGCACCGAAGAAGAATGAAGAATGGAGAATGTGCACAAATTCTCACGCTATCAACAAGATCACAATCAAGTACAGATTTTCTTTGCCAAGGATGGATGATATTATGGACTATTTGAGCGGAGCTAATTACTTCACAAAGATAGATATGAAGAATGGGTACCATCAAATTCATATTAGAGAAGGTGATGAGTGGAAGACTACTTTCAAGACAAAAGTTCGACTGTATGAGTGGTTAGTCATGCCTTTTGGGCTAACCAATGGACCAAGAACTTTCATGAGGCTCATAAATGAGGTACTAAAGGAATTTCTGGGTTAGTTTGTCATTGTTTACCTAGATGATATATTGATCTTTAGTAAGACATTGGAGGAGTATTTTATTCATATTCGCAAGGCGTTTGATAAGTTGAGGGAAGAAAAGTTGTTGATAAAACAGAAGAAGTGTAGTTTTGTAAAGAAGGAGTTGGTGTAACTTGGATTTGCAGTCTCAGTAGAAAGTCTAGAAATGGACCCAAAAAAAGTGAAGGCTATCCTTGAATGGCCTACTCCAAGGAGTGTAACAAAGGTAAGATCTTTTCATGGATTGGCTAGTTTTTATAGAAAGTTCATAAGAGGTTTTAGTAGTATTTGTGGACCCTTAACTAAAACAATAAGAGGGGTTAGGAAAGCATTCAAGTGGACTATAGGAGCATATAAGAGTTTTAATCTGTTGAAATAGAAAGTTACTAAGAGACCTGTTTTAGCACTTCCTGATTTTAACAAGGTATTTTAAGTAAATTGTGATGCTAGTGGTACTACAATAGGAGTTGTTATGAGCCAAGAAGGTAGACCTGTTGCTTACTTTAGTGAGAAATTGAATGATGCCAAAAGAAAATATTTTGTTTATGATCAAGTTTTTTATGCTATAGTTCAAGCATTGAAGAAGTGGAGACACTATCTTCTTCCCAAGGAGTTTGTTTTGTGTACTGATCATCAAGATTTGCAATATTTGAATAGTCAAGAAAAATTGAACCAAAGGCATTTGAAGTGGGTTGAGTTTTTGCAAATTTATACATTTATTTTGAAACATGGGAATGAAAAGTCTAACAGAGTTGTAGATGCTCTTAGTAGAAGACAAATTTTGCTAACAAAAATGCAGATAGAGGTGTTGGGTTGAAGGAACTTAGTACTTTGTATCTAGATGATCTTGATTTTTGTGAAGAGTAGAAGGCTTGTACAAAACTTGTTACACTTGATAGGACAAGTGGTTGGATTTCATGATCCAAGATAGTATGTTGTTCAAAGGAAGCCAGTTGTGCATTCCAAGAAGTTCAATGAGAGAGAATCTCATCAAGGAGAAGCATAGTGGAGGATTGGCTGGGAATTTTGGTAAAGATAAGACCATTGCTTTGGTTGCTGAGAATTATTACTGGCCACAGTTGTAGCAAGATGTGAAGAAGTTTGTATAGAGTTGCAGAGTATGTTAGATGGAAAAAGGAGTGAAGCAGAATATAGGGTTGTATCAGTCATTACCTATACTAGAGAAGTTGTGGGAGAATGTTAGAATGAATTTTGTTCTTGGATTATTGAGGACACAGTGCATACATGATTCTATTTTTGTGGTGGTTGAGAGGTTTTCAAAGATGGCACATTTTATTCCTTGTATGAAGACTAGTGATGTTGTTCATGTAGCAGAGTTATTTTTCAGAGAAGTGGTGAGACTACATGGTTTGCCAAAGAGTATAGTTTCAGATCGAGATACCAAATTTGTTGGGTATTTCTGGTATACATTGTGGAAGAAGTTGAAGATAGATATGAAGTTTAGTTCATCACATCATCTACAAACTAATGGACAAATAGAAGCTATGAATCACAGTTTGGGAAACTTGTTGAGATGCTTGGTTGGAGATAAACCAAAAGGATGGGATATGGTTTTACCACAGGCAAAACTTGTATATAATAATTCTACAAATAGGAGTATTGGTAAATCACCATTCTAGATTGTATATGGGAGTAGTCCCAAAAATGCTTATGAATTGAGGCATTTGGCTAAAGGTGAGATAAGTAGTGTTGAAGCAAAAGATTTTGCTAAATATTTGAAGAACATCCATGAGGAGGTGAGGAAGCACATCATACAGATGAATACACAATATAAGGCTAAGGAAGATGTGAAAAGGATATATAAGGAATTTAAGATTGACGATGAAATCATCATTCATTTAAGAAAGGAACATTTTACAATGGGTACATATAATAAGCTGAAGATGAAGAAGTTTGGATCATGCAAGATAGTGAAAAGGCATGATTTGAGAAATGTGTATGAAGTGGAGTTGCTTGCTAAAATTGAATATTTCACTAGAATTTAATATTTTAGATTTGACAAAGTATTATGAAGGAGGTGATGGAGATGAAGTTGCAGAAGCACAATGGATTATTCTAGCAACTAGTTCAACTACAAAGGAGATTGAGGAGATATTGGACATTTGTATTGGCAAAAGTACCAAGAATAGAACTTATGAGGAATATTTCGTCAAATGGAAAGGGAAACTAGTTGAGGATTCATCATGGCTAGCGAAGGAGGAGGTTAACCGTCTTGGTTTTCCTCTAAACACCTGAGACATGATGGGGTCACTTCTCAAATTACCTTGAGTGTCTGATGCAAGAGCATCTTGGGTGTAAGAACAATCTTGCATCACCAAAAAATATTTTCTTTTCAGTCTTTTCTATTTTAAATAAGGACTATTAGTCAAGGTGGTTACTATTTATGGGAACTTTCTATTTTTAGTAAGTTTTTCATATGAGCTTGGAGTACATCACCCAAAAATATTTTCTTTTCAGTCTTTTCTATTTTAATAAGGACTAGTAATCAGGGTGGTTACTATTTTTGGGAACTTGCTATTTTTAGTAAGTTTTTCATATGAGCTTGAAATGTTCTCATTTTCTATAGGAACTTGGTTCATTTTAGAGTTATAAGCCTACCATAAAAATCTCATTGCTCCATCTTAAGTATTGGAGAAGTTATTACAGACTTTTGGTGGAAAATTTTGTAGGAAAATCTTCAGGCTCACTATTGGAGGCCTTAGATTGCCTGGATGAGGTCTAAAAACTTGATGGAAGGGCACTTGCACAGTTCCAAGTCTATAGATCAGAAGTTGGCATTTTTGAAAAGTGGTTATAATAACCAATTGGAGCAACGGTTTGTGAGTTACAGCCTTTTGAAGTTGGACTACCCAAAATATCTAAAATAATTGTCAAAGATGTATTTGGCTGACTCTATATGTATTTTTAGGGTTCGTTGGCCCTAGGTATTAAGTTTCACTGTCTAGAACCTTCCTGGGTGGCATAAAATTGCCTATTTAAGAAAGGCCTGAACATTATCTAGAATAGATCTGGGTGGTAGTTCGCAGCTTAGTCTTGCAAATTACTATATTGAAGACACGGTCCATGTGAGTTAGAATATTGTACTTGTGAATTCTATAATTCTGCATTTGCAACACAAATAAGAAGTCTATATTGTGTTCTCTCATTTGCTGTTGTTTCTGTGTTTCTATTATGAGTTTATGGTTTTAAGAGGAGCAAAGATTCATCAAGATCTAAATGTGTCCTTGCAAGCTACCAAGCAATCTCCTAGTTTTTAGACCACAACTACTAGCTCTTCTAAAAAATTTGAAACCCTAAATTCCTAAATCAAATCTATGCTCCTCCATGATTGAGTGAGTACCTACAACTCTACCTAAGCCTTCCTTAAATACTTGCATGATCACAAGTTAGCTTGTTGCAAATAGAATCATCTATAACCCAAATAAACATAAAATGCCTTAGTGGGCTTACAACCATTATTGAATATACATATAGGATAAATAACCAAGACCCAAAAATGTCCACAAACACCCCCACGATCGATCAACATCAAAATCATAGGCTACGCACATTAAATGCACCAAGTTGGCTTATCCAATCCACAAGAACACCATTCAATGAGCCAAACTACTGAGCATCAGCAAAAGCACTAAGAATCACTGAGCAATAGTATATGTTGAGCAACACATTATATGTCAAGCCCAATATACACTAAGAAACACAGTATATGTCGAGCCCACTCGACCAACACTAAGTAAGTTTTGTCAAGGACCACAAGCTATGTAGAGCTTCATCAATGACTAAATTCCTCAACCAACATTGTACCCAAGAATTGATAAAAATGACTGAGCATCAACCCTTCTTAGATTGAGTTGTCCAACTCCAAAGCCAAAACCACTCCAACATGCAAGATTGCTAACTACCCTAGGATGCTCCTACATCACTAAGAGAAAAAGCTCTTAGATAGGTTGGAAATTCATTTTCCAAGGATGAAAAAGCCACATGCAAATTTAGAGGCATCCTTGGGAATTAAGGGATTGAAAAAAAGGGAAAAAATCATGACGAGTGTGAGAATTAAGGATGACAAAGATGAATTCTAGAAGGAAATAGAAGAGATCACTGCAACAATCCTTAAGAAGATGAAGTAGGAGGATGTGACTCTAGATGATTCCAACACGAAGAAGATACCATATGTATCCCTCATAGAATTTTCAAGCTCTAAATTTCATGTGTTAGGCGATGGCGTTGATGAAAAGAATGATCTAGTCCTCTAGAGAAGACTAATGTAGGAGAACAAGTCAAAAATGGGTGTCCCTCATCCATGGAAAACTAGTCTTGGTGAAGAATAAATATTTCCTTTCTAGAGAATTTAGGAAATGTAGGGAGTTGAGCTAGTCATTTATCCCAAAAGATGCATCTATTTAAGAAATTGATATTGTCCCATTTAAGGATCTAATAGGAGGCTATGAAACCATGTCTTCAATCTTGAAGGGATATGTTGGACACATTTCAACAATTTCCTCTCAATATTAGCCAAGGGGATTCAAACTTTTAACCTCACTCTAATATTGGATAAAGGAGAAATCAACCTCCAAGACTTCCAAACAATTATAAACCATTATGAAAAGAAGAATAGTATCTGACTAGTGAAAAATGAAAAATATATTGAACCATTTGTAATTTATAAAGACAAGAGAAGTGATTTGGTAGATAATTGATAATGTTTAATCTGGAAATCACTTTTGGAGCCAACTTATTGGGTGTTATGAGATTAAGTAGAGGATATAAATAAAAGGAAAAATCATTGGTGAAGAGTGTGTTGAATAATGTGCCTTTGAGTATGAAGTGTGCAAAGTAAGTTTGATGGAACAACTATGTGAAAGATCATTCTAGTATATCATATGATAAATGCTTCTTCTATAGTAATTTAGTTCATATTTTTCTTGTTAGATATAACATGTATTCTACTTTGAGATAATGTATCCCCTTAGAAGGTCTTTATATCATTGTACCTTACTTAGAGCATTGAGCTTCCTTAGGCAATGAACTATAAAATAAATATTGTAATAGCTATACCATATATCATGAGTTAACTCCCACTCTTGTTTTTCCTCATAAAAAATTTCATGTAAAGACCTTTGTTTCCTTGTGTTGATCATTGATGTGCATATTTTATTTTTGTTTTCCATTTAGTTAACATAGTTTGATGTTTAATTTACAAGTAGGGTTATTCAAGATTTTATATATACTAGTTTGTGAGCAGATTACATATCAATTCAATGATCTTGGTTGTTAAATATTTTATCTTTTAATATTAAGATACATTTAAAAAAAAATTCAATTAACTATAAATTAATACATAATTATTTTATTTTTTTATTATTTTACAAAATACCATAGATATCTCAAAATTATACTAACAAAGTATAAATACAATTAACAATATAAATCCATCATATATTAAGTTACAAAGACTTTCCTATCATCATAACCATTTCACCTCCCTATTGAAGTACTCATATTACATGCAACTACCAAAAAAAATGTACTCAAATCCAAGTTCCTGTTTGGATGGAACAATGCTTCTACATAAACATCTGTAAGTTAAAAAAAATCTCCAAATATCAAAAAAAAACAAACTCTACTAGCTGCTGGGAGAGACTACGCACAATATCAATCAACAATCCTAGACATGCTCACTTGGACATTTCAAAACGTCACTCTGCATTTATATTTTTTTGGGGCCTAATGTCTCTCAACATCTTCACCACTTCTCTCATGGAGGGCCTTTCCCCTGCATCATCCTCTACACATTTTAGCCCAATTCTAATCATGTCCACCATGTCTCTTTTGGCAGCTGATTCAATTGCTTCATCACTAAGCCCTTCATCAATTACTGCTTCTTCCCTTCCACTGTGTGATTTCACCCATCTCACAATGTCCATCCCCTCTGCAAAACTCAAATCCACTGCAGTTTTCCTTGTCATCAATTCCAACAACATCACTCCACAACTATAAACACCCATCTTCTCTGTCATTCTGGTTGAATGCCCACGTTCTGTAGCCAGAGCCCATGAAAGTTTATGTCAAAAAAGTAAAGCCAAAATTATAGAACAGAAAAAGTAATTCAGACATTCTCTTACCAGGTGCAATGTAGCCCAAAGTACCTATAACTAAGGAAGAATCGACAGTAATGGACCTGTCCATGAGTTGGGCAATCTCGAAATCAGAAAGATGGGGTTCCATATATGGATCCAATAGTACACTGCAGGGCTTGATATCACTGTGTATGATCCTCTCATCTTTATGTCTCAGAGTTAACTGTATCGTCTTCAAAGCACACAGCTCACTCGAAGGCAACTCTATTCTGTAAACAACCCCATGCCTTTACCAATTACATACTTCTCGCTCAGATTTTTTGTTAATTGAAAAACTTCCTGCAATCCGGCCAGTACTTCTGCACCTGCTTCGACTGTGGATCTCATTTTGAGGGTTAAAATCCTCCATGCAATCACAACAACTATGAAACAAGAGAGCAGAGCTGATCAAATCACAACAAGGACTACATTGATATTGCCAAAACATTTGATTTGCTTCTTAGATGGAGGAATATCGCCCCTGCATTTATAGAGACTCTCCTATGTCTCTGCTTTACACAATCCTAGATTGTCGATGAATGAGCTTGATGATGAATTCCATAACTTCAACCATGACTTGGTTATGCATCCATTCAGCTTGTTATTGGAGATGTTTACTACGTTGAGGGACAAAAGGTTCTCAAATGTAGATGGAATGATGTCGAAGAAATTGTTCGATGACAAATCCATTCTCTCTAGTCTATTTAGATTTCCCAGTGTCTCTGGAATTGCTCCACTCAATTTGTTTTTGCCTATGTTTAAACCAATTTCCAGATTTGCTAGATTTCCTAAAGAGGAGGGTATTTGACCTTGGAATTGATTATGCCCCAAATTAAGTTGCATCAATTGTCCAAAATTGGAAATCCAAACTGGAATGCTTCCCCCAAAATGGTTTCCTTGTAACATTAGATGCTCCAAATTATGTAACCTAGCTAATTGGTTCGGTAGATTGCCATTGAAAGAATTAAAACTCAAATCCACCAAATATAGGAGAGAAGCATTATGTAGCTCCCAAGGAAGTCGACTAGTCAGGGCATTAGAGGAAAGGTTCAAGCATTGTAGGTTGGAGAGTTGTCCCAATTTTGCAGGAAGACTACAATTTAGTTGATTCACAGACAGGTCAATGGAGCTCAGGTTTTTACAATGCCCAAGGCTTCCTGGTATTCTTCCTTGCAGCTTATTATGGCTCATGTCTAGAAAACAAATAACTGAACTAGAACCCAAAAAATCTCAAGGAAGAGCACCAGTTAGTTTGTATTGGCTCAAGATCAGTCACGACAAGCTCTGGCATCGACCAATTTGCGGAGGAATGTTCCCTTCCAACTCATTATTTCCCACTAGTAGCAACTCCAATTGCCCTGAAGAGTAGAGATCTGAAGGTATTGTCCCAGTGAGCCAGTTCCCCATTAGATCAATTCCTTTGAGACTGTTTTTAGCGCCCGATTCTGTAGGTATTGGGCTTGATAGCTGGTTATCAAACAGAAACTAGTATTCTAACCGTGTGAGATTGTAAATTTTTGGAGATATGCTTCCTCTGAGACTGTTGTTATAGAGATAAAGTTCCCGTAAGCTCCTTGCCTTGAAGAGCAGGGGAGGAATTGAGCCATGGAGTGAATTTTTGGCCAAGAACAAAATTTGCAAATGCCCAAGTCGGCCCAAATCAGGAGGAATGAAACCCTCAAGTTTATTTGTATGTAAGCTGAGCTCCTCCAGAAGACTTCAATTCCCAAGCTTTGCCGGGATGTCATCGGAGAGGAAGTTTTTGTTCAAATAAATTTGCTTCAGAAATTGAAGCGACCCAAGTGAGGAAGGTATGCGCCCTGTGAGCCAATTCTGAGTGGCAAAAGTCATGGTGAGATTGCTGCATTTGCCAAGTTCCAAAGGTATTTCTCCACTAAATTGATTGTCTGAAAATTCAACTTTAATGAGATTTGTGCAGTTGCCAAGTGATTTTGGGATGTTGCCTCCAAGCTTATTGGAAGTAACATACACATTTTGTAAGTTTGAAAGCTGGCCCAGCGATTGAGGTAACTCCCCAACTAGCAGATTCTTTTGCACATAAAGCTCTACTAGATTCCTACAATTTGTAATGGATTTGGGTATCTCTCCTACTAAGGAATTTTCTCCAAACTAGAGTTTGGAGAGTCGGGTGAGATTCCCAACATTTGACGGGATCCCTCCTGTGAAATTATTGGTAGACAAATAGATCACCTCCAAAAGAGGAAGCCCAAAGATGGAGAACGAGATGTTTCTGTTGAGGAAATTTATCATAGAGGAACAAAGATTTTAGTTTTTTGAGGTTACCAAGTTGGATAGGGATTTTCCCATAGAGATGATTCTGGGAGAGATCGAACTTCTCCAACTCTATGCAATTTCCTAGCTCAGGAGGAATGGTGCCAAAGAGATTGTTAAAGCTCAAATCAAGCTCTTTCAAATTGTGTAAACCAAAGATAGCCAGAGTCAGTGTTCCAGAGAATTGGCTTAAAAAAAGATCAAGTTTACTCACCATGTGATCTGGATGGCAAGTGACTCCTTTCCAGAAGCAGGGGTACTTGTCTGAGGAGTTCCAGCTATTGAAGAAGTTTGCACGAGAAGTGAAGTTGTTTAGAAGAGAAAGTAGAACAACAACATCGTTGTTCACTGATTAGTGCAGTGTGTCTGAAATGCTACCATGATCCATGCCAATCGTATCGCACTGACTGTAAGGTAACTCATTCTAAATTTCAACAACGTATAGTTTTCTAAGCTGTACGTGTAATTTTGAGGAAGGCAAGGAAGTGGACCTTTAAAGCTTCTCACATTTATGGAAAATTAGCTAACTTTTTAACAAATTAGGGTCCATATTCTTGAGCTTTCCTATGCTAACGATGGATCAGTTCATCATCACTGATCTGAAAGGTTGATACAAGATAGACTGGAAAATTGATATTCTTAATGATAGTCATATTAACAGTTTTTTTCATTTTAAGAAAAAAAGGAATTTTTTTTGTTTCGATTATATAGATTAGGGTGTATAAATTTATTAAACTAATAAATGGGATACTTTAAATTATAAGGCAGTTATTAATTTTAGGCATCGAACTAATTGTGAAATGCTAAAGTTTTGGTTGCAATACTTGAAAATCAAAAATCAAGAAGAATATTTTCCATTCTTGTATTCACATAAAACTGTATAGGTATATATATAGTTGTGTGTCATATGCATAAAGCTATAGGAAAGAAAAGAATCAATTTACAAAAGAATAGTTTAGGAAAGAATCAATCCAATATTAGAAACAATCTAATATTCCAACACTCCCCCTCAAGTTGGTGCATAGATATCCCACATGCCCAACTTGCCCAAGAACTTCAAGAACACTCGACTTGAAACTACTTTGGTAAGAATATCGGCCAGTTGATCTTTTGATTGAATCTTAGGTAGCTCCACAATCTTCTCATCCAACTTCTCCTTAATAAAGAATCTGTCTACCTCCACATGCTTTGTATGATCATGTTGAACCAAATTATGAGCAATATCACATGTTGTTGTATTGTCACAATATAATTGAATTGGCCGCCTAGGCAGATGGCCCAAATCTCCGAGGAAAAGTATTATCCACAATGCTTCACATACTCCAAGTGCCATACCTCTAAATTCTACCTCCGCACTTGATTGTGCAACAACATTCTATTTTTTTCTTCTCCATATAATGAGATTACCTCCTACAAAGGTGAAATAGCCTGAAGTAGAATGCCTGTCATCTACTACTCCAGCCCAATCAACATTAGTATATGCATCCACACTTTGATAATCCTCATTTTTAGTGAATAAAATTCCTTTTCTAGGAGCAGACTTTAGATACCTCAAAATGTGCATAACTGCATTCATATGTTGCTCTCCAGGATTATACATAAACTAGCTAAGAATACTTAATGCATAGGCAAGGTCTGGCCTTGTCTATGCTAAGTACATCAATCTTCCTATGAGTCTCCGGTATCTTCCTTTATCAACTGGTACCTAATTTGACTCAATACATAACTTCAATCCTTCTTCCACTGGTGTATCAGTAGGTTGACATGTTGACATACCGGTTTCCCATAACAAGTCTAAGGCATACTTTCTTTAAAATAGAAAGATCCCTTTATTAGATTGAGACACTTCAATCTCAAGGAAATATTTCAAGGGACTGAGGTCTTTCATTTTGAATTCTCTGAACAAGTAATCTTGTAGAGCCCTCCTTTCTTCAGGATCATTTCTTGTAACTATCATGTCATCCACATACACAATAAGTATAGTGATCTCAGCCTGTTGATTCTTTATGAATAAAGTATGGTCTAAATTTCTCTTATGGTAACCAAAGGCTTTCATTAACTTTGTGAATCTTTCATTGACTTTGTGAATCTTCTAAACCATGCCCTTGGAGATTGTTTCAACCCATATAGTGACTTCTTTAATCTACACACCTTTAGATTATATTTCTGGTATCATGCAGCCGGGTGGGAGTTCCATGTAGACTTCTTCAGACAACTCTCCATGTAGAAAGGTGTTCTTCACATCAAACTATTGTAATGGCCAACCCAAGTTCGCAACTAGAGACAATAAGACTCGTACTATATTGATTTTAGCTATAGGTGTAAATGTCTCTGTATAATTGATCCCATAGGTTTGGGTGTACCCTTTTGCCACCAATGTCGCCTTAAAGTGTTCAATTGTACCATCTACTTTGTACTTAATAGTATAAACCCACTGACATCCAACTAGTTTCTTTCCTGGTGGACGGTCAACAAGTTCCCAAGTATTATTTTACTATAATGATTTCATCTCCTCATTCATAGTGGCTTTCCACCTTGGATTAGCTAAGGCTTTCCACACATTCTTAGGAATAGATAGAGTAGATAATTGATTTACAAATGACTGATTTGATTCTAATAAACAATGGTTAGACACATAATGACCCATAGGATATTTAAATTTACTAGAAATTTTGGGTTCATATGTGGATTTAGGGATACCTCTGGTGAGATGTTGAGGTAGCTATTTTCTAGATGGTTCAAGAACATCCTTGGTAAGTGATTGGTGTGATGTGAGGGGCTCGGACGGAGGTGGACCTAGAGCTTCAATTTTTGGGTGTTCATCACTATTTTGATCCAAAGTTTCACCTACTTCTTGATTACCAGTTTCAGAGAGTTCCCCTTCTTCAGAGATGTCCAAGCTACACACATCTTCAAGGATGTGAACATCCACATCTTCAAAGGTGTTATCCACATCTTCAGAGATGTCCATGCTACCTACATCTTTAGAGATGTGAACATCCACATCTTCAGAGATGTGATCATCATAGTCTAGAGTCTGAATTTCCTTCTGGTACTCCCCATGAAGTTCAGGCTTAGAGGAAAAATGCATTGAGTCTTCATGAAAAACCACATCCAATGTAATAAACATTTGTTGGGTTGGAGGATGATAGCATCGATATCCCTTTTGCTAAGCAACATATCCTAGAAAGACACATCGCAACACTCAAGGAGATAACTTGTTGCACTAATGCTTATGGAGGTATATGAAAGCTACACAACCAAAGATATTATGAGGTAAATTTGGGATAGTTGGAGCAACAACCGCCTCAGCAAGAGCCTAGGATGGTGTCTAGAAATCAATAGTGTTGGAGGGTACTTGGTTGATCAAATATGTTACAGAGGTAAGTACTTCACCCCAATAGGATAATGGCATATGGGCTTCTATCAGAGAAGCACGGACAACCTCCAACAAGTGATGATTTTTTCTCTCAGCTACCCCATTCTATTGAGGTGTATTGGAACAACTAGTTTGATGAATAGTTCTGTGTGCTTCTAGATATTGTTGAAGCTCAAAACTCAAATATTCACCTCCATTGTCACTATGAAGAACTTGAACTTGTGCATCTATACTGAGTATGAATCATGTTATGAAATTTTTGAAATAAAAAGTTCACATCACTTTTAGACTTCATTAAGCATACCCAAGTCATCCTAGTAAAATCATCAATAAAAGTAACAAACCAACATGATCCACCCAATGTAGTGACTTTGGACGGACCCCAAACATCAGAATGTATGATCATAAATGGAACTGGACTTTTATTCAAAGTTAATGGAAAAGAAGCACGATGGCTTTTTGCAAGTTCACAAACTTCACACTGGAAGCTAGAATCACAAATAGACTAGGAAATAATTTCTTCACGTAACCAAAGGAAGCATTTCCCAAATGTCAATGCCATAACTAGATTTCAGATTTCTGCTTGTCCCCCTTAGAGCCATCCATCACTAGAGCTTGATGTAGCTTATTTGAACTCTTTGTCACTAAGTACAAGTAATACAACTTCCCTCACCTAACACCACAACCAATTGTTTGCCTCGTTTGGATGTCCTTAACCACATAGAAATTAGGCCAAAAATTACAACACAAAGTAAAGTAGTGGTGATTTGGGAAAATGGCAACAAATTGTAATCCAAAGATGGAACCACTAAAATAGAATCTAGATTCAAAGTATCAATGAGAAGCAAGGATCCTTCTCCAATAACTTGGGTCGGAGAGCCATTGGAAGTGGGAAAAAATTTTTGTGAGGACGGTTTAAGGGATGAGACCTATCTAGAATCAAACATCATATGATCCATAGCACTAGAATCAATTATCCATGCACTATTAGAAACAAGTGTAGACATATTTAAAGACTTACCACCATTTCCTGTCACTACTCTTAATGCCAAGATCTATCCAGCAACATTATCCTCTATCTTTGTTTCAAAAAATGCTACATTGGATCTCTTCTTGGAATTCTTCTTATGTGAATCGCGTCTATGATCCCACCATTCTGGATACCCAACAAGTTCAAAGCACTGACTTTGGTATGACCAGTTTGATTGCAATGGGTGCATTTGTAGGTGGATTTATCAGCACCATTAGTTAAATTAGGTGGGTTTTGAGGAGGCCCACTTTGATTAGATCAGTTTCAAGTCACCATGGTTGAAGCTTTAGTCTTTTCTGGTTCTCCAATCATTTTTGTGCGTTGAACAGATTCATGGTGGACCAATGCATAACTTGCTTCTAATTCAGGAATAGGATCCTTTCTCATAATTTCACCATGAACTTGTTCGAAGTCACCATCTAATCCAATAAGAAAAATATGCACCCTTTGTCACTGAACTAATTTTTGGTAAGATTCAACATCGTTCTCACTTTCCATGATCAATTTATCATGATGATCCAACTCACCAAAATCCTTGATTAATTCTCCATAATACATAGAGAGTGTTCTGCCATTCTATTTGGTAAAGAAAGCCCTCTAATTCAAGACAAACACCTGCAATTCATTTGCTCCATCATAAAAAGCCTTAGAAAGAGCTTTCCAAATATCTTGAGCGGGGTAACCAAATGTATCGCTTCATAATTTCTGGGGACATAGATATCAACAACCATCTTTTGACCTTTTGATTGTCTACATACCACTTCTCATATCCATCATCCTTCTTGGTAAGTGGTTGTAAGTTACCACAAATGAAAGAGAGTTTCTCCTTCTCAACAATATGCATCTCCATGATTTGAGACCACAAATCATAGTTTGTTTCATCGAGTGTAATCCCCTCCTTGAATGATGAACTTTCAGATTGAATAATAATGGAAGCAGATTTGCTCTTAAATACTTCCAAATCTAAATCAGCCATGGTTAAATGAAGGGATACAAATGATTCAAGCTTCAAAACTCTGATACCAACTTGAAAATCAAAAATCAAGAAGAATATTTTCCACTCTTGTATTCACATAATGTACAGGTACATATATAGTTGTGTGCCATATGCATAAAGCTACAGAAAAGGAAACAACTACAAGAAATGAAAGAATAAATTTAGGAAAGAATAGGTTAGGAAAAAATTAGTTTAGGAAAGAATCAATCCAATATTAGAAAAAATCCAATACTGCAACAATAATTATTTAATAATTAATTTTCTTGCTAATTCTCTTTTTTCCTGATTGGTTGATGGAAATTTCCTGGGCGTTTTTTAAATTTATTAATTTAAAAAAATAGAAAAGGTCATTGAAGGTTGTTGTAGGTGTGTTTGGTAGGTGGACCATTACAAAATAGGAACGAGTTAAATGCACATAGCGAGACAACAATAGGTTGCAAAGACATAATCAAAGGTTGCCTCACGCACATGGTGGGCATCTTTATTGTTCTTAGCCAAAGACTTGGAAAACAAGCCAATTACAAAGATGTCATGAATAAGCACAATGAGCTAACATGGATATCAATCCAAAGTTCATCAATAATGAAGCAATGTAGTTTTCCCAGCGATGGTGAAATCTGATAATCAATGTGATTGCTTTCAATCTCGAAACTAGTCGCAATAATTGAAGGCACTCCAATCAATTATAAATCCAGTGCCAAACATAGTGCCAACACCAGTTACATAGCAATCTAACAAAAAGAATGTTCTCAACAATGATGCTGAAAGGGATTGTGCAGCAAGGCGGACACCTCTGAATGAATTTCCTTTAATTTGTGTGACTAGGCAATTATTCAATCCTCCAGAGTCAAGGATATAACCAAAATAGAGAACAAGCTAACTGTTCAATAAAATGTTGAGGTGGTCACAATGGTCAAAAACTGATATTGGGAAAACATGAATCATTTGGGTTTTACGCAGAATCTTCTTCACTCGTATATCTGAGGTATTACAAAGAAAATAACACACCCACAAAGGTTTAGGGTTTGTTTGGGGTTAAAGGGTGTTTATAAATGAAATTTAAAAAAAAAAACTGATGGAAGGATAACTACAAATAAAGATTGATTCAATGCATTTGACAATTGATAGTTGTAGATAAAGATGAATTCAATGCATTTGATAGATGGAGATTGACGATGAAATGGTGAAAGGACAAAGAAGAGGTAAATGAATTTATGAACCATCAAGAATTTCCTCTTATCCCGTCCTTGGTTGTAATAGAATGAACTAATGAAAAAATTTACAAATTCCTCCCTATATTTTGAACTTGTTGATGTGACTAAGAAGGAAACAACTTTCGTACTCCCTACTCTACCAATTTTATGGTATAAAATGTTATGATTTTGGAGAACTTTAATATTGGTACAATTGTGATAATGTTTTTTTCAGTAACAAAACATATCAAATTTAATCATATATTAAAAAAAGGTAAAATATTAACTATAATTAAAAATATATTTAAAAGAAGATTGTATGTTTGGAACTAAACTATTTGTACCAATTATATATATATATATATATATATATATATATATATATATATATATATATATAAGTTCATTAATGATTAATTATATACATTATTTTATTAAATTTTTAACTTTTTAATATTAACAATATTTTGATATATACATATAACAACATAACAATAAGCTACAATGAAAATATACCATGTCTAATATTTTACCATGTTCCTCAAATAATGTAGCGCAGGGTAAGAACTCCTCATTGAACTATACAGACATCAACCACACCTAGTAGAGGAGGACGTCCTAGTAAACTGCACCACTTTAGAAAAAAAAAATTAAATGAACATGACATTGTAAACTCTCCTAGAATTGTTGATGGTATTTCACAGTTACATGTGGCACACTTCGATGTCCACAAGATGGCACATGTCACTATGCACAACATATTCCACCATGTCAACTACATCTATTGTTGCCAGATAGACTATTATTATTACAAAAGAAGCTTCAACTTCAATACATGAGCCAATTCGCTGCATGGGCAAAAGTCGGTGAAGACTAGTTTGCAAACAGGTTTTTGTTAGACCAACCTAATGGACTGGTCCAACATCTTGTCAAAACTTTATGTTCCATTTTTTTCCCTTTCAAAGTACCTAAAATTATAATTTCCTCATTACCAAATCTAAGGAAAGACCTTAGGGAAATGGAGCAAATATTGGCAGTGATATGAAAGCAAGCTAGACAATTGGAATTTTTAGTATATAGGCACATTTAAAGATGAAACAAAATTTATACAAGCATGTAATTTTTAATATGAACAGTAGTTTTTATTAAAGTAAATAATCAAGGATGATAAATATGATCCAAGATCTTAGCCTGATATGTATCATTATGTCAATGTAGGTTGCATGTCAAAGTCAAGCAATTACAGTCTAACTTTATAATATAGCTAAACTGTAAAAAATGGTTTCCTTCTGCACTCCATGAATATAGCTCTCAACATTTGTTTTTGTCTTGTTCCCCATATTCTAAAACCTTTACATTAGTTTTAGTCAATTGAATTAGTTTATTAATCACATTATGTTTAAGGTTCAACACAAACTCCAAAACTTCTACATTTTCACCCAATCAAAAGGCAGGGACTCTTGCTCCTCTAGAACACTTGTTATTAAATGTAAAAATTTATCATAAACAATATTAATAGTCATCCATTTGTATTCTAAATAATTATAAGTTTTAATTAGAGTTAGGCAATTTTATTTACACCCATAGTATGAAGAGCATCATTTTGAAGTAATATTGAAGTCTTGGACTACACTTCGAAAAAATCAAATTTATATTTGTTCTTATGTGTTCCCTCATTCTTATTAGTCATGTTTGGAGACTTATACTTTTGCCTTATTTTTTATCATTAGTTTGTCAACATTATTAAATTACATGTGTAGTATTTGTGTCTATGTTATTTTTATTTAATTTTTTAAATACTTTGTTTTTCCCTAATTGACTCTTCATATTTTTTACCATAATATTAGTTGTTTATCAAAACCCTACTTGCATCATGGGAACCTTATGAAACCCTCTAAATAAATCTTAACACACTATTTGCATTTAAAGTCACCAATAAAGAAGTAACAATGAAAAATAAAAAAAATCAAAGTCATCCAACACATTTCCTTTCAATCTTAGTTTTTTTTTAACACTAGGGACTCTAGTGGTATGACAACTATTGTTATTGTTATTATTGTTATATCTTGTGACCTTTATATTTATGTTTACTTTAAATTAGACATTTTCTTTAAATTGTCAAATTTCAGTTTTATATAAATTCTTATACTAGCTCTTAATCAATAATCACTTAGTTTTAACTCATATAAAAACTTATGATTATTAATTATAATTTACAAATAAATAAATAAATTTTTTAAAGAAAAAAGATATTCAAAATATTATTTTAATTTAATTTTATATCATATAATCTATTATATAAATGTTTTAGACGCTTAATTAAAGTAATTACAATTCTTTCAATATCAAATTTTAACTTATAAACAATTTATATATTTAATTAATTTTATATTTAAAACTTTATAGGTATTAAAAATATTTATCTAAATTGCAAAACAATCGGCAGCTCCTTTTTAGGGAAAATATTTTAATAAACATCATATTATTATGAAAGCTGTACTTTGTTACCAGTGAATGCAGTAATAAAAAGGATTTCCCACTAAATTGGAAGCGATAAAAGCATGGGTTATTAAATCCCTCGTTGTTATTCTCACTTCGGGGTTCCAATAATTCTTGTTCTCTTCCAAGGACATTCGAAATATTTGACCATCACTTTTATGATTTTAGACTGTCATTTTCTATTTTAGGGACACTAGTTAAATTAGAATTGGAAAATATTAAATGATTAATTTCTCGTCGAATTGAAGAAAATGCACGTCTTTCTAGAAGGTAAGTAGAACAACATGATTTGGGTATAACAATCATTAGGATAGAAAAGGGGACATGTGAGTTCAAATTTTTGAAGTATTTGATTTTTTTCCTTTCATTTTTTGATAAAGGAAGGTAAAATGTTGAAGAAGGTATATTATTTTTTAAAGTATGTATATTCTTATTTTACTATTAGTGTAGTTGTTGAATTAAAAAATTAGGAAATATAGATTTCCTTTTCTATCGAGTAGCAAGAGATATTGTCTATAGCAAGTCATATTGTAATATTGTTATGAGGATTCAATTCTATAGTATTTGAATCAAACTCATTGACTTATTGATAATATATGTTGGAAGACTTGTTTTACATGTGAAAGTCATTTAGAAATAGAAATTAGAGGGCGACACATTATTCAGAATCTATTTGAATTGAGAATTAACAAAATTTGTATTTTAGAATGATAATTTGAGAGTTAGATTTGGCAAAAGTGAATAGTTAATTGATTAATTAATTTTATTTTTATTTCAATTTATGTGTAAATATATTGTTTTAGTGTTTATATGAAGAGTTATATTATATAAATTGACATAAGTTAATCTTAACTGTGAGTTTAACAGAATTTACCACTAATGATTCAAACTAAACTATGATCCTATACCAAATACACTTACTATTTTGGTTTTATCTTCTACAAAAATTTCTAGTACGATTATAGCCACCTTAGTTAATTCTTTATTTCACTTTCCTCTAACCAAATCCCTTCTAAAATCATACCATTTCTAATTAGTTAAAACATGGATTTTTTAAATTGAATATTCAATATATTGTCTATATGAAGACTAGTGTAGTGTATTATATTATGATAAGATCGCCAATTCAAATATCATTCTAATTACCCAAGCATTCAATAACATCAAGAACAATAAAATAATGCTTTAAAATTAGGAAAGTTTAATAATTAAATCAACTTATCTATAATAAAATCTACCAAAAAGGAATTTATCCTTCTTGAAAAAATAGCCCTTAAAAGCCAATTCAACCATAGTATAAAGACTGCAATGTCAAATTCATTCTAGACCTATGTTAATGTTAAGATGTAAAGGCTACACACAACTAAGAAGGAAGGGGGGACGAGTTATGACCAAATATAATTAAATCCAAACTTATAAATTTGACCTCCAATAATTAAAACAATGATGCACAACAATAGGAAATCGTACACTATAGCATAATGACTTATTGACTAGGGAAACCCTTGATCAATGGGGAAACCCCCAATGCAGATGCCACCCACAAAGGTAATTTATTGATATATAAGTTCCTTGTGAAAGGACATGACCTTGTTAGGAATCAAATATAATGCTTTCAGTACAACAGTCCCTATTAGAGGACAAATTCCTTTTAGGAGACCTTGACCACTTGTTAGAAGGTTCCAACCATGTTAAAGGTTGATAGGTCACAGATAAATCCACTACCTAAATGCCAACAAATGTAAAAGTTAGTCTTTTACGATAACATATCCAAAAACATGAATTCATTGATCTACAACTCACTTGCCAAAATAGTTCCTTTGAATCCCACTTCAATCCACTACTACATTTGGGCCTGAATTTTGATAGCAAGTCATCACAATTGCAATGCCCACTAGTCACTCAAGTGATAGTACCATGAATTGGCTCCCGTCAGACTTTTGTTGTCGCAAATTACAATGGAAAAAACTAATGTAGCTTGGAAGAAGGAAGGGGAAAGAGTTCATGTTGATGTTGTCACAATTCTAATGTCCATGCGACAACTATGCTATGGACATGATGTTGATTTGTCGGTTCTATCTGTCATACTTGCGATGGTTATGCGATGACTAGCTGTCAAAAATTGTCATCTCAATTGCGATGGCTAGCTGAATTATTAAAACAAAAATAATAAATTTATGTTATACCCCTCAATTTGATTACTAGATGTCCTTCCATTGAAATAAGCATATTTTGTCATTGTCGATCTAATATTTGTTTATCTTTGGTGTCATATTTGTAATATTGGGTTTTGTTTAAGAGTATTTGGGGGGTGCCCATTTCATTCAATCTATGAAGGCCATGAGTATTTTAGTGAAGAAAAGAGGTAGAAAGCCTCTTCTACAAGCTTCTTCAAAGCCAAGAGGGAGGAGAAGTGGAAGTATAAAGAAACATCAAGAATTTATAGAAGTGACCAATTATATCAAGGCAATGATGAATGGAATGGATAGTTGTGATGAGATGACTACATGTTCAAGCCCTCAATTGTCCTCTTGCTAGTGGAGAGCCACATGTGCCTATCAAACATCTTATGCCCCTATATTTCCTTTTCATTTTCCTTGGAAACTAACCACCACATCCAAAGCACTTATTAACATAATTTACTTCAAACCATTAAAAGGAACACCAATATCTCAAAGAATTACCACCTTCCAAGATGGTGTACAAGAATCATAAACCCAAAACACTTCTTTCACTGGTGTGGGTGAAAGAGAATTACTATATATGAAGAACCCATGTCATCGACAACAATTTCTCTCTAAGTAAGATGGTATCCCCATCTAGATTCAGAGAAAGACAAATCAAAAGAATAGATTGGCATATTTATTTGAAGGTAGTGTGTCACATTCTGTCTATTTTGAAAGGGGTTGTGAAGCATGTGGAAAACAACTGGGGAGAGAAACAAAATTTGGGATTTCATCTTGGACAACTACCATACGCTAATCCTAACATGCATTTCAACCATTCTAACCTCAATTTTAGTGATGGGTATTATGCTTGAAGCATAGGTCAAGAAGAAGACATGAAAATGTTTGTAAACTACATGCCTAAAAAGGACGCCTAGAGTTTTGCAATGTCAAGCAATATACAAAGCAGTTTCCTTAAAGTGAGATATGATTAAGTCCGAGTCTACTACTTAGTGTGGGACCAAATATCTTCTTCAAACTACATTTACAATGCAGAATTTTAATCCAAGACAATACACCTATGTTGCATGTTAACAATGTTTTGACAAGAAGTTCTATGGATTGGTGATCACCATTGGAGTTTGTGAAGTAAAGGGCACTAAATTCATGGCTATGGAGCATAAAAAAAAGTTCTAGCCATTAGAGGTTGGTGTTTAATGATTGGAAGTGCTTGGTATGTTGGAGCCAAGGTGAAACAACCTTCAATTGAGTCTGAAGGTGCTTAGAAGGTAGAGATTTAGAAAACCCTACCTTTGGGGGTTTATATGAGACTGATTTGGGGCTTCTGGGGTTATAGAAGTTTTGGGACTAATTCCTTTTGGATTTGGAACATTTACAACATAAGGAGAGACTATCAAGAGTTTGGGGTCTTGGGAATACAAGAAACTTGTAGTTGAGCTTTGTTAAATTGCCTTCTTTTCATGCATTTTTGAGCCATAGTATGGTAACAAAGGGATATGGTCCAAAGGAACACATGGAACCCTTCTCATATATTGTAGTATGACTTAATGGGTATCTAAATCCACTATTTATTTTGGGAGTGTTTTGGAAAGTTTGAGAGGAAAGTTCACTTTTGTGTCATTGTAGGGCTACTAGAAAATCAATTAGGCCTCTAGGATAGTTTGAGGGATTTGGGTGTTGGATGTTACTTGATGACCACAAGTTGGTTGAAATTTTTTGAATCCACCTTGATTTGGCCTAAGACACCCATCCTAATTATTGGGGAGGTGTTGGAGTTTTTTGTATACCTTTTGCTTTGTAGAGGGTTTGGGGAACCTTGTACTTCCCTTATAGGTTTAAGTGGGATCAACTTGGTTTTGACTCCCACCACCCTTAACTCTCCATCAATATGGAGCCTTTATATCCAACCATTTGTTATAAGTTGGGGAATGTGATTCATGCCTAGCATGCAAGTGATGCATCTACATATGCAATTTTATCACCTTGTAAAATTGTATTTGATCCTACTAGCTAGGAACAACTAATTGTTCATTTTATTGTACCTAATCTAATAAAAATTATATAGGAATTTGTAATCAACCCATCTAATCATCAACTAGACCCATTTAACTGGGTTATGACTTGTTTCTTTCTAAAAATATATGCTATGATATGTTTTTATAAAATTTCTTGTGAACTTTGCCCATTTTTCCTGGTCTACATTTTTTATGTGAAGGATTTTGAGGTAAGTCACTTAGCATGGGTTGAGTGAGTTTTATTGTTTTATTATTTAGATTTTGGAATATGTATGTAGCTGGATCAATTTTTCTATTGTGCTAAGATGTAATAAGCACCTTAAAAAAGATCTCTCGCTATATATACATACATACATACATAGACACACACATATGTGTGTGTACATGTGTGTGTGTGTCTATTTACACACACACACACATACACAAAGAGAAGCTTCTCTATATATATATACATACATTTATAGACACACACATATGTGTGTATGTATGTATGTATACACATACATATACATAAAGAGAATCTTCTCTATTCATATGCTGAGGGAAATATAAAATGATACATGTTTACAAGGGAAAAAAAAGAACAATTACATAGGTGCCTCTTCTCCCCTTGAATAAAATCATAGAGCAAGGGTACGAAGATCACAAGGGCACGACATGGCAACAAAATGTAGTGATCACAAGGAAACAACAATGAAATCCTAGATCTCCATTGATCTCCACCAACGCTCAGAGCTCTCCACCCTTGTTCAAAGCTCGCCACCATCTTTCATGCATAGCTCTCCACAATCAACCAAAACAAATGGGGAATGATTAATGTTTTGTTTTCCTTTTTTTTTGGTTTATAATCCATAATCCACAATCTTCAAGATCTCTCTATATACATACATACATACATACATAGACACACAGATATGTGTATGTGTGTATGTACACACACACACACACAGATATGTATGTATGTATGTATGTATACATACATACATACATGAAAAAAACAATGCACTTTCTAAGAGTTTACCATTGTTCAACAAAATTAATGTTTTACAAGAAAATGCACCTAAAGAATTCTTAGCTCAAAAGAAAGATCATGGTGTTGAAATAGTATAGAAAGTGCTTGACATGAGAAGTCCACAAGTGAGGGTGTTGACCAATCTTGAAAACTTGAATGCTAAAATGAAAGCTATTGATGATCAAACAGCTATGCCAAAGTTACAACACAATGTGAAGTTGATTTTAGATCATGGTAGAGGTAGATATTTAGAAGTTTGATAATCAAAATTTAAGGCACGAGAGAGAGTTTGTGGCAATATACTAGTGTTAGGAATAAGGTGTCTCAACCTTGTATAATTCCTATTCTTATTATTATTTGTTTTATAAAATGTATTTTTGCAAATAATATGTAAATGTGAGTGTACATGTCTAGTTGGCATGTTGATCACTTACATGTGTCGACATCTTGAAGTGTGTGAAGGAGATCATGGCTGAAATGGTTATGACGGATTCCTATGATGCGTAAGAGCTATTTAAGGAATAAGCTATGAAAGGTGTAAGAGAATCTTATGACATGAGGCCTATTTGGGCACCCAAGAATAAGTGGTTGGTGTGTGTAAGAGAATATGCCAAAAATAGGTTGGTATGACGGATTCCCTTACACTTCTCTTGTGACCGCTATTTTTGGCAGATTCTATGACAAGCTATCATTGCCTATTCAAGGGATGGACGCCCTTTTCTTGGTATTGGATGTACATGTGGCATTGTGCATGTTTCTTGGTGGTTGAGCCATGAAAAATGCCCAACTCCTTTGTGGGCATTTTGTTGGGTCTTAAGATGTTCATAAAATGAGTATTGCATGTTGTAATGCAATAGTGTGATAGATGAAAGTTTGCAGGTACTGAGGTGCTGCTGGAGTCTTCTATTGTTGATGTTGAACTTGCATTGCAAGTGTATTGTAATCTTGTGTTGAAGATAATACATTGTGCAGGTTCTGGAGGGGTGGGGTTGTTTTACCGAAAGGTTTTTCCCAACCAGCAAATCTTTGTGTTATGTGTTCCTTTCTCTGTCTATTTTTTGTATGCATGGTTGGCTGCTATATTGGTGTTTACATGATATTGAATATGTAAGTGTAGAAGATTTTAAAAGGATTTGCACCATACTTTCCTTATGAGATTAGTGTAGGAAGTTGTTTTCGCACTTGAGTTTCCTTACAACTAGAAGGAGAAGGAGTGACTTTAGATAGACTGGATGGAAGAAATAACAACTAGACAACATAGAGGATATTATGGGAGCCACTAGATAGACTCTAGGAAAGTGTAGCAGTAGGTACTATGACATTGGAATCAATTGCAAGTGTCTTTCAGAATTTACAGTCCAAATATTGGGAGGACTACAAGTTGTGCAATATGTCATGTATTGCATTTGCACAAGTGTAAGAGAGAGGATGTTGATTGTTGAATTATTAAGCCAAGAGGCTTCCTATAGTGGGAGCAATCTTCAATGTAAACTTTTAAGAGATTTTTTAAAAAATTGATGGTTGTTCAACTTGCAACATCAAAGTGGAAAATCATTCTGAAATGCCATTCCATGTGTTGGTAGATAGGTGTGAATGTTATGGAGTGGACAAGCTGTTGAAGACACCAATTAGATTGGCTGTTTGAAAAGATAGTCAAAACTTTATTTTCAAGATCCATTTTAGATTGTTTCTCAAAAAATGCCAACACCCATTTGTCAAACACAGATAGAGGAGAGCAGGAAGATGCCACAAACTGCATGGAAATCAACATATAACTGCCACAATGTACATAAATTGACAAAGAGAAAAATATTGTAAATGGAAGTTCGCCAAGTCCCTTCCAAGGCACTAATGCAAGAGAAGACAAGGAAAATTCATTTGTCAAAAAAATTCATTGAAAAAGATTGAAAGACAAATCATTCCTGACCAAACATTATGGCTCACATTTTTTAAAAACATCCATACATAGCCCATATCTACAATTGTATAGTGAGGTTGAGTAACATCATGGATGTCTACTACAATCTTAAATTCTCTCTCGAATGCCATTTTCTTTTATTGTTTATCTACAACACGGGGATTTAATTTTGCTTGCCATGTTTTCCATTTTATATTATTGTAAAACATTCAAATGAATTTCAAAGGTGCTAACTCTCTTTGATGAAATTAAATGGACATGGTGGTTGTGAATATTTTCTTAATGGAAATGAATATTTTCTAACAAAGATGCTAACTATCTCTACAATGATGAGAATAAGAAACATTTCTTACATGAAACAAGTTTTACTTCATTCATTAGGTGAACCACTAGTTACAAACATGCACATACAAATTTGTTAGAACACCAACTCTAGCCATAACCAAGAACACCAATCTGTGACAATGTGCTCCCACACACGTCTTACCATTTTCCACATATAACTTGTTTCACCTACTTAAGAGACCACTAAAGTTTAAATGTGACCAGGTTCCATTGAGCACTGCTTACGTGCCATAGATGCATGTGACAACGTGGCTATCAAAATGTATGCTGAGTTGGATGATAGGTATATTGAATAGTTGAAACGCCATTCAAAATGTGTGTTGTGTTGTGCTCAGTTGGACAACAGGTATATTTTCATGGACATATTTTGAATAGTTGAAACCCCATTCATGTGTGCTGGTAAATGGGTGTAAACATTACTAAAAGGATTCCCAAGATGCCAACTAGTCAACAAAACTCTGTCACCCCATCTCCCATGACTCCACAATGGAACCACTCCACATTTAATTAAATGTTTCCATTACAAGTATATGAAATGAAAGGACTGTTTAGTTACAACAGCGGACATAGCAAAAAATTTCAAATGTTATTTTGTATAAATTGACATTTTCTATGGCATTTGTATGCACAAAGCAGTTTGAAGGAGACCTCATATTAGTCATCACAAACATCACAAAAAGACTGTATTTGTAGGCATGTTATATTTTAAAAACATAGAAATGTACTCCTTAGTCACTCCTGTTCTCTGGATAGTGAAGTGAATAAAATCAAAGATTACACTATTTTTTTTGTTCTTCTTTCTAGGGATCATAACCAGTCACTGATTATTACTTAGGCTCTACAATTTCTATAAATTTTTCTGTAATTCCACGATTTCTGCAAATTTTTGTGTAATTCCATAAGCTCTTTGCAAGTTCATACTATAGGCTTTGTATTTTCTAGTATTTCACTTAGGCTCTACAATTTCTATAAATTTTGTCTAAAGTTAAAAACTCTTGGAAGGTTATTTTAATTTTTTCACAAGCGCTTTCCATTTATTAAGTATTTCCCTTAACTTAAGTAGTCTCTATAAAATTCTATGTAAAATCACAAGCTCTTTGTATTAGTCAAAATTTTCCTCATGATCTTCCATTTGTACAATTTGTTTAAAAGTTTCACAAGCTCTTCCAAAGTGATTTTCAGAAGATATTTCTATTTTTTAGCGTTTTCCTTAAGCTTTGTGATTTCTAGAAAAAAAAGTGTGTACTTTCACATGATCTTTATAAGTTATTTTCACACCATCTTTATAAGATCTTTATAAGTTATTTTCACACCATTTTTATAAGCAAATTAGTAGGGGGTCAAAACTAATTATGTAATGTATATGCAACAGTATTGAATCTTTCATTAGAATTTATTTATTAAATTGTAACGTGGTATAACACATTTAGCCCAATGAAATGTGAGAAATTGATGAAGACTTGAAATGAAAAGTAATCAATAGTAAATTAATTAAAAGTTTAGGGTTAAATTTTAAACAAGGAATTAAAAAAATAAACTATCATAAAAATTTGATAACTATTTAGAAAATTTCACTTAAAATTGAAGAAATGCAAAATTAAGATACACTAAATTAGAAAGTATAATAAATCAAATAAATCTTGTCTTCTAAATTATGATACATTAAATTAAAAAGTAGAATAAATCAAATAAGAGAATAAAATTCTTTTTTTATCAAATTAGTATTACACCATAAACAAATATCTATGGTTCAGAAAATTTTAATTAATTTTTATATACAATCAATATTCAGGAATATATTAAAATATTTGTAAAGATTTTTTAATAATTTATAAACATTATTTAGATGATTTTTTGTTATGCCATTTGTATGAGGCACTATCCGATTTTGAATCAAATGACTCTATTTTTCTATTTTTTATTCCATTTTTTTTTCTATTTTTAAAATCCTATTTATAAATGGGTAAATTTAGTATAGTTGCAATAAGGAGACTCCAACTTCACAAAAGAACTAATATACACATTAATATATCAAACTTTCATATATATTTTTGTCTATCATAATTATCTTATGCTTTCTTTGCTAAGTCAACTTGATAAAATTATAATTTTATTAAAATATATGATGTACATTGGATTTCAATACAAAATAACTAATAAAAGTTTCCATTGTTTTAGAAGTGGTCTTATGTTTTAAAAACAATTGTCAATACAATGTTGAATTTTTAAAAATAAACCTAATATTTTTTCTATTACTTTTTGTTACCTATACAATTATTTCTATTTTTGTAAAAATATTTTTTCCCCTTAATATAAATAATATAAAATATATGTATTATTAACAATTATATTTATGTTATGATTTTAAAAAGTAAAGTTTTCTATTGTTTTAACTGTGCAAAAGGTATAAGACATGGATGTGCATATAGGGATGAAGGTTGAAGTCTCTTCCGATGAGAATGGTTTTGAGGGTCACGTGTTGATAATACTATAGAAATCAAGTATTATGTTAGATATGAGTGTTTCATAACTAATGAAATGGTTCTAGAGCCCCTTGTGGAAGAGGTCTTTCCTAAATAAATGCGTCCAATTCCACCTCAACCAGCATTGCCTTCAATTATAGAAGTTGACCTTCATTTCGAAGTACTAGAAAATGACTGTTGGTGGAGCAGAGTGATTGTTGATACATTCGAGCCACCTCTTAGCATGAAAGAGTTATATGAAATATGCTTCCCTGATAGTCATACTCTACTACCATTTTTACACTGTCATGAGCCCAAATTTAAGGATATATGAATATTCGAATAACATATTATACAATTATAATAATTAAGAATAATAATATTATAATCCATTATGATAATGATATTATTAATATATAATATATAATATGTTATAATTACATTATAAATCTATAGTGGATAATATATCTAACTATTATCATATCGATAAACTATATAGATAAATACTTATGATTTATTTAATTATATTATTCATAATAATATAGATTAATATTATTCATAATAATAATAATAATAATATAAATATGAGAACTAAATATTATTAATATATAAAGCAAATATATTATATAATTAACAATGATATTACGAATATTATTATTAATATAACATATGTTATTATCAATACAAATATACAATCAATACACAAGTCTAAACCTAACCAACATTTATATAATCAACATATATAATTACATAAGTTATATAAAACATAATTTATCAATCGATGACGCTATCTCAAGGACACGTCTCCTCAGATGTAAGTCCAAGATATTTATGGGGAAGGACTGAGGGGCATAAAAAATAGCCTTGAATGGGATTACAAATAGGAAGTGTGGAAGGAGCAGAATATACAAATCGGCATTGAAACATGCAAGAGGACCTCCATCAAATTCCACATCAGTACAATAGGATATGATCACAGTGCATAGGTTACATAAGACATCAATATTCATACGCATAAGGATTGGGGTTTCACATCGATAACCATAGTGATAATAAAAGACAATCACAACACTCTATTAAACTTCCTTACAAGAAATAACAGTGATTCAGAATGAACACAATGGTCAAGGCATTGAAAGTGGCATAACGTGCATATTTTATCTGCCAAATCTGAATGAACAAAGACTATGACTGGCAGCAACCACTCTATTGATGAAACATTGGTTAAAAGGTTCATATTGTAAGCTATGATTAAAGAAGGAGGAAACCAAATATGGAATCCAGATTCAATGATGTCTAAGAGGGAATCCTTTGGAATAGATTCATAGAGTACCCACATCCATTACTCATTGAAAATAATTGATAGCAGGAGATATCAACACCTACAAAATAAAGGAAAGTCACTCATAAACAATGGACCCCCAAAAAGGGTTCATTACAAATGGTATCAGAGCTAAACATCCTACCATCCTGTGAAGTTTATTCAAAATCATTTTTCTTACACAATGTTATTCAAAAGGTGCACAAATTCAATCAGCATCTAGTCATCAAATGTGCACAAGAGTAAGGACTTCTTGTCAGCAATCAAGAATACATCTGTAATTGTCTATAAGTGTTGTAATGATGAATAGTGATCATGATAAGAAATATTTTATAAACATAAAGCATATTATAGTTCTTTTGTAAAGACAGTGTTGAACCCTGATCAAAGACAATGCTTACCATCTGATTAAAGTAATGAAGCAATTATATTAAACTGTGAATGACTTCAAAAATAGTGAAAGACATTTCTAGCATCAACGAAATTGCTCGAGTCTTCTTCAATACGTGCTCATGCCATGAAGAATTAACTACAATAGCAATCTCAAATAAAATAAAATTGGCAATTATACTATAACAATATATCAAGCCAAAGAGTCTGTGTGCCCTTGATCTCTACAACAAGCTGGAAGGAGTACATTACAGTCAAAAGCACACAATTATATTAAATAATAAAAGACACATATTCTTAGGACTGGAAGGCTGCATAATGATATAGAGGATTGGCGAAGTGGCTCGTTGTAGTTTTGGGAATGTTAAATTTTTCTTCTCAATTCATAAGGGTGATTATACTAACAATCTCATGGAAGCTCAGGCTATTTTATATTGTGTGGAACAGTGTTGCCTGTGGGGATGGAGTAAGATTATTTGTGAGTCTGATTCCCAGGTGGTGGTGAACATGCTTTCTTCGCAAGAGCTTGAGGATGTTAGTTGGCAGCTGGCCACTGTTGTTAAGCAGATTCTTTTCTTCTCTTCCTCTTTTTAGTTCATTAGGTTCAAGTATATTCCGCGAGAATGGAATAGACCTGCTGATTGTCTAGCCAAATGGGCTTCTACTCATGATGCGGGTTGGAATATTAGGGATAGGGGGCAATTGTCCTTTGAGATGGTATAAGAATTTGATGATCTTGTTGCTCATGATCGAGCTCCTTGTTGAGCTCTCCTTGTTGTATTCCTTTCTGTCTTAATAAATTTTTACCCCTCTTTTTGCAAAAAAAAAAAACAATGATTTAGGTAAAAAAGAATACTGACAACAAGGCTGCCGCGTAAAAAGGAAGCAATTACCGAGTGAGTACCAAACATCAGCAAGGACTATTGCCGGGATAGATTTACAAATTCAACCAGTCTCATTGACTTCCTGCAAGCCATTATATTTTCACACTTAACTGATGGCATTTTGAATACTATAAGGCGGCGACAGTGGTGCAGATGGGTTCATTCTAATACTAAGCTTGGTAGTGGTGTTGTAAGGGAAGAAATCATGGTTTAGGTCATAATTTGTTGTGTCCTATTACATTCTCATCCATATGAGAAGTAACCATGAGATCATAGTTTGTTGTGTCCTTATTACATGCTGCCAGTTAAAAAAGGCTATTAAATTCCCCAACTCGTTATTTTGATACGGGACCTCAATTCACATTACAATGAAGAATATAAATACAATTTAGTTGTGGAAACGATGCTCAATTAATCTTCTAAAATGCCCCGTGCACTTAAATAGTAGCAGTAATAGCACTGAAAAATAGAAGGGGGAGAATCCTTCTTACATATCTTTAGATATAAGTTCCCAAATAAATAAGCTCACATATGGATCAAAGAGAGTCTGTAAGTTGAAAAGGAAATGTCACCAGGCCAAAATGCGTACAGGAAGTGAATCCATGAATCACCCGTGGAACTAATTGACATTGCCATTTGTTCACTAGAACAGTTGACGCCAAGAAATGAACAGAGACTTTGGAGCTTATGTAATGCCTAGTTCTTGGTTCAAATAATCTGCAAACATTCTTTTTGCACCTTGAACATCTATGGGAGGAGGAGGACCACTCAAACTGGTTTGCCCTGTAAGTTTTACAAATGTTCTGCATAGGCGACACAGCCCAATTAACATTTTGACTAAACGTAGGTGCTGGGGCAAAAAAATGTAGTATACCTTTGTATCACTATGCCATGTCATCTGACCCAATTATTTAAGTATTAGGCACAACATTTATGACATGAAATTTACTAATAAAAAAAAGGGGTATCTGTGGCAAAGGAAGATACTGACGTGATGTGGGACCTATAGAATTTCACATGACAGTCATTAATGTGCAAAAGCGATAGAAAATTTATGTTGTTAAGAGTATATAAGATTCTAAGTTACAACAAAATACATAGAGACAACTCTCAAAGAGTGGTGAGCTAATAGACAGCAGTAGCGCTAGAGGAACCTGCTGCAAAAACCTGAAATTATAAGGTGGTCAACATTTGAATGAGGTATGTATGCATATGCCAACTTTAAAATATAGTTTGGTGGATATAAGTTGAATATATATAAGATTGGGAATTGCTCATTTTTTTTTAATAAGTAGATACTCCCAAATTTACTCTATATATTTATATATAGTAATTGAAAAGTAAATTATATATAGAGAGTTAATATTTGAATGATACTTTGTTCATAACTCATGGAAATTAATATTGCCTCTCAAGAGGGAGAATACCTAATCACAAATATTATTATTATTATGAAATATGATTGTGAGAATATAATTGCTAATATGATTGTCTCTTACAAGAATTCCAATATAATAACAAATACTATAGACAAGTCCATCTGCCAATCTAGCAATGGTACTATAGTTAAGTTGCCCCTTAGTAAAGAAGCATATGACAATATTGAGATTTTCCCAAAGTGCACAATGTGCATCAAACTCTCAATGACCACTCGTGTTGTGTTGGCAATCACTAAAATTAGCAGATAGAATTTCATAATCATAGTTAGTTATTTGATAAAGAAATAAAATGTTGGAAAGATATGTATTAAAGTATATATTTCAATTAGATTATTATATATATTAGAATTATTTATTGTGCAAAATTATTTATTCTTGAGTATGATATAAATATTTCTCTTATTTCTTGTTTTTCTCTACGAGCACTTGCTTTGATCTTTTCTTTCGAGTATGTCTTGTAGAAAAGGGGATATTAATATCGGGTTTAGAGCGAGTTTGACACTTCCAAGGTAAAGGAGCCTAAAATTTCATTGGAGACAAGCTCGTAAAGAAAGGGAAATACACAAAGGAAAATCATTAGTGCAAAAGTATTTCGGTACATCTCCATGATTGACCTTTTATCCCAAAGTGCTTAACTCACATAGAAGTGGGGAACTATTCAGCAAAGGTGGTTAAATCTATCAGGATCCTTAAGGTAGTTAAGAGTAAATAATGGATAAATATCATATAATCACCACTTCAACACATAAGGGTAATGAGGTAAGATACATATTTTTTGTGCATATATTGCTATGAGATAATTGACAGTGTCTTTCTTATTATTGACACATTTGTTATTGTGAAGAATATTGAATAATCTATCAATGATTCTAGTTACAAAGAAATGAAATCAGAATATATGAAAAATGAAATATAAATTGAAAATATATATATATGAAAAATGAAAAAAAAATGAAATATAAATATGTTGATTTAAGGAAAGCATATTAATTAGAATACATTTCAATTATAGTACAAAGAGTCTATCTCTTGTCCAAATTACATAATCTTAGATAGGGAGTTGGTGGGAGGAAAGGTAGAGTAATTTTGAGCACTTGTCGGATACGCTTGGAGCTTGTTTCACGTGCCCTTTGCACCATCATTCTACCATTAAGATGATTGTAACAAGGAGAGAGAAAGTTGTTTGTGTACTATAAGAAGAAATCTTTCAAATGAACTAAGTAAATGAATTTAATACTCATCTTCTCATCCACATTATGATATCCTAAGACAAGAAGTTGGTGGAGGGAGAGGCAGAGTAATTTCGAGCACTTGTCGAATACACTTGGAGCTTGTTTCACGTGCCCTCTATGCCGTAAATCTACCATCTTATGATGATCATAATAAGGAGAGAGAGAAAGATTCCTTCCAAAAGATTATGTAAATAAGAAAGGAAATCCTACCACTTTCCTATGGAGTCTGCAATTAGGGGAGAACACCCTATTGTAGTACTAGTGAAGAGGAAGATAGTAAGGGCACCCTATCAACTTTCCTATGGAATTTGCAATCAAGGGAGAGCGGTTAGGACACCTTAGTGTAGTGCTAGTTAAGGGAAAGATAGTAATGACTCCTTTTCACAAGAACCTTTCTAGCCAAACAAGCAATCCACTAAGTAGACCACCTCATGTGGATGCCTAACACCTACCACCGGGGCCGAGGGGGCCAAAGTTCTGCTCTTGGGCTTAGCATGGATTTGGCTTGGATTAACTTATTATCATTCAAATTTCTTTGAAGTTTATATGTATGCATGTACTGATGCTTATTTTGTAGTTGCAAGGCTCATAAGCCAAAGAAAAGAAGTATAGTCATTGAGTATTATTTATCTAATCAAGGTTATGTATGATGTGTCTACATCGTGTCTACTTTGTGTCTTCATGCATCAATGTGTATGCTTCGTGTTTTCTTTGTGTCTTCATACATTCTTATGTATACTTTGCATTCAAATGCATACTACATGTGTGGCTCTTTTATAGAATAGAATGAAGTAATCTTATAAGTAAAAATTTGAATAGGATCTAGTAGTCAATTTCATTATATAAGGTGAAACAAATATGAAAATGTTTATTTCTTGAGGACAAACAAATTCGAGAGGGGCGGACTTGTCATGAGCCCAAATTTAAGGATATATGAATATTTGAATAACATATTATACAATGATAATAATTAAGAATAATAATATTATAATCCATTATGATAATGATATTATTAATATATAATATATAATATGTTATAATTACATTATAAATCTATAGTGGATAATATATCTAACTATTATCATATCGATAAACTATATAGATAAATACTTATGATTTATTTAATTATATTATTCATAATAATATAATTTATAATTATTCATAATAATAATTCTATTTAATCTATATTATTCATAATAATATAGATTAATATTATTCATAATAATAATAATAATAATATAAACATGAGAAGTAAATATTATTAATATATAAAAAAAATATACTATATAATTAACAATGATATCACAAATATTATTATTAATATAACATATGTTATTATCAATACAAATATACAATCAATACACAAGTCTAAACCTAACCAACATTTATATAATCAACATATATAATTACATAAGTTATATAAAACATAATTTATCAATCGATGACGCTATCTCAAGGACACGTCTCCTCACATGTAAGTCCAAGATATTTATGGGGAAGGACTGAGGGGCATAAAAAATAGCCTTGAATGGGATTAAAAATAGGAAGCGTGGAAGGAGCAGAATATACAAATCGGCATTGAAACATGCAAGAGGACCTCCATCAAATTCCACATCAGTACAATAGGATATGATCACAGTGCATAGGCTACATAAGACATCAGTATTCATACGCATAAGGATTGGGGTTTCACATCGATAACCATAGTGATAATAAAAGACAATCACAACACTCTATTAAACTTCCTTACAAGAAAAAACAATGATTCAAAGTGAACACAATGGTCAAGGCATTGAAAGTGACATAACGTACATATTTTATCTGCCAAAGTTGAATGAACAAAGACTGTGACTGGCAGCAACCACTCTATTGATGAAATATTGGTTAAAAGGTTCATACTGTAAGCTACGATTAAAGAAGGAGGAAACCAAATATGGAATCCAAATTCAATGATGTCTAAGAGGGAATCCTTTGGAATAGATTCATAGAGTACCCACATCCATTACTCATTGAAAATAATTGATAGCAGGAGATATCAACACCTACAAAATAAAGGAAAGTCACTCATAAAAAATGGACCCCCAAAAAGGGTTCATTACATACACTCCCAATTATGACTAGCACAAGAATGGGTTGGAGGTTGATGGATTCCAGCACAATCATATTTAACAACTCAATATATTTTTGTATTAAGATTAACTACTCAATAGATAATTTTGAGTTATTTTTATCTTTGAACTGAATACTATTAGATTAGGTGAAAAACTAATCTCCCAAGAACACTTGCATGCATAACCCTATCAGATGGAAAAAGCAAAGAACAAAAGAAAGAAAAAATCATGAGGCCAAAAGGCTAGAGACATCTTATGGACATGCAAAGAGAAATCTCTATTATGATCCAATAAGTGAATGAAAAAATACAAAGAGGTGAATCCTTATAAAAGGAATCATGAAACCCTAACTAGGTTTGCACATTATAATTAATATAAAATATTAATTATATGCACCTAAAAGCAAGCTTAAGAACTAGAGTAATAAACCACTTAATTAACTAAATCAAGATGATCTAATTAATAAGTGAAACAAAATAATTACTCTAACACCCCCCCTTAAGCAAAGCTCGGGAGGAAGTTAACCTAGCAAAGCTATGAAAGCAGGAAAATGGGTCCTAGCAACAAGGCTTGATCAGGTACCCAATACAAGGAAATGAACTAGATGAAGGAAACAAAGCCTCCAATCTAGGAAATGTCCCAAAGAAAGGAACAAGAAAGAGCATGAAGCATCTCTAGAGCATGAAGTTGCAAACACTGTCAAAAGAAATTGCTGGAACCCCCACTGAAATAGTGCATGACCAGGTAGAGAAGACAAAGTTTGAAGAGCTGATCAATTGAAGAGGTGACCTCCAAAAGTAGGAATGAATGAGTGTCTATATAGTAGATGAACCATCTCACCAAAATGCATAGGTGCCTAGCCACTGCATCCACCTAGTACATAGGAACAAAAATTGAATATGCAGATCACTCAACCGAACCAAGGAAGCAATAGAGCCAACAAGTGAACCCCCCCCCATAATGCTGAACAGGGAGAGGGGTGATAGGAACACTGAAATGCAATGCTAGAAACATCTGTAGGAAGAAGAATCAGGAACACCAACAGTGCAATAGAAGTACAAGCATAGGATAAAGGGTGGTGTCACCAACACATAGCATGGGCTAATGTTGTGGAAGAAACATTCACTTGACAAAGGTGGATGAGCACAAAAGGCAAAACATCATGACCCCCCATGGTACTTTATAACTGAGTGTGAGTACAAACAAACACAAGGTGTACAAGATCCTAGATATGCAAAAGTAGGCACTTTATCTCAGTGCATTTACAGAAAAAAAAAATGCAATAGAAGAGAAGCATACAATGCTCAGAAGTCAAAAATAAGAGTGAGCCAAAAGAACAGAAGAAGAGATCCCAAGACCTATAGAATCCAAGTAATTCGCAAGAGTATGAAAGTGCAAAACTTGGAGGAGAAAGAACTTGGAGTAGAATCTGGATAAAAGACCCCTGCAACTGAATAACTCATAGAACTAGCTTTCCAACAATATTTGGCGAGCCCAAAAATGAGTCCGGATGAGCAAGATAAGGCTCCCAAAAGGAAAAAAATGAACATCACTGTTGATAGAAAAAAAGACTATCAAAATAGCAAAGCCAAAAACCCTAACCCCCATAATTAGAAAGAGATTGGAAAGAGCTTTCCAATGATATAAAGAAGTCTAAAAAAGACCCTCGTATGCTCTAGATAGAGAAAAACAGTGTGGGAGGGTTAGAAAAGCTCCACAAGAACAAATTAGAGCCCCTGGGGCTAAAAAAAGAGCCCTTGGGTGTATGGCACATGCAGGGGGCTGAATTTGGGGCTCCCGGTCACCCATGTGACCACCGTAGGGCTCAAAAACCTGTCAGGTTGGCAGGGCAGAGCAGAGCAGGGCTGGGAGGCAGTGCATAGCGATGGGCGGAGTGCGGGCCTCGGTGGGCGGCATACAGGGCAGCGGATGCCGGAGGAGGCCAGGAGAGTGAGGTGGAGTGGAAAGGAGGCCGCAATTAGCAGAAACAAGACTACAGTGAGCGCAGCAGTGGTGGAGCAAGGGCCACGATGGGTGGCGGTGTGTCTGCAGCAGCGACGGGCGCGTTGGAGATGCTGCCGGTGGCGAAGGAGCGCCGATGGCGCCTTTCTAAACATTGGCTGTGTTTTAAAAAAATGCAAAAAAAAAAAATTAAAATGATTTTTTAAAATATTTTTTTCTCAATTTTTGTGCCCATACGGCACTGAAAAACCAAAAAAAAATTGCCTCAGGGCCACGTTGTCCAAAATGGACAAGTTTTATATGGATTCTAAGGTTTTTGGGCGTTATGAGTGCAACAGTGATGTCCTTTTGAGCCCAAAGTGACCAGAAACAAAGGTCACTCCTAAATCCACATAAAAGGTTCTTGAAACCCTTGAAAAACTCCTGCTTCTGAAACAGTTCAATAAAACATGAACAACGAGTAGCAAGATGGCTCTGATACCATGTTAGATTAGGTGAAAAACTAATCTCCCAAGAACACTTGCATGCATAATCCTATCACATGGAAAAAGCAAAGAACAGAAGCAAGAAAAAATCATGGAGGCCAAAAGGCCAGAGACATCTTATGGACATGCAAAGATCAATCTCTATTATGATCCGATAAGTGAATGAAAAAATACAAAAAGGTGAATCCTTATAAAAGGAATCACAAAACCCTAACTAGGTTTGTGCATTATAATTAATAAAAAATATTAATTATATGCACCTAAAAGCAAGCTTAAGAACTAGAGTAATAAACCACTTAATTAACTAAATCAAGATGATCTAATTAATAAGTGAAACAAAATAATTACTCTGACAAATACTACTATTTGAAGTATTCCTGAATCACTCACTATTTTCTTTTCTATTGAGATCAAGTACGTTTGAAATCCACTCAACTATTTGTTAAATAATGTGCTTAACTTCAATTTTGTTTTCTATTTTTAATTAGTAAATAAAACTTTTATGTTGGATATTTGATTTCATTCTTCTATTCATTATTAAAAGTATATTTATACATTTTTTAATTTCTATTTCTATTCATTTCCATATCTATAAATTAAATAATAAAAAATTAATTTAATTTCTATATAAGTTGACTATTTTTTTAGCTAAAAAATCTAATTTGTTTCATAATTTTATACATATCAAAAAAAAAAAAATGGATGTTGACCAAAGTGAATCTAAAATAACTATTGGCAGCCCATTGCTTCAAGATGATTCTATTGAATCAGATGGAAATGATGAAACCTATTTGGATAGATTGGGGAGAGTCATTGCAGAGTATTGTAAAATAATGGTCAATGAAATGCATGGTGCAAGCCTAAATGTTCGAGATGTGAAAGATCTTCAAATCCTACAAATGGAAGACTATAGAAAGGGGATTCATGAGGCATGGAGGAAAGAAGTCTGATTTTGTGAATATATGAAACACATGCATTACCATGAGGAATATAGGGAAGGAGAAAAATTTAATTTCCTCGCTAAAGAATCCAAGTGTCTCTACACCACTATAATAAAATCTTGCTGTAATGAAATAATGAACCACTCTAATATTTTAGCATTTATAATTTTAAGGAATATTTTTTTTCTGTACAATCCATGTTTGATGGGTATGGATTCTTAGCAAAATTGAATATATGTATCTAGGTAAAAGCGTCTTTAGTATTTCATATATCTATGTATGTATTTCACTTATGGAGAAAATTTTGATTTCATCACTAAAGAACTCTAAGTGTTTCTACACCACTGCAATAAATTCTTGCTCTTTTGAAATAGTGAACCAATCTTATATTTTGAAATTATAATGTTTAAGGAATTTTTTTTTCTATATAGTTCATCTTTAAAGGGTATGGATTCTTAGATAAATTAAATATATGTCTCTATATAAATGGAAGTTTAGTATTTCATATATTTATGTATGAATTTCTCCTATGGAGAAAATATCTTTCTCCTTTATCTATTTCCAATTTGTTCAATTTTTTAAAGAAATATGTATCTTAATTACAACACAATGGCCCCAACTATTTTCCAATTTTATAAACAATCTCTATGAAACTTTAATTTCTTCTTATATTACTTTTACAATTCTTTGATACTTGGTAATAAAATAAATATCACCATATTTCTTATCCGTGATGTTTGTTTTGAACATAAATTGCAAGACATTTCTCATTAATTTAAAATTTGATTTACTTTATAGCTATGAGTCTATCAACACCAAATTTGCAATCTAATGAGGAAAGGAGACGATATCAAATAGAGAAACAAAGAGCATATCAAAGAGAATATCAAAGGGAATATCGAAGACATCAAAGAGAACAAATGCCAAAAGATCAAAGACAAGATGAAAGAAGGAGTAGTGAACTCCAAAGACAAAATTATGCTAGACAAAGGGCACAACTATCAGTATGAGAATTGGAATTCGAAATAGAGATCAACAAAATAGTAACAAAAGTTGTCGTCAAAGAACATCTGATGGAGTATCGCATTTTGAGATACAAGGAAGACATCAAGTGGATTTATAGTTTAGTGAGAGGTATAATCATCCCTTGACTACAAATATGGATTTGGATCTTCAAAATGAAGTTTCAAGGACAATTGAACGTGTTCCTAAAACACCCCACCATACAACTCAAGTTGGGATAAATTTAGGTAGACAAGGCAATGTAGAAAATGCACAAAACCCAAATGAAAATCTTCATGATAATTTCTATAGATTCCAAATGCAGTTTCACCGAAAATTGGACAGCTTGAGAATGCCAAACATGTTTTATATTTTTCAAGAGTGTTATCTAGGAATGAAAGTGTCATGCACCTCAGAAGGTCCAGTATGTAATAGATGTCAAAAAGAGAGAGGAAATAATAGATTCTCAGCTTCAAATAATATGGATCTAGGACCTCAAACTAAGGAGCTTGCAAACTTGACACAAGTTGAGTAAATGCTAATTGCATGTGTGAGTCCCATATTGCAAGTTACACATGCAACTGGTGGCCAATTTATGTATAAAGGACACACAATAAGTTTCACACAAAATATAGATCATGTTTCAAACATATTTCCACATACAATATATAAGTTACCGATTATTATTGTTTAAAGGAGAGATCAACACGGGACACACTATAACTTTATTGTGAATAGAGATCATGTATACAAAGCACTCAAATACAAAGTAGAGCATGATAAATTTTACTCTGATGTTCGAATTAATGAAAATGCTCTCAATGATTTGCCCAAAAATAGAGATGAAAATGTTTTTCACAGATTGAAGATGGTGATGCAAATGATATTATTTTTTTGGGTCCAGTTATGGAGACAGATGAAGGGAATGTAATTGAACACACAACATAAATGGCTTCAAGACCTCCTAATGCACAAAAGGAAATGGAACTTATCCATTCATGGGTTAATAATGCTGATGCAAACCCAACATCATTGATAGATTGGACAAGTATTAGTGTGTTGCCTATTAATGAGTATGTCACATCAGGATGATTGGATATGGCATTCCCAACACTATTTCCTAATGATACATGTGATTGGTTAGAACCACAGTTGTGACATGTATATATCTTCATGAATTTGTAAAGCATCTTTTGTGATATAGGGATCATCATTTTGGCAAACATCCTAGATTTAGATATTTTGTGAATAACATGATCATGAGATATCATGCACAGAATTCATCCTCTGTGTTTGTAAAGAGAAACTTTAAAGACATGACAATCACCATCAATGAGTTGCGACAACATATAGAAACTACACCTCACTCCAATTTGGAAGATAAATTGATACAGTTTGGTACAATGCTAAGGAGAACAAGGTCATATTGGGAAAAATCTCATGCAAAATTGATAGATTTTCTTCATCAAATTGGTTTTCCTACAATATTTTTCACATTGAGTATAATGGATATGTATTGGCCTGATTTACATGCACTAATGCTAGGACCAATGCCAACTAGTCCATTTGAAGCTCAAAATTGGCATAGGCAAAATATAATTGATTATCCTCACATTGTGGCACACTATATACACTTGAGCCACTCTATATTTAGAAGAGAGATTCTAGAAAATGGAATGAATGTCAAAGATTTTTGCTCTAGATATGAATGGAAACATAGGGGGTCCCCACATATGCATGGATTCATATGTACCAAAGGGGCACCTAATATGGACAACATTGACTGGTCAAATGAGGATGAACGCAAAAGTTCTGAAAGATTTTTTGATTCTATTTTTCATGCATGGAATCCTAGAGAAGATTCTCATAAATGAAATATACAAGTATGTTTATAAATATGTATTCTATGGTATAATTTGATATGATCTTATTTACTCATTCAACTTATTTTGAATTGTAGCCTTTCATGAATTTTCGACAACACCCACGTCTCAAAAATACGAGACAACTTGCAGAGGTCAATCTAGATCATGAGTATGAGGAGATCTTAAATTATGTATAAAGACACACAATTTGTAAGGAGGGTGCATGTTTGCAAAAAAAAGGGGGCATATGGTTTGCAGGTAATCATTTCATTATAGAGGAATATTTAAACCAAAATTACAAATTGGTCACAAATGTCACATGACTAACAACATATCTCTCTTATATTTATTATAGATATAATGCACCTTGGCCATTAAACCTAGAGGGATCAAAATTATATGAAGATAGAGAAACCAGTGAAAAGAAATTTGAACTAGCCATAAATGATGAAAGAGTCAATTCCAATAATCACCACATACTACAACTATGGAGAATGAATATAGATTGAAAACCTGTTCTTTCCAAACATGTTGTGGTTAACTACATTGCCAAATATGCAGCAAAAGTAGACAAAAGCTTAGAAACATACCACCAAATGTTGATCCACCTCTCCAACATGGAAAACCCAGATAATTTAGCTACACGTGCATATAGGAAACTTCTCACTAAGACAATTATAGAAAGAGACATTGGTGTTCAAGAAAAATGTCATATGTTATTAGAGTTTCCATTGGTAGAGTGTAGTATAAGATTTGTTAATCTAAATGTCTCATGTGAGGTCTTCAAACCTATAACGATAAATAATGAAAATGGAAATGATGAAGAGAATATTGAAGAACAAACAAAATCTTTCATTAATGGGTACAAAAAAAGGCCACTGTGTATGAAAGTTGTCACATTAATTGATGCAGCAAGATCATGGATATATAATCCTAAAAGAAGAAGAGACAATAAATGGGAGCCAAGGGAAAAAGTAGTAATAGTCAGAGTGTTTCCTAGATTTGTATCTTTCCCTTCACATGAATCAGCTAAATGGGTTGAATTTTTCTTATCAGAATTATTGCTCTACAAGCCATTCCATGATATAGAATGAGATATTCGTCATAATGATGACACCATCATACAAAATTGGGAGACATTTAATTACATAGCTTGGCATGTTGAACGTACTATGGTGATAGACAATGATGAAAACCTAAGTGATTCTGAAACTGAAGACAGTAAAAATGTTCAAAGAAATACAATAGAACATGAATGGGAGATTGTATCTAGGTTGCATTGTGGTCAAAACATAGAGTGTTTAGAAATAGACATGTTGGGGAGAAGAGACATTGACAAATATACAAATTGGTCTATTGATTATAAGGGAGAAGAGTACACTACTATAGTAAGCAATTTTATAATTAATATGAAGAATCATGGTTGTTTGATATATGATGACATTCCCCAATGCATCAACTACATGACCCTTGCTAACAAACAAAAAAAGGAAGTTGACATTATTATGACACACTACCATAGAGATAATAACGCGAAGCCATTGCTCATGATAATTCAAGGAACAACATGCACTAGAAAGCCATATCTAATTGGTGTCATTATTCAATCTCTTCAAAATGTAGCAATGCCCTCTCTATCTCCCCTTCTATTACTTGCACCAATAGGAGTTGCAACATTCAACATAGGAGCTTCTATAGTTCATTCAAAATAAAAAATACCAATACAAGATTTTTCTTAATTGGAAGGAACAAGACTCACATGTTTTCAAGAAGAAATGACATATATCAACTATGTTTTGATTGATGAAATGAGCTTCATTGGTCAAAACATGGTGGAGAATATAGATTCTTGACTTCGACAAGCATTCCCACAAAATGAAGATATAAGCTTTAGAGGTAAAAAGCTTCACTTTTCCTCATTAACAAGTACACCATGTACAAAATATAGACTAATACATTACTAAAATATAATTACAAATTATTCATTCTAACATAAATATTTTCATTCTTATATTTCAGGTGTACCTATTATTTTGGTAGGAGATTTGGGCCAGCTTCCTCCAGATAGTGACAAACCAACATATGATAGTAATAGAAGGGCAAAGTTGCTATGACAAGAATTCAAGACCATTATTACTTTGGATAAGATATTCAGACAAGATGGGGAAAATGATGATCAACAAAGATTTCATCAACTTTTGATGAATGTAAGAGATGCAAAGCAACATATTGATAATTGGAGGTTGCTAATGACAAGAGCCCCTGTCAACATAGATCTTGCAAAAAATTTATAGTTTGAAAATTCTATCCATCTATTATCAACAAATGAAAATTTTCATTGTCATAATAAAAAAATGTTGCATTCATTGAAGTATCATGTTGCACGTAGTGTTGCGACAAAATCAGGACATGGCAATTCATTCAAAAATTATTTGAATGACGACCTTGATCTAGAGTTGCTAATTTATAAGGATGTAAGGGTCATGGTAACTTCAAATATATGGGTACAAGCAAGTCTTGTAAATCGATCTTTCAGGTATGTTCGAAATATAGTTTACAAACAAGGCAACACTCCACCTGAACCTCCAACATATGTGATGGTTGAGTTTGATAACTATTCTGGACTACCATTTGAAGACCATCATCCAAAAACAATTCCAATAACACCAATACATAAGGGTAGAACACTTCAATTGACTTTAAGATTGGCATAGGCATTGACTATACATAAATCCCAGGCTTTGACTCTTCCAAAAGTGACAATTGATATAGGACCAAGAGAAAGAATAGGATTGAAATTTGTGGTGATTTCTTGTGTTAAATCTTTACATTTTCTAATAATAATGCCCCATTCATGTATGATTGCTATGAGAAAATAAAAAATGGTAGGGGTATATGCACCGAGTTGTGGTGCCAAAAAGTTGACAACCTTTTTTTTCTTTCCATTTTTGAATAGTGCATACTCACTTTTAAAAAAGTAAAATTTTATAAATGGGCTACATACCCGCAGCCCATTTATTTTATCTTTGATTTTAACCTTCTTCCAATAGTAGCACATATGTGAATTGGATAAAACAAAACTTTTCACCACCCACCTTGCCGATATGCCTCCTCACCAAAAAAATTTGAGATCACAAACATGCCCATGCCCATGTTGTATGTGATGTAAATTTCATTTTGCATTGTTTGATATGTTTTTCATATTGTTTTGTAGGGTTTTTGCAATTTTTATTTAGATTTGTTTATTTATTTAGATTTCAATTGATTTTTTATTAGGAAATGTCAATAATCAACCAGAAAATCCCCAAGAACCTCAAAACCCTCAAAAAATCAAAACCAAAACCCTCCCCAAGAAGAACAACAAATTCTATAGCCTAAACCAATTGCAAGACCTTTGCCTGGCACACAAGCAAATATAATAAATGAAATAGAAAGAGGCAAAACTAAATTAGGACTCATTGGTTGGTTGAAAGAATCTAGACAAACCAATCCAATGAGGGCTCAATTGGCATCATCCCTTGAATCCATTAAGACCTGGATAGCCTCAGTTAGTGGATAGTTAGATGTTTGGTGAGTTAAGAGAGATGAACAAAAAAGATTTTATGCAAATAAATTGTCATATGAAGATGTTTAAAAAAAAGAAATACCAAAAGGTAGAATATGTGCATTATTTAGAAAACTCAGTGAGAAAAGTATTATTAGAGAGGGTACTAAATGGTTCCCCATCCATTGGTGCATACACGATGCTATTAGAAATAATTTTTGGGATAGATGGTGGATGGTTTTTGATGCCCCTCCTTGCAAAAATCATGAGGTCCCCATGTATTTTTTGAAGAAATTGTATTGTGAGTTTGTCCTTGGGGAGATCCCCAATTATTTTGATATATTAGACTCCTAGGGCAGAGGTGGGGGGTCATCATTTGAGAGGTCGGGAGCATGTCGTGACCCTAATGTAGTTAGGGCACCTATGGTCAAGCCACAATGTGAGCATGTGACTATTCCTTCAGTTGTGAAGGAACATGTAGAGGCCAGTGCTCTAGGGATCATTAATGCTTTGACGCAAACCCTCATCCATTGCACAAGCCCATTAGTTGAGGGGGAGCCTTTTGTGCATCGCAGTCACATGTGCACATCATGCGGATCCTTATGCACATTTGGCACTCATGCTAGAGATGGTGTGGATGATGGGCTCATCACTGATTAGTTCCTGAACGACAAATTTGGCATTGACACACAAATAAATTACAATTATAATTTACTAATTTGATCACATTTCATATGTACAGTGAATAATTAATTAATTACCATCTATTGACATTATTCAAAATTTAGGGTTAGAGTGTTGGCGGGCTAGCAGTGATCCTCTAGCCCCATTTTATGTCTCGTCCACGAGTCTCAAGGTATGTATCAATTTAATCAATTAAATTAGTACATATATTTATTAAGTAATCATATTAAGGATTGACAAAAAAATTTATGCATGTGCATCAGTTCTCTATAGGACTATCAACATTTACTACGAACTCAGAGCATAAACATCATACGAGCTACGTACAGGTACATTTTTTCATGTTAATTTAATTCATTTGATTATATTTGTTTCATGTTACATGTAACGTGTATTGTATGACATGTAGCTCATGACGTTAGACACTCCTCCTCATCTCCGATAGTCTATCGATCATGGAGTGGCCGCAGCTATGGCTAGCTCACAGCCATTGATTGAGGTATGAAAGAGTTTTCTTGGTTTTAGTTGTTGTTTATAATAGTTAGTATCAAAATTTATAATGTTATTTATAAGTGATTATATTGATTGAATTTTTGTTGGCTCTCGTCATGCCTGATTGCCCATGAGCCTTTGAGCTAGACTTATAGAGTGACTATTTGATGGCGGTAAGAAAATAATTAATTTTGCGTGTACATATATTTGATTTCAATGTATAATAAATATTGATTCATATCTACTTTGTTTGTATCAGCTCGAGTTAGAGAAGAGCCTCAATAAGAGGATGAACAAGCATGTCAAGAGGACCCCATCATCTCCACTATCTCCCTCCATACAATGACAGAAGACCTCAAGAGATTTGTTTCCTTCCCCTCGTGGGAAGGAAAAGATATAGTTAATTGACATGTATATATATAGGCATAAGTGGACATATTTGATACACATTTAATGTATATATGACATTTTATATTTGATGTATGACATTATTGGTTAATATATGATATGTTTTTTCATATATGACATTATTTGTTATCATAATATATTATGTGTTTGTTAATGTACATGACATTATTGGTTATCATTTTATTTTATATGTTTGTTCATGAATGACATTAAATTAGATATGTTTGTGTATGACATTAAATTAGATATGTGCATGTATGAAATTAAATTAGATATGTTCATGTATGACATTAAATTCAATACCTAATATGTTCAAAACTTTGATAGAATATTGATTAACAATAAACTTTATCACTATTTAAGCATAAGTTAATCATTCCCAATATATCATCATCATATGATTTATGATCTTGTTCATGTTTAAATTTTTCCTTCTCTGTCATTTGTTTATCAATTTTAATTCAATACCTAATTAGTTTGAATTTTTGATACAATATTGATCAGCAATAAACTTTATCAGTCAAGATCGATCTCACAAAGTTTAAGAGGTGCTACTTGATAGCTTGACTTGTTTCCAAGGCAGTAACAAAAGGATCAAATGCCCTGGAAAGAAATCCATTACTATAATATACCTAAAACTTCCCTTAACAAAAATAATATCTACTACCAATTTATTCCAAATCAACGCAATCAAATTCAAAATACACTGAGCATTAGATAAAATAGCTGATAATATAATATAGGGTCCAATAAGCATAGTAACAATGCAAGATCTATAATGGTATTACCTACAAATCAACATTGCACCAATCCTATCCTTTATAGTATTAACCCAATGCACAAAGTGATATTATAACTATGCTCCTACCCTCTATTTCACCCATATATTTTATGTCTTGAGTTTTCTGTGAGGATTAGTGGTATGGAAAATACCTTGGGAGGGATCACTAGATCGCAAGAGTTGTGTTATCTTGTGTTATCCAAGGTGAAATTCTTCAACTACACCAACTTTGTATTCATACAAATAGTAATCAACCATGCAATTGTCCTAGAATGATGTGTAGATTAGATTCATTTCAGTACAATGCAATGGTCATAAATGATTCTTTCTATGTAAAAATTTTGTAAATTTAATTATTCAAGTTAATCTTAAATATTATCAAATTAATATATTGTATTACCAACATATAACAAATTATTGCACAAACATGCATTGAGTCAACTCTAAAATTGCTATGAGAGAAGAGTGTTAATCAAAAATTTAAATATTTGAAAAAGTTAGAATTGGACTATGTAAGATTTTCCTTCCATGTCATTGGGGGATGATGCAGAGTATGCACAAGGAAGCACCAAACAAATCAACCTACTACCCAAATTCTCCTAACTCCATAAGGACTAAACAAGGGTTATGACTCACTTCCAAATGAATACAGCATAGATAATACAACTTTCCAATAGGTTACAAACTCCACTCACCCAAGGGAGACAAGAATCTGACTTCCCCTTATTGGATCAAAAATGACCTTCTTTCCACAAGGTAAAAAAGTGGGTTTTGATGTTCCAAGACCTCCCAACACCAAAAGTGGGAAATCAACAGGTCTATTTGTGGACCTCCTAGCAGTTGGTCACGTAAATGAGAACCTTGAGATTTATTAGTAACTCCATGAAAGAAATTAGTAGCTTGAGAAGCTATCCATTTGTTAGCTAAATTAAAACCTTGGATTGTAGACGGTTGGCCTTCATTGTAAAATGAGTGAGACAGCCTCACCAAAGGTGGCAATGAACTTTTTGTTGTTCTATTAAGATCATTAATATATTTTGACAAAAACTTTGAGGGATCATGCCTAGCTTGAGTATCCTAGCTTCCCAAGTCCTGTAAATGTAAGGGCATTGATGAATAGACATTTCTAATTGGAACATATGTGGTGTTGAAATGAAGTGCATAATGATCCAATCTGAGGCTTCACTTCACATGGCTTAGTGGATAATTCTATAGCACTTGTTACTTCTCTATCTGAAATTTTTGTGTCTATGTACATGTGCACTTAAGAGCTTCTGTCACTACTTGAGCTACTAGTAGATGGTGAGTATTCATCATCATCATCTGACATAGGCTCACATGCATATGTTACTTCTTTCCTTTGTCACTTTCCCCTTCCTAGCTCTTCCTCATTATTTGTAACTTCTTTCATGGGTCCAAGAAGGTCTTCCCACTCTTTCCCATTAACTATAGGTTTTGTCTCTTCATCTTGAGTAATTGACATACCCTTGATGGCACCAAGATAACCATTTTCTTTTGAAATGTCCCTTTCTTTCAAATTAATCTCTCTATTAAGTAGGTTTTCTATATCTTCCTCTATGTATTTAATAGATGTAGCAGTAATTCCATGCTCACTAAGAATATTCCTTGCACCATGGATTAATATATCATGCAATTCCTTAATAGTTCCATTCTTATCAAAATTCATAACCAAATTCTCCATGGCCAGTTTTCTTCTTCATCACTACAATATTTTTTCCTCAACTGAACGTTTTGTAATCAATTGATATATAATTACAATTTTTTTCTTAGCCAATCCTATGGGCTCGTGATTGAGCCTGTAGATCCACAAAAGGGTTGAAATCTAGATCTAATAGAAGAATAGTACTAGCAAGAAGTCATTCACTAACATTTGCATCTTTATAACAACTAAATTTGGATGAGTGATAAGCATTAGTTCTCAAAAATAATTAAATAGTACAACATACCATATATGATAAATGAGTCGGCACTCAGCTACATCATATAATAAGTTGAAATTAGATAACCATTAAACACTTTGTAAAGTGCTACCTACATATCATTATAGCCATGTCAACTGATTTCAAATTAATATTTAGAATCTAGGAACACATCAAGAAAGACATATGAAAGGTGAGAGAGATTTGGCACGTTTACCTAGCCGAATTGATTTAGCCATGTTTACCTAGCCACTCAGAGCTAATGAAGTAGACAGTTTGATCCCATGACAAAAGGTGAGAGAGATTTGGTAGTTGGCAACTTTGTATTGGCCAACACTACAAGTTTCAGCATCACCCGAGATGGTGTCGTAAAATGAAAGCAGAGTGTGATCTCCAAAAAGTGAGAGGTTATTGTAGGTCTTTACAACATCATCTTGTAGAAATTAGAATCATATCCATACCTCGCACGAGCTCCAAGATATGCCCCATCAAAGATCGTAGCCCTATGGCATTTAGTGACCCTTAGGGACATTTAGGTTGGGTGTGCTCGAGAACATTTGAGTGCTAAATGGGACAAGACAAAGTTGGGGATAGGGTTTACCTGGCCACTTAGAGCTAATGGAGCAGATAGTTCAATCCCATGATGAAATGTGAGAGAGATTTGGTAGTTGGCAACTTTGTACTGGTCAACACTACAAGTTTCAGCATCACCCGAGATGGCATCATAAAATAAAAATGGAGTGTGATCCCTCAAAAGTGGGAGAGGTTATTGTAGGTCTCTACAACACCGTCCTATAAGAACTAGAATCACATCCATGCCCTGTCAAAGATTACAACCCTATGGCATTTAGTGACCCTTAAGGACATTCCAGTTGGGCATGCCCAAGAATGTTTGAGCATTGAACAAGATGTGATGAGGTTGGGGATAGGGTTTACCCAGCCACTGGGAGCTAACAGAGAAGAAAATTTGATCCCATGATGAAAGGTGAGAGAGATTTGGTAGTTGGCAACTCTGTATTGGCCAACAGTACAAGTTTCAACATCACTTGAGATGGCGTCATAAAATGAAAATGGAGTGTGATCTCAAAAAAGTGAGAGAGGTTATTGTAGGTTTCCACAACAGCGTCCTGTAGGAACTAGAATTGCATCCATACCTTGTATGAGCTTTGAGATATGCCCCATCAAAGATCCCAGCCATATGGCATTGAGTGACCCTTAGGGACGTTCCGGTTGAGCGTGCTCAAGAATGTTCAAGCGTTGAACGGGACAGGACGAGGTTGGGGATAGGGTTTACCTAGCCACCCAGAGCTAACAGAGTATACAATTAGATCCCACGAAAAAAGGTGAGAGAGATTTGGCAGTTGGCAACTTTGTATTGGCCAACACTACAAGTTTTAGCATCACCTGAGATGGTGTCATAAAATGAAAATAGAGTGTGATCTCCAAAAAGAAAGAGAGGTTATTGTAGGTCTCTTCAACACCATCCTATAGGAACTAGAATCACATCCATACCTCACATGAGCTCCAAGATATGCCCCATCAAAGATTGAAGCCCTATGGCATTTAGTGACCCTTAGGGATGTTCTGGTTTGGCATGCTTGATAACGTTCGAGTGCTAAAGGAGACAAAAAAAGGTTGGGGATAGGGTTTACCTAGCCAACCAAAGTTAACAGAGTAGATAGTTCGATCCCACAACAAAAGGTGAGAGAGATTTGGTAGTTGGCAACTTTTTACTGGCCAACACTACAAGTTTCAGCATCAACCAAGAGTGCATCATAAAATAAAAATGAAGCATGATCACCAAAAAGTGAGAATTGTAGGTCTCTAGAACATGGTCCTATAGAAACTAGAATTGCATCCATACCTCACACGAGCTCTGAGATATGCCCCATCAAAGATCATAGCCCTATGGCATTTAGTGACCCTTAGGGATGTTCTAGTTCGACATGCACGAGAACGTTTGAGCACTGAAGGGGATAGGACAAGGTTGGGGATAGGGTTTACTCGGCCACCCAGAGCTAACGAAGTAGACAGTTTGATCCCATGACGAAAGGTGAGAGAGATTTGGTAGTTGGCAACTTTGTACTGGCCAACACTACAAGTTTCAACATCACCCGAGATGACATCGTAAAATAAAAACAAAGTGTGATCTCTAAAAAGTGAGAGAGGTTATTGTAGGTCTCTGCAACATTGTCCTGTAGGAACTAGAATTGCATCTATACCCTGCACGAGCTCTGAGATATGCCCTATCAAATATTGCAGCCCTATGGCATTTAGTGACCCTTAGGGACATTCTAGTTCAGCATGCCCGAGAATGTTTGAGTGCTGAAAGGGATAGGATGAGGTTGGGGATAGGGTTTACTTGGCCACCTAGAGCTAACAGAGTAGACAGTTTGATCCCACGATGAAAGGTGGGAGAAATTTGGTAGTTGGCAACTTTATACTGGCCAACACTACAAGTTTCAGCAAAACCCGAGATGGCATCGTAAAATGAAACCGAAGTGTGATCTCCAAAAGGGAGAGAGGTTATTGTAGGTCTCTACAATAGCATCCTATAGGAACTAGAATCACATCCATACCTCACATGAGCTTTGAGATATGCCCCGTCAAAGATCACAACCCTATGACATTTAGTGACCCTTAGGGATGTTCTAGTTTGGTGTGCCCAAGAACGTTCAAGTGCTAAAGGGGATAGGATGAGGTTGGGAATAGCGTTTACCCAACCATCTAGAGCTAATGGAGTAGATAGTTCAATCCCACGACGAAAGGTGAGAGAGATTTAGCAGTTGGCAACTTTGTACTGGCCAACACTGCAAGTTTTAGCATTACTTGAGATGGCGTCATAAAATGAAAACGGACTCTGATCTCCAAAAAGTGAGAGAGGTTATTGTAGGTCTCTACAACACCGTCCTGTAGGAACTAGAATTGTATCCATACCTCGTACTGGCTCCAAGATATGCCTCGTCAAAGATCGCAGCCCTATGGCATTTAGTGACCCTTAGGGACATTCCGGTTTGGCGTGCCTGAGAATGTTTGAGTGTTGAAGGGGATAAGATGAGGTTGGGGATAGGCTTTACCCAACCACCTAGAGCTAATAGAGTAGACAGTTCAATCCCACGACCCTTTTTCCACTAAGTTGCAAATTTGAGCAACTTTTACAACTTTCAACAACGCAACTTTGCACAAAAAGTGCAATTTTTACATTTTTCACTTGATTCCAATTCTATGACTTAGAAAAGGTTCAGCAATAGTAAAATAATTTATTTCAAAATGCTCATACCTTCACCAATTCCCAAACTCCTGCAAAGTTGTCAACATTTTTGCAATTTTACTTTGACAACTTTTGCAATTTTTTGCAATTTTTGACATCTTAACTCTTAGATGCCTAAAAATTAACCTAATGACCCTAAGGACATTTATAACCTTCTAAGAAACATAAAATTATTTTTTTCCTTGAAAAATACCTATATTGCTCATTTTTATGCTTAAAAAGTGGCCCATAGGAATATTTGACACAAAACCCCACAAATACAAATAATGACTAGGGGTCTATTTAGGTCTAAACTAACATGAATCCAATATTAGATTCAAACTATGCGACTTTGATTAGCTAGTTGCTTCACAAACTCAAGACTAGGCTTGTAGCCTTGAACATGGAAAATCACAAACATCTCCTCACAACCCAAAGAAAAGAATCACTGATTTGGATACCCTTTTGGGGGATCATGTAAGATGATCACATACTAATTTTCAAGCCTCAAAACCTTCTCTGTAGTGATTTATGGAATATGTTGCTACGAATTTCTAGCATGCACATGGATCTTGCATGCCTAGGACATCAAGTTTTTCTCTCCAGCCTTATTCTTTTGACCTAAAACCAAAAGGAACATAAAACACATTGTCCTAACCAGATTACACCAAGGTTCATTAATTTCCCATGGTTGAATCTCAAGATATGAGGGAAAATAGATGAAACCCTAGGTACTGGCACAAAATGGAGACAATAGTTAGTGAAATGGGAATATCTTGAGTTGTAGAGTGAATTAGAACCTCATTCCAAGTGCAACAGAAATAAGATTCACAAAGCTATCCAACCATACTAGATATCCATACTTATATGTGATCAACTTGACCAATGAGCAGCACACATTAAATAAAACTTAGAATTTCTACCTTTTTCTTCGTTGTTTCAATTTTGTATAGCTTGTACAAATTGGTAGTAGTGAAATTTTGGTATGGTTGGATAGAGGATTGAATTAGCATTCTATTGCATTTGGTTTGAAGTCTTTACATGATCTACAACAAAAGTTACATTAGTTTTTGTAGAGGTTAGTCAGATTTACCCTAAATCTAAGGGTTTCTTCAAGATGGCCTCCTAACTTGCAATTCCACCATGGGATTTCAATGCCACTTTGAAGCATGCAAGTTAAGAGAGGGTAATTCAAGATGGCAAAGATTTAGAATTGTAGGTGTAGGTTACCTATTTTTACCAACAAGCCCTAAATTGAACATTGCATTATGTCTAGTCTAGATTTGAAGAAGAAAGAAGGTTCAAGCTTCCAAACTGATTGATTTGACCCAAGTGAAGGGTGTAGGAAGATTAATTGGATGTGAAGAAGAGTTCCAAGGGTTGGAGTCAGGTTTTTGAACCCATTTACTCATACTTCCTTTGTAACCTAGCCTAATCTAGCCAATTAGGTCTATGACTCAAAGTGGGTGTTAGTTGGTGCTGGAATAGAGTCAGAGTTTGATCTTTTGGAATCTCCAAGATGTGGTTAAAGGGTGTTTGAAGAGGTGAAAATATAGTGTGGCCCCTTGCTAAGTGTCTAGTTTTATGAATTAATGCTGATCCAATAGCATTGTCATTGTCATTGTATCACAGTGTAGAAGTTGGGCGTCATTGTCATTGTATAACATATGAAATGAATTAGAGAGTACTTATCCATTAATAAAGAGGAGGAAACATGTCTCCATATTTCTATGGGAACTTTTCCAAAATCAGACCAATTATGAAATAGATTATTTAGTTTTAGAGGGAGAATGGAAAGATAATTTACTTCATGGTGTGTTTTATGTTACAAGTTTAGGTAGGAATCTAATTTCTATATCTACCTTTTATGATAAAGGGTATAATGTACTCTTTAGAGGGGCACATTTTATAATCAAGTATAAGGATTGGATATATTGCCCATAAATATTGGAGTTAGGAGCGATTTCCTTTATAGGTTGCAATTGTATACTCCTAAGGCACTAATGAGTAAAAGTAATCCTAGAGATCTTAGAGAGATATGGAATAGGAGGATGGGCCTTATTCGTCATGGATAACTTAAATTTCTTCAAGAGATAGTGACATGTATTCTAGAGATAAGCACAAATCATTATGATGCATGTAAATGACATTTTTGGGGAAGTTTACAAAAGCATCTTTTTTAATGAGTGACACTAGATTTGAGGTTGTTCTTGATCTAGTACAAAGGGAATACCAAGGAAGGAATCAAAAGAGATTGAAATATTCCTTATAATATATAGTAGAATGGAGTTTTTGAGAGAAAGAATCATTCTATATATAAGGTAGAAAGAATCTTAAGTATAGTTAGGATCATGTGGTGAGGATTCACAAAATATGAAAAAGTTGGTGCAACATGAAATGCATCAAGAAGATATAGAGGTTGATATTCCATCCTCTATAGTTGGAAATAGGAACCATGAGGTTAAAAAAAGGCATAGGGATACTCAAGAAATTATGGGAGATCCTAGGAAGAGTATGATATAGTAGAGACAACTAGCAATTCTATATGCATCTTCCTTAAGTGTAACTAAAACAATGACCCAACCCACTCAATCTTTTATCAGAGGACAATCATTCAAAAGACTTAACCCACTGAACTTCACACCTTTGGATCCACAAGAATAACTGATGTAGAGCCAAGGAGGTAACAACAAAACTTCGATAATAAATTCACAAAGTTGAATGGTACACAAGGCTCACTAGGCTTCTTAAAGGCACTCAAATGCACAAATTTGGAAAATACCTTCAACTATCTATTTCAACCTCACAAAGTATTTTAACAGACTAAAATGGATATGTTTCAATAGGTTTTATAACCCCAAAACTCAAGTTCATGCACAAACCAAGTTACCCCCCTTGACTAGGTTGCTCTCTTTATTAGGTCAGCAAACACTATTTTTTGGATTTATCTCATAAACTTTCCAAAACACCAAGAAAATAAACACTTGCTCAGATACCCTTTTCAAATTTTTATAACATATCTAAAAACAAGATATCACTCCTTTGTAAAGATTGTATGGAACATGGCAGTTTGTCTTAGAATTAGGCCTAATTAGGCCACTTTTACAAAGCAAGTGTGCTTTAAACTTACCTCCAAACTTCCAAACTTTACCCAATATGGTATTTTGATGCCAAACTAAGGATTCCATAGTCCTTTTTCCAATTTGACTCTTCTAGGCATGCTTTCCAACAAACCCTCTCATTAAATGGTGCAAAATGAGGGTTTTATGGTTCTCCTACTTCCAATCACTTCTAAGACTCATTCAAAGATTAAACACCATATTTAGGACATTCAATAACTCATCCAAACATAAAATCATACCCTCATTAAGGTAAATGTTCTACTAGTGTACTTATAGCAGCATTTTCCTCTCTTTTTCCCACTATTAGTCATGGTGATCACCCCTTAAATGTTTCTTCCTGCACTCAAATTGGTTAGTAGCATTTGAAACATGTTATAATAGATCCATTCCCTAGGAAAAAACAAGAAAATACCTAAATAATGGATCAAATCATCATAAAACCCCTCAAAATAGTTAATTTCTTGGGACTATTACAAAACTATTAGTGTAAATAACAAGACAATGAGACTTTTAATGCTTCAAGATCACTTTAAAAAACCATGAAATGAATGTATTTAAGTCTTAATTCATCCCTACAAAAGTTAAATGTTGTAGTCAATGAAGATACAATGAAATCATTCAAAGAAATAGTACAAATGACAGGAAAAATTGAACTTTATTCACTCAAATCTGGAATTTATGTATAATACCCTCTTATTCTTCTTCTTGTTAAGATCCTAGGCCTCTCTAGGCTTTATAAATTCCTATTCTAACCTCCTCTATTCGGTTGTGAGCCTTTACAACTAATAAAACATTAAAACAATCCTTAAAAGCCCATAATCCTAACTAGTCGTTAGGCTTATTTCAAATTTGAAACTTTTTAACAAAAAGACTCTAACTGACTCCTAATGAATACTAATACCTTTCGACTAATCCTATGACATGATTAAACTTATTGATAAGTCTTTCTAGAATCCTAAGGAATTATTAGCCCATTTACATTACATTTTAGATCTAAGGTCTCTATTAGGACCTTTTGGACATGTATTCATTACATTGCATTTTTCATTACAAAAGGCCATAATAGGCTTCAAAATATTACAATTTATTGGCTTTGTTGTCAAGATCTCCTCCTTAGTCCTTGGTGTTTTCAATGATTCACTTGTCCTCCTAGGTGCTTCTGAATTTTTTAAATAACAAAATGGATTTAATTTGATATTCAACCCTTATTCTAATACCTAGACCAATCCCCTACCCATTCTAAACTTCTTGTAGATATAACTTAGGTTTTGGACAACATTAGTCCAATACAAACAAACTCTTGGTCCTTTAAGGACATTACAAGTATGACTTTCAATCCTTCGAGGACATCACAAAATAAACACATTTGATTACATTCTTTGGTCATGAAAATCATTATAACTTTTAATTCTTGTCCATTTGAATTGTCTGGATATCTCCTTGTCCTACTCACTCCTTTGACCTTCATGGTGTGGTTGTGTATCTTCATAGAATGACCTTGGTGCCCCTACAACATTAAGCAATGATGATGAACATGAGTAAAACTATGAGATCTTTGCCTACATGTTACAATGAAAAAGTCATATCTATTTTGAAATTAAGAACTATAAAACAAGTTTCAAGAGAAGCTTAGGCTGGAAGACTTTTTTTCCATAAGATGACTACTCTTGGTAATAAGCTACCAAATATTGAAACTACACTCAAATCCAATATTTATAAGGATAAGAAATAAATTTTGAAAGATAGTAGCTATGCTAAGTGTAAATAATTTTCTTAAGGAAAAAAATGAAAATGACAAGATCTAGTAGCTCAATCGATAACACAAATTTTCCAATTGTTGGCCAACACACACACTTGTTGTATAGTCACGGATATTGTGATCATTCATGAACTTGAACAACTAACACCATGTTAGAAATAGTGTTGTGAAAAAGGTCTACAAAATAGAGGGAAATGGCCATCAAATATGCATGATTTAAATAGCTACATTAAATAGCCCCTTACTTCATAAATCACTTCAACTCAATCATTACGTTGTATAGACAACCTCATCATATGTCACTTGAACAAACCTATCATGTACAACATGAGGGAAAAATCCACAAAATTAAATCTTAAAATGTTACAATAGTACAAACCTCATGGAATGCACATGGGATGAATATACATAATTAAGTATTAACCCTTTCCAACATTCCAACTTTATGATAATAATTTACTAGTCAAAGTCCAAAAAATTGGAATGCAATGACTACAAGTATTCTTGGGTATCTATTACAAGCAACCATGGTTTGGAAGAAAATTAAGAGTATTAGTCTTGTAGCCAAGAAAATGAGCACAATACACACTTTTGAGATGGTCATCTCGTGATGGTCATGGATAAATCATTTCTAGGTTCTCTTACTTGTTTTAGAATATAGGGTGATTCTAGAATTTGTTCTTTACTATTCAATCAACTTATAGGGTGATTCTAGAACTTGTTCTTTACTATTCAAAGCATACGTTGAACCTACCGAATATATACCCGCATCACTTAAATCACATTAAATGCTAGGACAAAATCAATAAATACAATAAAAGTTGTTAATATAAGAACCATTTTATGGAAGACTAAATTGATTGTCTATATACTTTTAATTCTTGTCAAATCCATCAATATACATGTTATATACTAAAATATCAAAAGTTCAATTTCTTTTCAGTAGACCTAAATAGTCTTTTGGTTCTCTCAACCTATACATCAGTTGATCAACATTATCCTTAGAGAGAACTATATCTATAACTGCCCCATTATCATTAGATCGAGACCTATTTTCCTTCTTACTTTTTGATGATTGTGATCCTCTGCAATTCCAGGCATAAGATGATTAACACACAATGGTACTTGAACAAAAAGCACTAATAAATATTGAGGATGTGAATTGATAATACCATTTTTCAAATGATTTTGGTGTCTCACCCTTTATCACTAGTGCTTCAACTTTATTAGCCCTCTTCTTTGGTGACCTACAAATGAAGAATTAGCATAGTAAAAAATCTAAGATAAGATTAATCCACTAAAATTAGAGAATGAAAAAAATTGAATTTGGCTTGTCATTAAGAATTATCCATTTGTACAAATCCTTGATTTTTGAGTTGTATGATAACCCTTGCTTGATGAGTATTGAAAACTTCTCCCATTGTATCCTTGCTTTCGCCAGTTTGAAGTTTCTGGTTATATGCACACAATCATGACTTTGCATCACAAAGCCTTCAAATTCTAACAATTTTCATGTTCTTTCATTACATTTTGATCTAAACAACAAATTCTAAACTTTCACTTATTCAAATGACTAATCTAAAAATGGGTCCTATTAAAGAATCTAATATAAATTCAAATAATGTATCTAGATTCTAAACAAATCAAAACATAAAATCTATGATTTAAACTAAATCTCATCACTTACACATCATGACAATTCGGTCCACCTTAGTCATGTGGACAGTCTTGGGGAAGAGCTTGCAACATTGTATTCAGATCCAATTGATCACTCTTTCTCTCTATCCCTCTCTCCCTATTCAATCTAATAAGCCAACTAGATCTGCTCGACATTTTAATGTCTCAAGTATTGGCTCATGGTGTGACTCGTGAACTTTCCAAAGAATCTTATTATGTGGTTTTCCACTATATTTTATCAAGTGGACATTTAATGTGACAACAAGGTTTAAATAATGAAGAATCTTCCTCTCTATTTGCCAATCCTCGAATAACCACAAGTTAGGGTTCTTCATAGAATATCACCTAAGCCATGTGTTGGTTACAACCAACACATTGACATGGTACTCTAAACCTTCACCATCTATAACCAAGTGATCCAATTTTTGTTTGGCTTGGACACAATGACATAAATAATAATTTGTTCATTCTTCATTGTCTTCAGGTGCAATAATAGAAAAAACATGGCCTGCACTGACAAATGTACAAAATGCGGTCATTAATTCAGAAAATACTTAGGTAAAAGTTATAAAGTTACATATTGAAATTACAAAGATATATATATATTACTAGGTTGCACTAGATCTGACAAGCGGTCAAAGTCAATAGACCAATCCATCTCTACCATTTCCAGTGCTTGTGGGGGATGATAGGTGTCAATTAGGTCCAACACCCATACATCCCATTTGTCCACTCATTTAGTTGACTCATAGTCATCCCAATTTACCTCTACACATGATGGACAATAACATGCCATTTTTCGTGTGTGGATACTCCATGAACTTGCATCAGAACTTCTAAAAGAGTGTAACTCACTAGATCTTGTTAGTGTACAACAATCATGATATGGTGCAATGTTAGTATTATCTATCAACCCAAAAAATCTACAAACCATAGACTCACCTTCCTTACTTAGACCCATTGTAGCATTACACCATTGAACGATGGATTTTGCATCTATCAATATTGCTCCATCTTTGTACTTTAGTTCTTCATGAGCTAGGGCTCTTTTGATGCATGTGCCTACACCATCATGCTCTCCCTTTCCATGACCAACCTCTGTGAAATTTCACATATATTGAATTCTACACAATCTGTGCATCTTGCTCAACCAATAGAACATCTATGCATTCTTGAATTGAGATGTGCAATTGTCTAACTAAATAATGTGCTGACGATATGTTATGCCCTTGTTAGCCAAATCTCTATAAAATAGTTGAAAAAACCCATGTACAAACTCCATAGAATGTGATCGATCATCTCTGATGTAAAAATGGTACTCCCTCAAAATCTTCGTGTCATCCTCTATACTTGTAGGTGAATGCATGAATGTTATGCAAAAAATAATGGAAACCTATTGAGAAGTATAATAATTTTCTTGCACCTCATTTTGTGGTTGTAGTGTGTAGTTCTCTACGAAATCTACAACTGAAACAATGGTATCCAGTGGAAACGTATCCTTGCACAACTTGAATTGCAAATCCGACCATCAAGCTTTATGGGTATGCCTTTCATAATTGTAAATAATCTTTTCACGAAAAATCTTCATGAACTCATACAATAAAATTTTTTCAATTACTAAATCACATCTTTTACCATGTTTCCCATCTTTTAGAGCATATTTCACTGTCTTAAATATTTTGTAATCTACTATTTCATTTCCAATTGCATGTGTACTATCCATATGTTGACAAGTTGATAAAAGTTTCAAAGAACCACAAAATAAGCACGTACCATCCAAGCATGATGTCTTGTAAAATTGTTGGTCATCCCCTATTTCATATAAAATGTTGGATATGAATTCCCTTGAAGATCTTGGTGGCTCATTCATATCACAATCTTGCAAATCAAACTGAGAATGCAAAAACATACATATATGCCTAAAAACATCAAAATGGTTAGAAAATTCAATATGTCTCCTACAAGAACAACTTTTTTGTGTGTGATTTATGTCACATAAAAAGGTTTAACCATCTCAAAAAATCTTTGACTTATTCAAATTTGAGGATACATACCAATAAATTTTGAAAAAAATTGTGTTTAAGTTCAGTCCAAAAAATGTTTCGCATGTAGGTCGCGATTTTGGCTACCAATCCTCCTTACAACATCTCTTTGATTAGGAGAAACATGTGTGTTATTTTTCCAAAAATCTTCAATCAATGATTTCAAAGCTTCACTAATTTCTTTATCCTTTCATGGTAGTCTACCGCTAAATGTCCATAACTCATTTTTTGTTGGATCTTCCAATCTCTCATGCCTTAGCATGGCTCTCCTTAGAGTACCTCTTCCAATGTTTAATGTTTTTCTTGTCTTTCTCATGAGTCGAGCTTTATTTATTTGGCTACTTACTGTTGTCGATGTAAGTACTCGTCTTGTGATATTACTATCTTTGATGCATGATTTAGAACCCACTTTGTCATAAGTACTCATTAGATTCTTTACAATAATTTTTTCATTTGAATCATCCATCATTCTTAGCCCAAGAATCTTCATGATAGGCCTAAATTTAAAATTTCTCATCATTTCAACAAATAATTGGCATTGACTTGTAATATTTAATTCTTCAAAAAATAATCTCCACATACGATTAACTTTTCTTTGACAAGTATGCTTGCTAATCTTGTCAGGCATTGATTTCAAAATGTTAGTATCAATATCAATCAAATATTTTGGTTTTCTAAAATGAATTCTAGAAGGTTTTATAATCTCTTCAATTCCCTCAACATTTTGAACATCAACATAAGGTTGAGTGTATTGTGTGCCTTGAACCGAAGATGATGTGCCTTAGCAATAAGATGCAAAAGATGGAATATCACCTACTTGATGTGTTGATGTTGTGCCTTCAACATGACATGATGAAGTGTGTATATCGTCGGATCTACAAATCAGTGTCTCTTCAACATGAGGAGATGATATGACTCCAACATTGGAAGATGGTGTAATGGACAATATGACTCCAACATTGGAAGATGGTGTAGCTTCACAATTCAATTGTCCTCTTGAGCATAACAGTCTCATTCGTTCTCTTTGTCTTTCCAATTCTTCCTCTTTGTTTCTTTGTACCAGTGGTTCTTGATCCTCTTCAAAAGTCAATTCTTCATTATTGCTTTGCAATTTTCTTTGTTCACGTAGTAATTTCATTTTATCTCTTTTAATTGCCAAATCTCTCTCCCTATCTTCATTTGTCTAAGTTTTTAGTTTCTTCCTTGGCATGATGATGATTTCTACATGTCAAATTATTCAAACATCTAAATTACTTACAATGTGTAAATTACAAATTATTCAAATAAATATAAAAATTATAATTATTTGAATGAATACACAATATATATCAAACAACTTGTCAAATTTCTAACCATTTCGAAATAACATTTCATTCAAACATACAATTTTCAATGAATTCACTATATATTAAACAACATGTAAAATTATAATCAAATTTATATCTATATATCAACGAAAAATATTTTAAATGGATTGCACTAACCTTTTCTATACAAGGAATATTCAAAAAGTCTTCAAATCACGTATCCAATGATTGAATTTGGTGTTTGCTAGCTTCAAAAAGGGTTGAAATAGTGTTTGTTATGTTGACACCCATGATTTCTGTTAGAATAATAGAGTGCACAACAGACCACAAGTAGAGAATGGATGAAATGGGCCCCAAAGTTGTTTTTTGACCATTTTTAGGTGATTTCACATAGTGCGTACGCACTATGTCAAAACACATCACTCTTCATCCTCCCTACTCTCTCTCTCTCTCTCTCTCTCTCTCTCTCTCTCTCCCTAGTCTCTCTCCCCTCTCCCATCCCCTACTCTCTCTCTCTCTCTCGCTCTCCCTCTCTCACCACCTACTCTCTCTCCCTCTCTCACCCTCTCTCCTCTCCCATCCCCTACTCTTTAGATCTCTCACACACACTCCCATCCTCCCTCTCCCATTGCCTACTATCTCTCTCTCTCTCTCTCTCTCTCTCTCTCTCTCTCTCTCCCCCATCCCCCTACTCTCTCCCATCCCCTACTCTCTCTCACACTCTCTCCCATCCCCTACTCTCACTCTCACTCTCACTCTCTCTCTCCCATTCTGTTCTCTCTCTTTGCCACCTCCTACTCTCTCACACACACTTTCCCATCCCCTACTATCTCTTACACACACTCCCATCCACCCTCTCTCTCTCCCTCTCCCACCACCTAGTCTCTCTCTCCCATTTGCTACTCTCTCTCTCTCTCTCTCTCCCCCCTCTTCCATCCCCTAAACTCTCTCTTTTATAGATACACACTCCCATTCCCCCCTCTCTCTCTCTCCTCTCCCATCCCCTACTCTCTAGATCTCTCACACGCACTCCCATCCCCCCTCTCTCCCCCTCTCCCACTCCCTCTCCCATCGCCTACTATCTCTCTCCCCCTCTCTCTTTCCCTCTCTACTCTCTTTCTCTCCCATCCCCTACTCTCTCCCATCCTTTTCACTCTGTCTCTCCCATCTTGTACTCTCTCTCTCTGCCACCCCCTAATCTCTCTCACACTCTTTCCCATCCTTTCACTCTGTCTCTCCCATCCTGTACTCTCTCTCTGCCACCCCCTACTCTCTCTCACACTCTCACACTCTCTCCCATCCCCTACTCTCTCTCTTTCACAAACACACACACACACACACACTCCCATCCTCCCCTCTCTCTTCTCTCCCATCCCCTACTCTCTTGATTTGTAACACACACTCCGATCCCCCTCTCTCTATCTCCCTCTCCTTACTATCTCCCACACTCTCTCCCATCCCCTACTCTCTCTCTCTCTCTCTCTCTCTCTCTCTCTCTGCCACCTCCTACTCTCTCTCACACTCTCTCCCATCCCCTACTCTATCTTACACACACTCGACCATCCCCCCTCTCTCCCTCTCCCTCTCCCTCTCCCACCACCTAGTCTCTCTCTCCCATCCACTACTCTCTCTCTCTCTCTCTCTCTCTCTCTCTCTCTCTCTCTCTCTCGCGACTCTCTCTCTCCCCTCTCCCATCCCTTACTCTCTATATCTCTCACACACACTCCCATCCCTCCCTCTCCTCCTCTCCCACTCCCTCTCCCACCGCCTACTATCTCTCTCTCTCTCTCTCTCCCATCCCCAACTCTCTCTCACACTCTCTCCCATCCCCTACTCTCTCTCACACTCTATCTCTCCCATCTCGTACTCTCTCTCTCTCTGCCACCCCCTACTCTTTCTCTCTCTCACTCTCTCCCATCTTTTCACTCTATCTCTCCCATCCCATACTCTCTCTCTCTACCACCCCCTACTCTCTCTCTCTCACTCTCTCCCATCCTTTCACTCTATCTCTCCCATCCTGTACTCTCTCTCTGCCACCCCCTACTCTCTCTCTCACTCTCTCCCATCCTTTCACTCTATCTCTCCCATCCTGTACTCTCTCTTTGCCACCCCCTAGTCTCTCTCTCACTCTCTCCCATCCTTTCACTCTATCTCTCCCATCCTATACTCTCTCTCTCCCTCTGCCATCCCCTACTCTCTCTCTCACTCTCTCCCATCCTTTCACTCTATCTCTCCCATCTCATACTCTCTCTCTCTCTTTTCCACCCCTTACTCTCTCTCACTCTCACACTCTCTCCCATCCCCTACTCTCTCTCTTTCATAGACACACACACACTCCCATCCTCCTGTCTCTATCTCCCTCTCCCTACTCTCTCTCACACTCTCTCCCATCCTTTACTCTCACTCTCTCCCTCTCCCATCACCTACTCTCTATCCTCCATCCCCTACTCTCTCTCTCCCCTCTCCCATCCCCTACTCTCTCTCTTTCACAAACACGCACACTCTTATCCCCCCACTCTCTTCTCTCCCATCCTCTACTCTCTAGATCTAATACACACACTCCCATCCCCCCTATCTTTCTCCCTCTCACTCTCCCACTCCCTCTCCTACTGCCTACTATCTCTCTCTCTCTCTCTCTCTCTCTCTCTCTCTCTCTCTCCCTCTCCCTCTCTGCTCTCTCCCTCTCCCATCCCTTACTCTCACTCTCTCTCACACTCTCCCATCCCCTAATCTCTCTCACACACACACACGCTCTCTCTCTCTCCCATCCTATACGAGCTCTCTCTACCACCACCTACTCTCTCTCACACTCTCACACTCTCTCCCATCCCCTACTCTGTCTCTATCACACAAATTCCCATTCCCCTTCTCTCTCCCTTTCCCACTCCCTCTCCCACTGCCTACTCTCTCTCCCCTATCTCCTACTCTCTCTCTCCCCTCTCCCATTCCCTACTCTCTCTCTTTCATAGGCACACACACTCCCATCCCCCCCCTCTCTCTCCTCTCCCATCCCCTAGTCTCTAGATTTGTCACACACACTCCCATCCCCCCTCTATCTCCCTCTCCCACTCCCTCTTGCACCGCCTACTATCTCTCTCTCTCTCTCAAGTACTCTCTCTCCCTCTCTACTTTCTCTCTCCCATCCCCTACTCTCACTCTCTCTCTTCCATCCCCTACTCTCTCTCTCTCTCTCTCCCCCCATCTCATACGAGCTCTCTCTACCACCCCCTACTCTCTCTCACACTCTCTCCCATCCCCTACTATATCTCTCTTATACAAATTCCCATTCCCCCCTTCTCTCTCTCGCACTCCCTCTCCCACTGCCTACTCTCTCCCATCCCCTACTCTATCTCTCTTAAACACTTCCATTCCCCCTCTCTCTCTCTCCCTCCCACTCCCTCTCCCACCACCTACTCTCTCTCTCTCTCTCTCTCTCTCTCTCCCATCCCCTACTCTCACTCTCTCTTTGCCACCCCTACTCTCCCTCACACTCTCACACTCTCTCCCATCCCCTACTTTCTCTCTTACACACACTCCCATCCCCCCTCTCTCTCTCCCTATCCCACTCCCTCTGCCATTGCTTACTCTCTTTCTCTCCCATCCCCTACTCTCTCTCTCTATCTCTCTCTCCCCTCTCTCTTTCACACACACACCCATCTCCCCTCTCTCCTCTCTCATCCGCTACTTTTTCTCTCACTCACTCTCCCTCTCCCACCACCTACTCTCTCTCTCTCTCTCTCTCTCTCTCACTCTCACTCTCACTCTCACTCTCTCCCTCTCTACTCTCTCTCTGCTATCCCCTACTCTCTCTCTCTCTTTCTCTCTTACACACATTTCCATCCCCCCTCTCTCTTCCTCTCCCACTCCCTCTTTGATCGCCTACTCTCTCTCCCATCCCCTACTCTCTCTGGAGCTACTCGGTCTCCTCCCTCTCCCATTCCCTACTCTCTCTCTTTCACACACATGCACTCCCATCCTCCTCTCTCTCGCTCTCCCTCTCTCACTCTGTCTCCCACCGCCTACTCTCTCTCTCTCTCTCTCTCCCATCCCCTACTCTCAATCTCTCTCTCCCACCTTGTACTCTCTCTCACTCTCTCTCTCTCTCTCTCTCTCTCTCTCTCTCTCTCTCTTCCATCCTCTACTTTCAATCTCTCTCCCCCATCCCATACTCTCTCTTTGCCACCCCTACTCTCTCTCACACTTCCTCTCTCTCCCATCTCATACTCTCTCTACCGCCCTACTCTCTCACACTTCCTCTCTCTCCCATCTTGTACTCTCTCTACCACCCCTACTCTTTCTCACTTCCTCTCTCCCATCCCGTACTCTCTATGCCACCCCTACTCTTTCTCACTTCCTCTCTCTCCCATCCCCTACTCTCTTCCCTCTCTCATCCCCTACTTTCTCTCTATCTCTTTCTCTCTCTCACACACACATAGTCATTCCCCCGCCCCTACTCTCTTTCACTCTTTCTTTGCAACTCTACACTATTTAGGTCTCAGTAGTGCGTGTGCACTATAGCGCGCACATGCTATTGAGAATTCAAATGCTTTCAATAGTGCATGCATGCTATAGAGCACATGCACTATTGAAAGATTTGCATTAAAATCAAGCCTAAGGCTTGGTTTTTCCTTGGAGATCCAACCCAAAGGTTTTGAGTTTATAAACAGGTCTGAGACGTGTTTTCCAACAAACATGCAAAAAATGATTGATTTTTCTTGTGTGCTCTCCTTCAAGATTCTTTGTGGTTGGGTATCGATAAGATCACGCTACATGACATTGTAGGTCTCTGTGTTAGCTATCTAATCATATAATTTATTTTTAATTTGAACTATTTCAAACCTTTCATCTATAATTTCTTTTGAATGTATGTACATTTTTTGTCGAAAACCACCATGTACTAATTGGGTTATAGATTTTAGCTTGTTCATCAAATTTTGCAACAACTTAGTTTTTTAGAAACTAGACTCCATTCTACACACTTTGAAATTTTATTATTATTTTTATTTTAGATTAGTTTTCAATTATTTCTAGGGGGAGCACATAGATATTTCACGTTTTTAGGATGTGTCTAGTTAAAAAATTCATAAAAATAATAAATACACATTATAAAATTACCCGAAAAATCTGGGATAAACTACATAGTGTTAAGTAACTTTTGACTAGAGCGATTAAAGAATTTCAAAAAAAAAGTTAAAATCTTAGGGGGGCCACACTTTGTACTGTGTTATGTTTTTTTGGAATAAACAGTACCACTTTTTGTGGCCCCCTTTTTTGAGGACCTAAAACTAAACCATTTTGAGAAAAAATTAGTAGTTTAGAAACTAGATTCAAAAGACTACGACTTTTTTTTTTTTGTCATATCTTAAAATTTTGAGCATAACTATCTTCAAATTCTTGTTGAAGTTCAAAAATTGCAGATTTCAAGAAAAAGGTGTCCACTTATACCCCCCTTTTGGCACCACAACTTGGTGCACTTACCCGTAGACAAGTTGCCAAGTGCAAGGATGAAGAAAATAGACTTAAGTTGTTACAAGAAATTTGATGTAATATTTTTTTTCAAGACTTTGTCCAATGCAAGTACAATTTTAATTTGCCACTTTAATATTTTGTAATTTTTATTATACTTACTATACTATTGTATGATTGTAGCATTTAAATAAAGTTTTCATTTACTTGTATACTACTATGAATCACATCTCAAATGTTTTAAATACATGTTTTCACATCCATAATATATAAATAGACTTTTAATATACCCTTGTAAATTCTTTTTAGTATCCTTACATTAAAGAAAATGGCCACTTATTTTCTTATGCCCTTATAAGTTTGTATCACTCTATGTCAAATATTTTTTTTGAAGATAAAATATACTAACATTTAAAAATGCGTGTCAAGATATCAATTTGATCAAATATATTTTATGTTTATTTCATGTAACATACTTTAGTTTAATGATTATGGTTACTATCCTTGATGCAACATTTCTTTCCTTTTTGAAAAGTCATATTCTTTATCATGTTTTAATTATATAATTTATTTTCATAATTTCCATGCAGATTACGAAGATGTCAAACAAATTACGTTTAGAATGAATTTACTAGTGGTTGCAAGACTTTCATCGTAGACTTCCACAAAACGCCATCCTTCGTATAGAGGAGTTGAGTGTTCGGTATTGGATACGGGATAGAATGACCAATCAAATTATAAATAATGGACCAAGGAACAATCAATTAAATTTTTTAAACTATACTCTATACTTCAACTTCCATTATGCCACAAAAGTGAAGATGAACTTAGATGTCAAATTTCATCACCTTCAAATTGAGGTTGTAGACTTTTACAGATGGCCATATACTTTGTACTGTGAGATTCATGATCTTTATCTTGCAGGATGCATTTTTAAAATTATCATTACCCCAACAGTAAATGTCAAGAAGCACACTCTCTTTGATGAGCTTAGTATAAAGTTTATGAAATTTCTTAAAGGAGAATCTAAAATTAGCTATCACAAGGGTCCACTCGAAGAATGGTTGATAGCTACTCTTAATTTTAGTTACACAATCACATTCACAATACACCAAGTCATTCCATCTTTTAGGTTGTTGCATGCAAATTATGGCATACCTACATTATTTCACGTAAAGTCTACACTATCAATTAAAGTACGAAATTTTTTTCATGAAAATGTAGAGTTATTATCAGTTCATCCATGGTTGAAAAAGTAAAAATATTCTACATATTATTTGTCAATGTATTGTCAACATTTTGAACAATAGTATTTTTTATTATACCCAATTTTGGAATAACTACTAACTATTACACTATAAAGTTTTGCAATGGATTATGTCAACATTTTTTTGAATGATTATTAAGTATTTCTTTATTACACATGTTTGTATAAAAATTTCTATATTGCTTCAATATGCTCGAATTGTTTAGCAATAGAATGTATAACATTTCTTCAATTTCTATAACATTAAATAATTATCTATATGATTTTAAAATATCTTTTTAAAATACTATTAATTTTTTCTCTATGTAAATTTTTAAAATTAAAATATAAAACATATAATAAATCATAATAATATTAAATATTTATTAATTAAAAAATTTCATTATGTATTAATTATAACGAATTATACTTTTAAAAATAATGTCTTTCATTTTTCATCATGAGTGCTACTAGCTATATCGATACCCTTCTGAGGCGCCTATTGCACTGAGTGAGATTATAACAATAGGCACCTGAGGAAGGATATCTCCCAGCTTATTTTATATATATATAATATATATAAGCTAGTTTATGCACAGGAACAAACTAGTTTTAATTTTGTTTACAGCTGTATTCGACTTCTTGATCAAATGCTAAAATTCCATTTCCATCGGCCAGTTAACAGTGGCGACGGAAAAATAAGTTGGCGAATAAGTAAGCTTTAGTCGTACAGTCCAATTCCCGCTTTAGAAACCAAGTGAGGAAAGTTCATTGTACAGAACGAATAAAGGTTCCTGGTTATCTAACATGAAGATAGAAAAAGGTAGTCCTTAAGGAAAGAATTAGTAAGAACAGAACAGTGATGGAATCTAATGCTAAGAGAAACCTTTCTGCGAGCTGTTTATGACTATAATTTAAAAATCTAAATTTTGTAGTGAAACTGAAGACAACAACAAAGTAAGAGCAAATAGCAACAGAAATGTGCATATGTAAATTAAGTTGAAGTTAAAAAAGAAAAAGGAAACAAAGAACGAATGGGAGTGTATGGAACAAGCTACCGTTATAAAGATGTAAATATATGCATGAGATGATGCGAATGAATCGAAAATGCAGTTACAAATGTTGGGGGAAAGGGAAAGGGATCATTAGTAGCTATATGTAATTTGGAGTGTTAAATTGAGGAATTAAATAATATGGAATTTAGATAAAATTTTAATATATTTTAATACGTGACTTGCCTGTTTAAAGGTATGAAAATGCACTCTCCAACCAGTAACTAATCTTACGGAGATCGATGAGTAATCTCTCCACTAATACAACACATTATATATGTAAAAGCTCTGGCGTTGGGAGGTCATAGGATTTTACTGCCTTGTTGAGAGGGAAAGCATAATTAAGCTGTTTCTGTCGAGGCCATTCTGCATACTCATGGCGTCTTCTTCATTATGTCAACAGCCAAGCACAGAATCTGAGCATTTCAGTGAACTTGAAAGGGAAGGGTTGGATGTATGTAGAAAAGGATACGATGCATTCATCAACCACAGGGGTCCTGATGTTAAGGAGTCAGTTGCTTCAAAAATTTACAATTCTCTGGATCGTATGGGATACCAGGCATTTCTTGATCAGCCCGAGTTGAAACTGGGAGATCAAATTCCCTCTACCATAAAAAATGCCATAACCACTTCCACACTTCAACTCTGCATCTTCTCACCACGATATGCGGAGTCCTCCTGGTGTTTAGATGAGCTGCTTCTCATGTTGGAAACCAAGGCTCGATTTATTCCCATATTCTGCGATGTGCAGCCTCGTGACCTTCGCTACCCTCACAAGGGAATCTATGCACGCACTCTCGCTGAATATGAAGAAAAGGGCAGATTCAGCAAAGACAGGCTTCAGCGCTGGATAGAAGCCCTCAAATCTTCCTCACGCGTCCGCGGCTACAAATTCAGCACGGCTAATGAGTAAGGCTGAGCCTTTAAACTCCATTTTCTTAGAATTCCCTTTTCTGTTTCAGTTGTTTGTTTTCAATTCATTGTGATTCAGGTTTTCACTTGTTCATCTCCATATTTATTTCAACAAGTTTCTGATCTATTTCTTGTTTCGTCAGTAATGTGAATACCCTGTGTGAAGACATTGCCTTGGCCGTGAAAGAAGAGGTTGAAATCACAAGATGTATGGAAGTTGCAAGGTATCCCGTAGGACTTGATGAACTTGTTGAGGATTTTGAAAAGCAGACTGCAGGGAAAGGGAATATTGTTGGAATCTTCGCGATGGGGGGTTCTGGAAAAACAACCCTAGCCAAAGAATTGTTTAACCGCAAAAGGCGCAGTTACCATAGATCAAGTTTTGTTTTTGATGTCAGAGAAGCGTGTGTTAAAGATGAATTAACTTGTTTGCAAAGTCAGATCCTGAAAGACCTTTTCCTTGAAGATCGCAAATTTATGAGCAAAAGTGAAGGGACAAGCCATCTTAAGGGGCGAATGCAGAGGTCTAGTAATCAATTCCTTATTGTTCTAGATGATGTTGATGACCGGCAGCAGTTAGATGCTCTGTTGTTCAGAGATGCGCTCAATTCTGGCAGTCTGGTCATTGTCACAACTCGGGACGAGAGTGTTTTAACAAGAGCAGGAATTAGTAGCCATTACAAATTGAAAGAAATGAAGAGTTGTCATGCAAAAGAACTCTTCTGTAGGCACGCCTTAGACCAGGCAAAAGCACCCACTGGATATGAGAGGTTAGTTAATAGCTTTGTAGACTTCTGTGGAGGTTTGCCTTTGGCTATACAAGTCTCTGCAGCCAATCTCTTTGGGACTGCTGATTTGAATACTTGGCAGTCAGAGTTGCAGAAATTTAAGAGCAGTCTGAATCTGGAAATAAAGAGTAAGCTAGGAATAAGTTTGGGCAGGCTAGACCGAGAACAAAAACAAATTTTTATGGACATGGCATGTTTTTTCATTGGCAAACGGGTGAGTATGGGTATACGAATATGGAAGGGATCAGGATGGAACGCAGAGCACACAATTCAGACTCTCAAAGACAAATGTCTTCTTGAAATAAGAAGGAAACCTACACAGATTTTTTGGAATCCAAGGTGTGAGTTTCAGTATGATGGTTCCTCTGTTTTTAAAATGCATGATCTCCTTCGAGATCTAGGCAGAGAGATGGCAAGAGAAATGAATGTGCCCGCCTCTCCCCTTCGACTCTGACGTCCTCCAGACCTTAAACTACTGGTTTTCTTCTTTCTCTCCATATCTTTTTCTATTCTAAATTGTAAATTCTACCAATTTTTTTTTTCCTCTAGAGCCAATTTGATCTGGATCTTTGCATGCAGGAAGAGAAGGGATTGAAAGATATCCTCGCGGAAAGCAAAGACAAGAAACTTAGGTGCTTCAATTCAGTTTTTGATTTGTCCATGAATTTGCACATCACATACTTCTTGGGAAACTTAGATGATCGTGATCTGGCGCTGACTGATTTGCTTTGGATTGAGCTTCGATTCAATGGCCAAAAATGGACAGGCATCCCTTCATGGATTTCTCTGCAAAATTTGCAGTGCTTGAGAATCATCGGAGGAAATTTCGAGAGATTGTGGCAGGAAGATGGCAAGGTATTTTTGTCTTCGTTGAAAATTAAGCTTATATTAATAACAGTTTGTTAAAAATTTAATCGTTGTAGACAACAGGGATATTGCAGTGATTAGTAATTATTATCATCACTGTAATTGTAACGGCCTGTGGAAATCTAATCTTTCTACTAACGATATTGTTGTCTACATTTAACATTTTAGTTTTTAAGTCAAACTCTTGAGTAGTAGTTCACAAAAACCTATCTTTTATAAAATGAATAGAACACTTAACATCCCATTGTATCTAGGTGATGTTCATAGAGGCGAAGCATTGGACCTTAGTGGGAGGCTACCTATCCCAGTACTACTACAACTCAAGCACACTTAGTCAAAGAATTTTCTCAAGATTAAGTGCACTTAGCTCATTACCTCATTCACAAGATCTATATCAAGTGTCATGCACTATAAATTTAATCTTGGAAGAAATTTCATGGTTAAGTGTGCTCAAATTGAAGTGATACTGGGATGAGTGACCTGTCCAGAGAAGCTCCATACTTCACTTCTATAAACATCATCTACAGGTAATAAGTGCTAAATATGCTATTGATTTTCATGAATGATAGATTATTAAGAGCTACTACTCATGAAACATAGAATTTGAAAATACACAGTTAATCCCTATAACAATGTCATAATTTGGCTTGCTGTTAAAAAAAATATCTCGGTAAAAAAAAACGTCTCTTATTTGTCAATTATAGATTACTGTTTAACACTCATTGTAAATTACAGGCCCCTTCCCAGTTGAAAGAATTACTACTTTATCGAACCTCATCTGCAGAGTTTCCAAATGAATTAGGAATGCTACATAATTTGGAAAAACTGGTCTTACAAGGAAGCTTAACTGATATGTCTGTCATTGATGGGAGAGCCTTATCAGAATCGGTTGGAAAACTCTGCAATCTTAGAAGTTTGGTTTTAGTTAATTGTGAATCAAATGGGCATCTGAGTTTTAGCAGTAGTGGATATCCAGAGAGTGATTATACCACAGCCATATGCAGTAAGCTCAAAAGCACAGACATTCAAGCTGTAAATTTGGCATCCGAGGTCTCAGCTAGTGGAGAGTACTGGACCAATCTTAAGTATCTTATCCTTGATTCCGTGAAAAATTTGCGTGAAGTGCATTTATGGCTAGCAAAGCCATTAGATCGTCTGAAGTTCAAAAATTGTAAACAATTGAAAAGTGTATCAGGGAACTTAGGTCAAAGAAAACTTACACAACTGATCATAAGTAATTGTTCACGTCTTCAAGAGCTACCAAGACAACTTGTGAGTGACTTGAACTCAAATGAAGTTGATTGTTTTATACCCTTAAAAGGAAATAAAGACGTGAAAGGAATAGAGTATCTCCATCTTTCATATGGAAAAGTCAAGAAATACAAGACCTGTTGTACAAAGCTACCAAAGACAATCAACGTGCAATCCTCCTGAATTGTAAACTTTATTTTATATATTTTTAAAATATGATCTAACGAAATAATTTAGATAATAATATAAATTAGTTTTGATGAATTCTATCATTGCTTTTATAATGTATGAGAAGCATTGTATTAGATGTAAACTCCTCTCAAATATTAATAAATTTTTACTGTTTTTGGTGAAAACTAAAGTCTAAAAGTACAATTATGCACTTTGTGGATGATGAGACAACTTTATTTCTATTAGCTATTATGTTTCTTCTATATTAAGAATTAAGAAATGGGTGGTGACTAGAGTGCTTATTATTTTTTCTATTTTTTTAAATAAAAAAGATAAGCGTTAAATAAAAAAGATTTGGTACATGAATCGAAAAAAAAGTATGAAGGATTAAAAATCACTCTCAGGATCTAGCTTGGAAAGCAGAAACCATAATAAACTTAATCATAGCCTAGAAAAAGAAAACCCCCAAGCGGCTAGTGCAGTATCAGTTGAAGGAGGGTTTGGATCAAAATAAGAACAATGTATAAGCAATAAAGAAACCAATCAACACATTACCATGCACAAGCAAAATTCTTCAACACTTCCAAGGTTCACACGACGACCCAAATACACATTTAGAACAAAATACACAATCTCACAATATTGTGTAACAGGAGCTCAAATAATGCCCAATGAGCCATAAGAGGCAAAGATGACACTAACTCTTGACTACACATAAAGAAGTCTAAATCGATACTCTCAATCCATCTACACAAAGATTCATTTTAGTACCAAAGGGAAGTGTTCCTAAGACGGTTAAGCATACAAGGTCATTACCATCTAACCATAAAGGAGCTACATAAAGCCATCACAACAACATAAACAAGATGCCCAACATTCAAGCCTAAAGAAGTGCAAACACCAAAGTAGGCAGATGCATCAATCTGGGGAGATGTTAATTACAATGCATGCAAACATCAATGTGGAGAGATGTTAATTACAATGCATGCAAGCATGCAAACATCAATCTATAGACTAGTAAAATTTTGAGACAGAAGTTCTCAAACCAGAGTCAGAAATGCAACTCTTTAAAGAGAAACACAAGTCAATGCAAATGCCAATTTAGGCATAGACTTCAATCTATAATATTTCCCCAAACTTGGAAAAATTAAAGCAAAATGTCTAATTCAACACCAATGTACAACTGGTAAAACATCTAGTTCCACGCTGGGGAGTACCTATAATCTTACTGGTGTTATTCCTGAGCCGACTGATCCTGAGCCACAACAATCTCACTGGTGTTATTCCTTCAGATTTTTTGGGCTCCAATTCTATCGTTGATTATCTGGACACGAGTAATCATTTGTTGCAAGGAAGAATACGAAGGAGCCTTGAGGACTGCAAAAACTTGAGCTCCATAAACCTGTCCATGAATCAACTGAATGGTAGCCTTCCTGCAGAAATACGACAACTCTCCAATCTACAGCTTCTGACTGGCCCGCTTCCTCAGGAGCTAGGTAATGCTTTTCTCTTGTTTCCAGTGGACTTAAGTGTCAATTCCTTTAATGGTTTTCTGCCGGACCAATTAGCCAGTCTACAGAAATTGCAGTACCTAGAATTAGAAGGAAACTGTTTTTGGGGAACCATCCCGTCTTGGCTGTCCGATTTGAGACAAATACTGCAACTCAATTTGGGCCAAAATCAATTCCAAGGTCAAATTCCGTCCTCACTAGGAAATCGAGAAAATCTAGCAATTGGTTTAAATTTAGGCAAGAGCAGATTGAGTGGAACAATTCCAGCATCCCTGGGAAATCTAAATAAACTCTAATGAACTTGGATTTGTCATCCAACAATCTCTCCGGCAGCGTTCCATATGCACTTGACGGTATGTTGTCCCTCGATGCAGTAAACATCTCAAATAATCAGCTCAGGGGATGCCTACCCAAATCATGGTTGAAGTTTTGGAATTCGTCCTGAAGCTCATTCACTAGCAATCTAGATTTGTGTGCAACAGAGAAACAGGTGAGTCTCTGTAGATGCAGGGGCGATTTTCCTCTCTCTAACAAGGAAATCCAACGACTCGGCAATGTCTATACAGTCCTTATTGTGATCGGAGCAGTTGTGCTCTCTTGTTCCTTTGTAGCTTTGATTCCATGGAGACTCTATGCACCCAAATCTGGTGAAGAAGTGCCGGTCGGACTGCAGGAAAAGTTTCAATTAACAAAAAATCAAAGTGAGAAGTATATAATTGGTAAAGGAGGCAAAGGCGTGGTTTACAGAGTGCAGCAACCTGTCGGTAAATTTTTTGCATTGAAGGCGATACAGTTAAACCCTAAACAAAAAGAGGAGAAGAGCATAAGAAGAGAGTTCAAAACAGCCTGTCAAACCCGTCACAGGAACCTGGTTGAAGTGTTGGAGACATGGCAAATGAAAGATCGTGGGTTCATTCTGTACAAGTACATCTCCAACGGGGAGTTTGAATGATGTATTGCATGAGATGAAACTCCCTCCAGTTATAGGATGGAATATCTGTCACAAGATTGCCATAGGCACAGCTCACACTCTATCATACCTTCACAATAACTACAAGCCAGGAATCGTACACAGTGATATAAAACCCTGCAGTATACTGCTGGATTCAGATATGGAACCCCACGTTTCTGATTTCGGTCAATCACTGCAGATTCTTCCTCACTTATGGGCACTTTGTTCTACATTGCACCTGGTAAGAGAATGTCTACATTAGTTTTGCTGCTGTACAGTTTTTTAGTTTGATGGGTTTTTGCTGCAGAACATGGGCATTCAACTAGAGTCTATTAATAGACTGCCTATTAATAGAATAATCAACATTCTCATTTATGTAATATTTGTAGGCTGTCTGATACTAATAGACTTTTTTTTTTATTGCCTCTTTGCTAAAGAAATATGGAATCTTTTTGGTTTTTACTATCCATTAATGTGAATATTATTGAAATTGTTATGGATCACATTAATGGACTTAGTAAAGATGCTAATTTATCCTAGAATATGCTATCTTCTAACATTCTTTGGCAAATCTGAAAATGTAGGAATGAGGAAAAGTACCAAGGTAAGCCAAGGTTTCTTATTGAGTTTTTTCATAAACTCACATTTTAAAATATTCTTGCAGGTTCAAACCACCATGATTATTGAAAAAGACAAATTTTGAAGATTTTTCAAGCATGGTCAAGCTACGTTCTTTTCTTATGAGCTTAAGTATGGATACCAATGGAGGAGGATATTGGATAATTTGTGTGTGTTCGAGCATACTTGCCGAAAGCTAAACTAAGCCATTAAAAAGAATCATAAGCCCAGTTAGGAGCATATCTTTATGTTATCCCAGATCTAGGAGCAAAAGAAAATCATTTGGATGGAAGGCCCACTCGGTTGGACCACGTGGGTGGATACCCATTCTGACATTTTACATTAGTTTAATGGTTCCTCCTTGTTTTGGGGTTTTGTTGTATATGATCCTTATTGTATTATTGCCTCCTTGGCTTCGGTGTGAGGCTATGCCTTCTTGGCTATCGGTGGTCTATTTATATTTTTTGATCTCTCTATAGCTAATAGAAAATAAAAATCCTTTAAAATTTCTAATATATATATATATGAAATTAAAGAAATCTTCAATTATATTTAAATTAAGAATTTTTATAAATAAGTGTTTATTAATAATTTATTACAAATAAATACTTAATTTCATATATTATTGATTTATAGATTTATGTAATAATTATTTTTTGAATGTTATATTGTGTCTTATTAAAAAAAAAATTACATTTCCCATTCTTTTGTGGATGACTATATTTAAAATAATAATAATAAAAAGTTGGAACAAGTGAAATTAGTCACAATGTACGAGCTCATTTATCGTCACCATAAAAATAATAATTGTCCACTTGCAATAGATGACATGTACAATAGCACCTAAATAATAATAATAAATGAGACTCATTTATTACTCCTTCAAATTTTATGATTTTTTTAGCCACAAAAATTCATATAAACCCTAGGAAATTTATGTCTGTCCAATCAGAAAACCATAATTAGAGAGCCATAATTGATTAAAAAAATCAAACCTTACAAAGTTTCATATAGGACATTAGTTTTTTTGTGCAAAAATTAATGCCGATGAGAATTTGGGGGCCAATGAGAACATTAGTTCCCTGCCTTATATAAGGCAAAGACTAATAAATATGGTATCTGCATTTTTATAGGTAGAATAGCAACATTTTTGCAGGTTTATATGTCATTTTATATCTAGGTATAAGCAGAATGTACAGTGGGAGCTATCTCCCCAAATTTTTGTCTATCAATATCTTACATTGACCACTTTATTACTTTAAAGGGAGTATCATACTTTAAAGGGAGTATATTAGGTGATAGAACTTTGAAAAATAAATAGAATTTCAAATGTTTATATCTTTTATTTATTTTCTAAAATTTTATAATTCATATTTTCCACTAATTATATTGGCCCATTGTAATTTTGGTATGATAAAAATTAATTTATTTCAACAAAAATAACATAAGACATTAATGACAACATTGACTTTTTACAATTACCCACATGTTAATTAGAATTTTTCACAATATGTGAAAATATGCCATTTCATTAATAAATATGTCATTTATTAATGATAACTTTATGTCATTAATTTAACAACTTTATCTTTTATAATTGAGTTAATTAAAAAAAATTGTTTTGATTTGTGCATTTTTTATTAAATATAATTAAATAAATAAATATTAGTTATTGACATGTTATTTAACTTTACTATTTTTTAATTAATAGAAAATAAATTATATTAATAATAATCAATGACTTTTTCTAAAATTAAATATAATATTGTCAATTTTACACTAAATAGTCTTACATATTTTTAGTTATTTTTAATTTTTAATTATTATTTTTAATAGTTAATATGATTTCAAATTAATGATGTTAGTATTGATATGTTACTTTTTGCAACAATAAGATGGTTGTTTAAAGACTTACTCAAAACAAACTTAACAAATTTACTTATTTGTCATACAAAATTATCACAATCAATTCACACATATTATTTAAATAATTATTTTCTAAGAAGCCCCTTCTATAAGGCTATGATTTAAGTGCTCACAATTTCAAAACTTTGATCTTTGACTCAATTGTTCATAAGAGTAATTGCTTACATCTATTTATATCAAAAGTAATTAGTATATTTGAACTATATTTCTATTGTATAAATATCATTCTAACTAAAAATATTTTTGTAAACATAATTTATAGTTAGAATGATATTTATACAATAGAAATATAGTTCAAATATACTAATTACTTTTGATATAAATAGATGTAAGCAATTACTCTTATGAACAACTGAGTCAATTATGTTTACAAAATATTTTATTAATGTTTATATATTTGGAATGATTTAAAAAGTTAGAATGAGATTAGGATTATTGTGTTGTTTGATTTAGTATTTTCATTTTATATAATAATGGTAAATAAGAATAGAAATGATACAGAGTTTTCTTTGTCTATGAGTTAATTATTAGTTAATTATTGTTAGTTATTTTTTCATTTATTTAAGCATGTTATTAAAGGTGAATGGAATAATTTATCTATATATTTGAAAGTGATGAATCAATATTATATGAATATTTATGGATGAATAAAATAACATTAATTTATATTGCAATGAAATAAAATGAATGCATTATATCATTAATTTGACTAAAATAATAATAATAATAATCTTTTCAAAGGTAATAGAAAATTAAATTGTGTCTAAAGAGATAATATAAAATTTAATTGTCTCATAAATGTTAGTTATATATCTTGATATAAAATATTCATTTTTGCTATGTTATTTGTGCCCTATAAATGATAGTTAACATTATTTGTTGAGCTTATTCATTTTAAGTTTTTTCTTTTAAAATTAAAAGAAAGATAAAATGACTAACAAAGCTTCCAAATGCAAATCCCCAAAAAAGTAAATGCCAACTTCTTTTTCAAACTTGGAAAATATAAACACAGAAAATTAAAATTTTAAATTTAAACAAATAAAACCACACTAGTAAATTTGCATTCATTATTAAGCACTATTAATTATTTACTTAGGTCATTTTATACTTATATAAAATTATTTTATTAGATTAACCTACGTTGTAAGGAAAACTTGTTTTTAGTGATAATTCTAACTACAATTAGTGTAAACAAGTTCCATGTACAATTGTGATCCATTGGTAGACTAGAAAAGAAGTATTTGTTGTTCAGTTATAAACAAGTAACGATTTCACTAGATGATAATAGCTCAAAAATACATGCATGCAATCTACAATTTATTAATAATAGGTGGCATGGAAAGTATATGGGTTTGAAGTTAATGTTAATGTTGATGAAATACACGGTGTATTGATTCTTTAGGAAAACCTAAACCTTCACCAAGAAGGGTATCAAATTTCAATTATACTTTGATGACTTTATGTAAGGTCCTCGTTATTAGAGCTTGGAGGAAACTATTGTTTCTTAGTTAAAGTTGTTTATGCTAATTAGAGGAATCTATGAGTAAAAGCTTAATTATAGTATATGCTTGCTGTGATGTATGATTTTAGTATAATATTATAAAGATAAAATGTTTTTTTTTTTTTTGATATCAAGCCATCGATACATGTTAAGGAAAACTAATTCTCTTTGCATTCATATGTATATAAAGTTTTAACATACAAGCTTGAAAGTAGTTTTTTCTTAGAGTTATCAATATTTGACTTATTATAAATTTTAGTTGAAAATAATTCATAAATGACATTCATTTGGTTTAAATTTTTTTCATTTAAAGAAATATAGGAAATGTTGCACATTGTTCACAATTTGAATCATGGGTGTACATTTTAAAGGATTTTGATAGTGTTATAATATATGATGAGTTTATTACTTTGAAGTGCTATAGTTCATATTTATCTAACATAGATCATAAAGAATTTCATTATATTTTAGAGGTCTTTGGATTTCTTTTAAAATCTCTCTTTAAAGTAGCTATTTTATAGTAATATTTTTAAAGCAATTACCATATACATGTTGGCATAGGGGAGAGGACCTAGTACTTGAACACCCTAACTTCACGCTTATCAAAACCCTACGTAAAAATTTCAAATTGCTCCCAATTTTTTATAGCAGCTCTTACTTGGCGGGTCATCTACTTATAACTAAAGTTTCAAGTCCACGTCACCTATTATGATGCCACATCAGCATGCTTTTTGCCAAGTTGTCTAAAAGAAACCCAAAAAAAAGTGAGACTAATGGTTGTACATAATAGGTACCCATAGTTGAACAACTAATGTAGCATCACATCATTGGTTAATTTTTATAACTAAGGGTACATTTTATTCAATTTTGGGTAGTTAGAATTATACTAACAACTTTAAAGTCACAAGTATTGGTACAATGTTGTCAAAAAAATTGGACATTAAGTCAATAAGTGTAGGTATTAAGTGAACAACTCCTATCACAACTATTGGAACCTGTTCAAGTATTGGTTCCTCTCCCTTATATATTTTTCATTGATGTCAAATGGTAGAGATTATTTGTCAAATGATAGTGAAGTAATTAATGTAAGTGATGGCTTTTTTTAATAAGAAAGGAGCAGCGGCCAAGTAAAGATATGAATGTGTTGTATACATTCTCATTAGATTAAGAAAAATTAAGTTATGTTATGATGCCAATTTCTTTTATTTAATTGGATAATGGTTGAGTTAATGAGTAGTAAGTCACAAGATGATATAGTATATCAACTATGATTCATACTTTTGATGAATGACAAGGTATATTACTAATGTGGGCATCATTAAAATATTGATAATGAGGACATCATTAAGGTTTTATGAAATGGCAAAGATTTAAAGATATTGTCTTTGTATGTGATCTACAAATGTTTAGAGATAAAAACAAAATACTAATATCATATTTTTACTCATACAAAGATAAGAAATTGTGATCCAAGGTCTAATGAAAAAACAAGAAATCTTTCTCATGGAGAGATTTATGGACTAGGACTTTGGAAGACACATTTTTTTCCCTATTTTATATATACTAATAGAGATAGAAGTAGATTGTTGATTCCCATTTATGAGTAGATAGACCAATGATATATATACATTTAAATAAAGTAATATTCTATATTAATTTATTAGAGATTGGTGTAAAGGAGGTTTGTAGCTCTTCAGTGACAATGTGTTATTATTGTTAGTGATGCATACATTATATTGTTAGTGAGCTATTTCCTATGAAAAATAGAATGTATATAATGCCTCACCAAGGAACCCTTAGAACAATAGGATACAACAAATGCACTAGAAAATTTTTCCTTTACAATTACATAATATTTATTGAAATAGTGCATCTATATACAAATATTACATAAGCAATAAAGAAACATAACAACAATCAACTCATTATCATGCACTACCAAAATTCTTCAACACTTCAAAGGGTACCATGAAAACCCAAATACATACTCAGAGCATAATACTCGTGCTCACAAGACCACCCAATAGGATCTTCGATGATGCCCAACAATCCATAAGAGGCTAAGAAAGTACTAAATCATGAGTACACATAAAGGAGACTAAAACAATCTTCTAACTCCATCTACACAACAATTCATTTTAATACCAAAGGAAAGTGTTCCCAAGATAATTATATAAGTTCATTTCCTTATAACCATAAATAAATAGCATAGAGCCATCACAAAAACATAAATAAGATGCCCAACATTCAAGCCCAAATAGAAATCCAAAAAGAAGTGCAAACACCAAAGTATGTAGAGATATCAATCTATGCAGATGTCAATTACAATGTAAGCACCAAATTGCATACTAGTAATTTTTTTTAGATTAAAGTCTCAAATGAAGAGTCTAAAATGTCTCTATCTCAGCAAAAACACATCGATGCTTATGCCAATGTAAGCATAGACATTGATGTATAATTTTTCCCCAAATTTAGAAAAAATAAGGCAAAATACCTGAGTCAACACTAATGTACAACTAGTAGACATTGGCTCCACACTAGGGAGTACTAGATACACAATATTAAGGCTATAATCACTAGATATAAATACAATCAACATAAACAAATAGTAATCTATTGAGTATAACATCATAATCCAAGATCACTAAAAGTAATTACAAAGGGAGGAAAGAGAACATCATGCTTCAAATGGGAAAATTAATGGACTTAGCAATTCCACTTGGCATGATAAATAGTAATAAGTGTGTTGTCATTGATTAGTAGCCATCCAACAAAAGATGGAGAGGTTGCAAGATAGTGCAATGACTGCTAAAAGAGTATATTGGTGAACATATGTGTTGGTTAACAGTTTGTCCTCCTATTATATTTTATAACTTGACTCTTTGATACCCAATGTTTGGAGAGACAAAAGAATGTTTATGAAAAAATGGGTCAGTGTATGTATTCTATCACTGCCCTCTAAATTATTAGGTACAACTCCCTGTAATTTGCAATGAATATGTTTTTATGAGATCAAAAGTTTTGACATTATAAGCTCGTAACCTAAGAGCAATAAAGGATAACCAAATTGTTTGTAGGCACAAACAATTCAAGCAAGATGGATTTGAATAACCTATTAGACTCAATGTAATGATTGTAGTAGATTATCTTGATATTTCTAACCCTTACTTTTATTCTAAATGTAGATTAACCATCTAAATGCAGAAAAGGAATGAAGAAGATATGCACATGAGGGCAAATGGAATTGCTTTCACTATTAGCCTTGAATGAAATGGAATCCAACCAATAACTAATAGATTCATACACATTTATCTTTCATTTCCCAACGAAACTATCTAACATGTTATGAAACTAACAAGAGAAGAAACATAACCATATATGAAGAAAGTAAATGGAATCACCATGCTACAAACATCAAAGTGAAATGGAATTCATCTAATTATTCATAGAATCATACATGATTGTCTTTCAACTCTTAATGCAAAACTACTCTATGCATGGGCCACAAAACATGACAAGAAAATAAGGTAAATGGAATTACAGACTAATTCACCATCAAGTTTTTCGACCCTTGTATTGTCAAATGAGATTACATTTATAGTTTTTTGTCATCCTTCAATTCAACAGAGCAATAGTCACAAAATAGAAAAGGAAATAAAATGTGAAATTATCCACATGGCATCTTTCTTATTGATGATCTGAATTTATGACACTTTTGGAAATACACAATGGTTGTTCAGCTTCCTGTAATCTTCATGAAATTCTATAGAAATTTTTTTTTTTCTTCATCTTCCATTGTTTTGTGCCAAGCCTATGTATTTCATATTCCAATAATCATTGCATTTTTGAATTGTGACCATTGATCTTAAATAAATGATTATGATTAAAATATAAAAAACTTCTTTATTTTTCCTTTGTAATCTCCTCCATGGGTCCCTCCATTTACATGTGTCAAATCATCATTATGTCACTATAATTAACATTCAAGCAACTTTTTATAGCGACATAATGATGAGTGTTGATCTCTTTTTGATCTAATGGTGGTGATAAAAGATATTAACTCTTTGTGTTTTGAAGTGTAGGTCCACTTTCCAACTAGGCACATCGTGGTAGACATGTGGCACTATTCCATTACTCGGAGAATCTAAAGTTGGACTACTTTTCTTTGTGGCACTTCATGGAATATAATGGGCCCATCAGGACACGTGTTGAACTATTGTTATGTCGCTATGATTAATAGTTGAACAACTTTCCATAGTGATATGACAAGAATTGATTTCAAGTCTAATCTAAAGTGATAATTCCTTTGGCGATCTTACCCTTAGTTGGGCCTCGCTGATAAGTGTCAACTCATTGCTATGTCACCATGATTATTCTTCGTGAAACTCTCCATAGAGACATAATGATGAGTGTAGATCTTAGAAGATCTAACAGCCAAGAATGATAACTCTAAGAACCATTATAATTAGATTTCAAAATGCCATCCATCTGGTCTTCATTCGATGATCTGGATTTAATTTCTAAGTCATTTGACTTGTCAACTTTGTAACGTAGACGTGTAGATTAAATATAAGCTATCTATTTCATTGTAACAAGATTTATACCACCTTTGATTAGGTTCTTTCACTATTTTTGATGATTTATTATATTCTCTTGCTTTCAACCTTGATCATTTGTAATGTCTTCCATGAAAAACTATTACACAACATGAATCCTTGTCTTCAACATGATTAGGAATAAAGAAATATGAATCAACATAAAATCTAGACCTTCTTCTCATCATGGAAACACATAAAAAAACCCTCCAAGACCTAATCACCTAGCCATTGGATTGGTGCATTGCTCATATGATTTCCTGCATCAGGTTAGCTCAAAGGAATGATGAGAAGAAAGGCCATCCTATGGGAAATCTAGACTCAAACTCAAGAAATTAACACTTGACTTGACTCAAAACCCCAAAGCAAAAAGATATGAATTGAAACTTGGGCAACAAGATGTAATGTGATGTAGTCAACATCCCAACAAGCAATAGGTTAGGCATGCAATAGATAAGGGATTGAGCATGAAGGGTAATCGATGATGTAAGGACAGTGAGAAGTGATGAGAAAGACATACTATTCGAATCGATGAAAGGGAAAAAGGAAAAATACTACATCTAGATTCACACAAACTAAATCAAAGGTCATCTCCTACTAAAGAAAAAAACATTAGCCCCAAAAACACATCTCATAATGAACTACAAAACCCTCAAGTGATAGCCTCGAACAGAAAAAATCCTCAAGTGGCTTCCCCTCAACAACCACCAGCATGTATAAAATCTCCACTAATTCCATTAGATCATTTAAGCTCTGGTCAAGAAGACCGTGTTAAATGTCTCAAAGAAAATAATACCAAAATAACTAGTTTGGTTGGTAGGTTGAGGTCTTGTAATCTTGGCCACCACTCCACCCTAGCCGACACATTAGGAAAAATGACCTTGAGTGAAAATGAGGTGACCAAGGAGGTAACCAAATAGGGTTCATGGAGGGATAAATGTCATGGATATTATGGTGGTGGGCTATCCTATGATCAGGTGAAAATTAAGAGCATACAAAAATGTGACATATGTGCTCTTTTCACCAATCCTAATACTAGCCTTAGCCTAGAGGAAACCACCCCTTGATTTCTTACTTATTGGTGTGATCATAGAGGATCAAAGTAGATTATTTGGATAGGCAGTATATGGTCCTTGACTAACCACCTTGTGATAATAATGAGGTGCCCATATTTTTGGAGAAAATTATATTGTGAATTTATCCTCAGCAAGAAGGTGAATTGCTTTGACTCCTACTAACTGAAGGGTAGAGGGAGGGGATCTACACTAGATAGACCTAGGGTCTACAAAATCAACCATCCACATTGAAGGAAGTGTCTCATAAAAAAACCCTTTGATTCATGTCGTGCTCCTCACAGTCATGAAGGAATCTATAGACTTATAGCCTCTTTCTATAACTACATCATTGAGCATTGAACATACATAGCTCCAAGAAAGGGTACATCATCTTCATCATCATGAGATACTCCACCAAATTTATTTCAATCCATGCCACTCCTCCATCATCAAATATTCCATTTGGCTCAGCCCCATTGCCCATTCAACATATATGCATCAATTGCCATGGTTTGTCATGTGGTGGATTAGGTGCCAATGCAAATGAGGATCAACATCCCATTCATATATACATTGTGAAAGAAGATTTCATGCATCTACTATTGAGGATATGACACTTATTGATGATGTGATGATGATGGTATTTTCCAGAGGGGCAATAGAGGTTTGTTTATTTGTGTTCTAGCATGTTATCTATTAATTTCACCTAAAACTGATGAAATTAAATATATTTTTATTTAAATAAGAATACATTTTGATACATGATATTGAGACATTTTACAAGTTTTGATAGATCTGCATATTGTTGGGTGCATCAGGTGGTAGAAGCACACCATGTAGTGTTTGTTTGAGTACACCTAAGTAGGTAGTTCAAACAATTGAGGTGAAGAAAAAATATTCATTAGAATAGAATTATACTTTTTGGTTTGAAAATATTAACTTGTAATAAATATGTATATTTAAATGGTGTTTTATAGGGCTTTTCTATTACTCACTTATCCCAAATTGATGATTTAGACACTTTCAGCCATTGACTTTGGCTTACAGATTTTTGTGGTATTATATCTTGCACTTCTCTATGTTTTCAATATTAATATAAGTCACAGAGTATCATATTTATTTCTCTTATGTTACTTATTATTTGGTTAGGATACCCCACCTACCCCAAGGTCATCAAAAAAGAGGAAGAAATCATCAAGGACACCTAAACAAAAAAGGTAAATAAGTTCAGTTATACTATATTTGTTAAAATAGATTATGATTGAAGATGATGAAATTTATATTCTATATTGATGAATGCATCTAGCTTGTTTATTGTAAATGCATGTACAAACAAATGGGTTTCACATAATTGATGAATGCATGAGATGTTGCCAATGTTGAGGAGAGAGAAGAGGTTACATTCTAATAATTTCTTTCAATCACATTCTTGTTTGTTCAAAAGTATTAGAAATCAGGTTCTTTTTTAGTGGATGTCATATATTATGAATTTTCACACAAGAAATGGTCATAGTCGCATCATCATCAACGTTTCCTCCTAATACTACAAGACCACCATTAGCAGTATTCATTAGTTCTATATCACACTTTAAACATATGCATTTAAATATGATTACATGCATTTATAGTTTTAGACCGTTTGTTAGTACTTTTATGCATTATTAACTTGTGTTAATTGTATTTTATGTATTGCGATCCCCTTTTCCACTTCTTATGGAATCTTTTCCAGTTTCTTTTTCTAGGCCCCCTTCTCATCAAAGAGGAGATCAAACACAACAAAGGAATGAGGTATGGGTTTCTATTATTCTTGTTTATTGAAGTGATTTATTATGATTTAACATTTTGTTCAAGTATATAAAATATATTGTATTTTACCATACAGGTAAACATCACAATAGATTCATTATTAGATGTACCTCCTATTAGCACAGGAGTCCCAACTCTAGCTTTGGTATGCATTTGTTCTTTATTCCATGCCTCTTGTATTTTTTAGTATGTCATAATTATAATTGATTGTGCATTCATTTTATTAATCTATTACATAGGTTTGTCCTATTATGAGTCCTCCTCCCAAATGACATGCCCCATTATGTGTCATGCACAAAACATAGGGCAAAAAAACATACAATTTTTTTTTAAAGTTTCATAAAATGACTATGTTGATAAAGGTTGACTACGACTTACATGACACAATAGGGTTTTGATATAATTTGATATTTATTTATTTTTATAATAGACCCTAGTTTAACAACCCCCACTAGCTATCCTGCGAACTAGCACATCCCTTTAAGGTCGATCTTAAATTCCACTAGTTAAAAATATTAATAAAATTAATGTTGTCCATTACACCCTAAACATTACTAATATAAATTGAGCCTCATGACAAAGTAATATATATTTTAGTTAATTTTAAATTAATTTAAAAATATATATTATTTTTATTTACCTTTCAAAATTCCATACATAAATTGACAAGACATCTAAATCTATTAAAACTACTAATATTAAAGGACTATTTAAAACATTAACATTATCTAACATTAAAACATACTAATTTAATCCAATTATTTGCTTAACATTTAAAGTTTTAATTTAAACTATTTTCATAAACTAATTCATCTAATTATTTAAAATTAAATAAATTAACTAACATATACCTAAACAAGTAATAAAAAAACAACTAACTTTTAATGAGAAAACTTTACACTCTTTAAAATATAATATTAATATTTAAAACAATAACTAACTACATTTAACTAATACTAAAATAAAATCTAACATAAACAAAACTTCTTTTAAATCTAAACTAATATTAAATAATAATTACTAATCTTATAATAATAATAATAATAATTAATTTTAATTATAATCCTAAAATACTAATTACTAAAATTATGTTAATAAATTAAAACAACATAACAATTTAAGCATCTAACTCTAATAACTATCTTACTTAAACTAACTTAAAGCTATACTAATCAAATTTAAAACTCACTTAAATCAAATTTCTAAAATCTAACTTGACTAAATTTTATACCACTTACTAACTTCTAACATTATCTAATTAAACATACTAAAATCTAATTTAACAAATACTAACTACATCCCCTTTATCATCTAACATCCACTAACCCCATGTGGACCCAAGACCAAGACAAAAGCTTAAAAAGGAGCATGGCCAAAAAATAAAGCAAGGCACCATTAATACATGACTTGGCTAAGAACATTTACCTTTCCCAATTAATGCAATGACCACATGCCTACAAACATTAATTCTAGCCCATATTCCAAGTTTATGACAGCTAAAAGAATGGGTTTCAATGCATGGAATAAGGAAAGAATAAAGGTAAGTGGTAGCTAAGGTGATTATGGTAAGAGATAAGATAGGGTATTAATGTTAAAAAGTTTAGTGGGTAGGATAGATTTTTAGAAATATATTTTATGAATTTTCTTTCTCTTTTATTTATTTAAATTTAAAATATCTATTTATGCCCAAATAAGATATTTAAAAAGGATCATTAAGATGTTCTATTCAAAGAAAAAGCAATTAACTTTTTTCCCATATAGAAAGCATATTTGCTCTAGGGTATTAAATTTTTTTTCAAGACCATAGTTTTTTCTAAGTATAGATTTTTAATGCCCAATATTTTTTAATGGTTAAGTGGGGTTAATAATATTTTTTTTAGTATAATTTTTTTTTTTTAGTGTTGGATTTGTGCAAAAGCAAATCTATTTAACCAAGGGGGGAAACATATTTTATTTAAAAAATTATGTAGGATTACTTTACTTCTTAATAATTATGAAAATGCAATGAAGTCCAAATCAAGCATCGAATTTTCTTTAACATACTTTGAATCTTAAATTGCATAATTATATATCATCATTTTATCTAATTAATCTAAATCAAATCAATATAATTTCAAAACATAAGAATGTCATAGGAAGGGTGAAACATCATTTTATCTATTTTTCGATACATATACATATAATTGAATTACAAGAAGAAAATCATATGAAAGAATACTACTCATATTTTTTTATTGAACCACCTGATTCAAAGGCTCTACCAGAAAAGAACCAGGAAGAAAACCCAACATCATAGCCATTTCCACAATAAGTTTAAAATAACATTTTTACATAGGATTACTATCCCGAGGAGAAATCTCCCAACATAATTGAATTCAAATAACAACTTTGAATTTCCTGCTTGGCTCCATAATAGGGAAACCATTACGAAGTTTGCAACACATCAATACAATCATGGAGAGTATGAAACTGATTGGAAGACAATCAATTCAACATGAAAAAAAAACATACATTTACTCCCATCTAAGTTTGTACAATAGGTTCGTCATTGAACCAGGCTAGGGAGAAGGTGGATTTTTCCAATAAAAGAAGTCAGCCACAACACAATAATAAGTGCCCTTTCAGGGCTATAAACTCAAGAACTTCCATTCTTCCATTTCTTAAATTCAAAAACTAAAAACATAGTTTGTGTTGACGAGTAGGGGCCCATAACACCCTACTCTCCCTCTCCCTCTCCTCATCCTGAGAAGAGACTCTGCATTGTCAGAGTCCAACTAAAGACCTCCTCTCATACATAGCCACTTCTGCCCTATCTGAGGGTGAGTAATGCCATAATAACCCATACAATCCCTTCAAAAATTAGAAGTGAAAAATAAAGGAAAACATTCAAGGAAAAACCATTTCAATCCCTCCCAAACATGTTCATCAAACACACCAACATACATATGCAAAGAAAACTAATTAAGCATGAAACACAACATGAACAAAATGAGCTTGAAGGATTCTTACCTTCACAATAAGGTTATGGCAACTAAAATTTGAGATGAGTTTCCCTTCCTTCTTCTTCTCCTTCATTCCTGTATTTCTCTCTAAAACTAGAGGTTGGGTGAACACTCTTCCTCTCTCAAATTTGCCTCTAAATAAGATACTAACTCAACCACCTTCAAATTGTAATAACTCCCCCACTTGCCTAAAGGCTTCTAGAGTCTTCTAACTCAACTTGACATAAGGCTAACCTCAAGGTTGAGTTTAACTTATTCAACTCATGGTGAAACATTCAATTTTCACAATAAACCAAAATGTGATATTTGGGTGACCATAAAAGTCAACAAAAGGGGTTGGAGGGGTGAAAAATGCCCCCAACCCATAAATATACCCCTTGGGTACTCAATTTTCATGATTTTCAGCCTCTAGGACTATTTAATGACCTGATAAAATGCTTAAAAATTTTGGACTTCCTAAAACCCTTAAAAAAAAAAATTTAATCACTAATCTTGATTACAGTAAATTAATCTTGATTACTCACTAATTAGTAAAAAGGTCACTAACTCAGTGCAACATAAATCTATAGGTTACTTGATTAATCCTAACTATCATGTTGAAATGCATATATGAGTCATGAGTGTCAAGCGACATTATAAAATTATTAACACTTATTGATTATAGGATGATACATTCATTCAATTCATGATACAAATAAAATATGAATGATGGATTTTGCATCTTTTATTAGACTCAACCCTGATTTTCACAAATGGTACATAGGGTTCAGTTTCGATTCTCTATTAGATTTTTTGGTTAAAATATCCTTCATACTCTTTGCACACATCAATAGCTCAAAAAAATTACACACACACACACACACACACACACACACACAACTAATCAGGATAATCACATAACTCAAAATATAATCTTTCAATTAATTAACTATTTATCTCTTTTATGCTCATATACTTAACCACTAAAATTGCATAATCAAAGTATTAATCATAGTCGTAATTCTACATTCACTTTTTGTACTACATCATTAGTATACATGTTCATAAAATAGAAAGTAAAACATCACACAACATAAAATAACATAATAATGTTCAGCGTATCTGATAGTGTCTCAACATATCGAGCTATGAGTATCAAAATAATAATGTATCAACTATGCTAAGATGGGTCGGGGTGAGGCCTCACATCCTCCCCTACTAGGCATGAACTTCCTCTTGAAGTTCATAAAAAATATATGGGTACTAAGATTGCATCTATGTTGCATCCTCCCATGAAGCCATGACCTCATCATAACAATCCCAATGGACCCTAACCTCGTCTAACTCTCGGCCTCGAAGAGCTAGGGTCTGTCAAGCAATAATACGGATAGGCTCCAATGCTAATTGTCCATCTGACTCCACCTACAAGGCATTCCAATCTATAATGTGAGACTCGTCATAATGTATCCTCAGAGTATTGAAATGTGAAACACATCATGGATGTGTGATAGGCTAGGTGACAAAGCTAGATGGTATGCAACTGGTCCTATCCTCTCTAGGATCTCGAATGGTCCAACGAACTGGGGTGCCAACTTAGAGCCCTTTCTGAATTGAATCAAACTCTTGTGCGGTCACACCCTCAAGAAGACTCTATCTCCAACCTAATACTCTTGATCTATCCTCTTCACATCAGGATACTTCTTCTACCTATCATGTGCCTCTCTCAGGCACTTAATTAGGGTCACTTGTTGTTCCATCTCTTTAACTAATTGAGGACCAATAGATACTCAATCCTTGATTATATCCCAACTCAAGGGCATTCTGCAAGGTCTTCCATACAAGGCTTCATAAGGTGGCATACCTATGGGGGAATGGTGACCATTGTTATAGGAAAACTTGACAAGATGTAAGTATTCCTCCCATTTGACTTGATGGTCCTTCACATACATATGCAACATGTCCTCCAATACCTGATTCACTTGCTCAGTCTGACTATTCATCTAAGAATGGCACACTATATTGAAATTGAGCCTAGTGCCCAATGTTGCCTATAACTCTCTCGAAAAGGATGAAGTGAATAGAGAGTCCCTATCTGAGATGATCTTACATGGAATGCCATGAAGTCTGACAATGTCTGGCAAAAATACCTAAGCTATGTTTCATGCCGTGTATGTAGTATGCACAGGTGAGAAATGGGAAACCTTGGTTAATGTGTCAACTGTCACCAAAATGACATCATGGCAATGAGATGACATGAGTAGACCAATAATAAAATCCATACATATAGCATCCCACTTCCACTCTACAATTTCATGAGCTTGAAGAAGTCCATTGGGATGACGGTGCTTTCCTTTCACCCTCTGATACTCAAGGCATCTCGCAATTATGTTAGCAATCTACACTCTCATACCTGGCTAGTGATATAACTACCTCAAATCTACATGTAACTTCTTAAAACTAGGGTGAGCTTCATAAGGTGCTTTGTGAGCCTCAAGTACAATGAGCTCGCGCAAGTCCCCAATGGAAGGTACATGCATACATCTTCTATGATGCAAAAGTCCATCAGACTCCAAAGAATACTCTAAATACTTCCCTTCCAAGGGTCTCTAAGAATGCACCATCTGACTAACTTCTACATACAGCTCATCTGTTGGCAAATGATGTAGGATTTGCTCTCTCAAATTGGTGCAAGTAGACACATAGAAAAGCTCATGGCGCCTTCTACTTAAGGCATTTGCAACAACATTCTCCTTTACCTTGACGTAATGACATCAAAATAATACTCACAAAGGAACTTCATCCACCTTCTTTGTCTAGCATTAAGGTTTGGCTACTTAAATATGTATTGCAAGCTCTAGAGGTTAGAATGAAGTTCAAATCTATGACCTAGAAGGAAGTTTTGCCACCTTACTAAAGCATGAACCACTGTTGTAATATCTAGGTCATGAGTAGGGTAATTGAGTTCATGAGTCTTCAACTTCTTAGACTTGAAAGAAATAGGTCATCCATCCTACATAAGGACTACCCCTACACCGTCCAAAGATGCATCTATGCACACCACAAAATCCACAGAAGGATCTAGCACTGCAAGAATTGGTGCACTTGTGAGGGCTCTCTTAAGCTCTTAAAAAGCTCTATCACACTTCTCTATCCACTCGTACTTCTTCCCCTTTTTCTAAAGAGATGTAATTGGGTGTGCCAATCTAGAGAATCCCATAATAAAGCATTGGTAATATCCTTCAAAACTCATAAAACTCCTCACCTCAGTGACACTGGTGGGTGTTGGCCAATCCATGATGGCCCTAATCTTTGATGGGTCTATTGAGACTCCATCGTTTGATATGACATGACCCAAATAATGTATCCTAAGTCTATAGAATGCACAATTTGACAAGTTTCCATACAACTGATTCTCTCTCAAATTCTATAACACTTGTCTCAGTTGCTCTTCATGCTCCTTCTTGTTATGAGAATAAATCAGAATTTCATCAAGGAATACAAGCACAAACTTATCCAAAAAGATATAAAAGACTCCATTCATGAGGCTCATGAATATAGGTGGAGCATTCATGAGGCCAAATGCTACCATGATGAACTCATATTGACCATGCCTTGTATGAAATGTAGTCTTGGGGATATCACTATCCACAATCCTCAACTGATGATAACCCAACTTTAGATCAATCTTTGAAAATGCTTGAGCACCCTATAACTAATTGAAGAGATCAACAATCTTGGGAAGCAGGTATCGGCTCTTGATGGTTACTTTGCTCAATTGTTGATAATCAATACACAACCTGAGTGATCTATCTTTCTTCTTTATGAAGATCACTGGTACACCCCAAGTTGACACATTAGGTTGAATATTCCCTTTCTCTAAGAGTTCCTCCAACTGAGTCTTTAGTTCACTAAGCTCATGAGTAGTCATCCTGTATGCTGCTCTCGATATTGGCTCGACTCGTGGCATAAGATCTATGCGAAAGTCCACTGCTCTAGGTGGAGGCATAGTAGGGAGTTCTAAAGGAAACAAATTTGAAAACTCCTGTAAGATTGGAAAATCATCGAGGGATGGCTCTCCCTCTGAATCTTCCTCTCTGTCACTAATGGTGATAGTGAACAACTGACATCCCTTTCACATGCACTATCTAAGCTGCATAGCAAAATTCATACGAAGGGATACTGGTCTCTTTACTCCAAAGATCATTCTAGAGATCCTATACTCATCCACACATTCTACCCTCTTTTGTCAACAATCCATCTTGGTGTTGTGGGCATAAAGCCAATTCATGCCAAGGACAACATCATAAGAACCTAGAGGGGTAATGCATAGATCAAACATCATGGTCATGTCTCCAATCTGAATCTGGCAATTACGCACGATGGAGCTAATTGACACTCTGGCTCCTTAGGCTAACTCTACTTCCCAACCTACATCTTGTCTAATTGCCACTAGCCTGCAATGCTCCACTACATATGGAGATATAAAAGAGTTCGTAGCTTTGGAATCAAATAAAACAACAATTGTACTACCCTGTATTATACCTATGGCCTGATGCTTAGCCTGGCGATTGTCAACCGCTGCAAAAACTCTATGGTATCTGCCCATATCACCAACTGTTAGCTCTGAAATAGCCCCTCTCTAACCACCAAATGACTATCCTTGTAGGCATTCTCTGGCTATATGACCCATGCCACCACAAGTGTAGCATGGTCCTTGAGTATAAGACTGTACACCCTATGATCTAGATTGTTGTGGGCCTCCTAACTTGCTAGATCCACTATAGCCAACCTTGGAAGACTCTTGAGCCTTTGCCGACTATGATTATGGGGCCTATACCTTTTGATCCTATTTGGGACCCTATGACTACCACTACTTGGGCTGGGAACCTTGATAACCCTACAAGGGTTTCTGCTAATGAGACTATTGGCCCTTAGAGGGTCTTGTTGTATAGTTCTAATTCCCTTTCCAAGGGGGTTTCTACTAAGTAGAGTTTTAGTTCTGAGATCGATCTCGTGATTCCTATCTACCTTGAGTATCCTCAACAACTAGTGCTATCTCAACTACCTATCTGAATGTGGTAGGGAAGGGCAAACAAACTACTCCCTGGAGTGAGAAATTTAGGCCCATGATGAAGTGATGTACTTGTAGCTTCTCATCCTTCATGCTTTCAACATAAGGAAGGACCTCAAGAAACCTACTCTCATACTGAGCTATTGTGAGGCCCCTTTGACATAGAGAATGAAATTCTTGTATCTGCTTCTATTTGAAGTTTCTGGATAGGTACCTCTCAGAATATAACCAAGAATGACTCCCATGTGAGGGTATCCATCCTCACTCCCCCTATAATTTCCTCCTAATGCCACCAATTGGAGGCATCTCCCCTCAACTGATGGACTACTAGACATGCCTTCAAATTACTTCCATAAGAACGTAATCCAAAGCATCATTATAGACTTTGTAACTAGGCTTGTACTACTATTCTGTTAGTGGAACTGATATAGTATGGGGAGTGGAGTCATATCAACTCCTACATGTCTAGGAGGTCTATCAAGTGGTGGTCCTCTCTGATGTATCAACTCACCCTCACGCTTGCCTTGTCCCTCTACCTTCCTTAGTGGGGGACTCCTAATCCTCTCTTTGCCATCGAGCCAACCTCTTCTAGGTACATGTGCTTCCTCTTTGAGAATCTGCTACCTTGGCTATACTACAGGTGGTAGTCTCTATTGATCTACTCCAATCAATGTCTAGAGGGCATCTAAGATGTCCTAATTTGAGTTCAGTGGTGGTGGTGGTAGTGGAGGTGGTGGTGGTGGTGGAGGTGGAGGTGGTGGTCCATCCTCTTGTTTTTCTCTACCACCTCTCACCCTACAACCTTTGCCTCATTGGTTGCTTCGTGTAACCGAAGGCATTCTACAAAATTTAAAGTGTAGATTAAGTTAGTTCATAAGATAGCTAGTTGGGGTTGTTAGACTAGGGTCTATTATAAAAAAACATATATATATCAAATTATAGATCATCATTTTATCTTATTTAATCTAAATCAAATGAATATGATTTTGAAACATAAGAATGTCGTAGGAAGGGTGAAACATCAATTTATCCATTTTTGGATACATATACATATAATTAATTGCAAGAAGCATATCATATGAAAGAATACTACTCATTTTTTTTATTGAACCACCTAATTCAAAGGCTCCCCCAAGAAAGAACTAGGAAGAAAACCTGACATCAGAGCCATTTTCACAATAAGTCTAAAGTAAGATTTTTACATAGGATTACTATCTTAAGAAGAAATCTCCCAACATAATTGAATTTAAATAACAACTCTAAATTTCCTGGTTGGCTCCATAATAGGGAAACCATTACGAACTCTGCAACATATCAATGTAATCATGGAGATGATGAAATTGATTGGTAGACAATCAATTCAACATGAAGACAAAAAATACATTTACTCCCATCTAGGTTTTCACAATAGGTTCATCATTGAACCAGACTAGGGAGAAGGTGGATTTTTCCTACAGGGGATGTCGGCCACAACACCATAATAGGTGCCCTTTCGAGGCTATAAACACAAGAACTTTCATTCTTCCATTTCTTAAATTCCAAAACTCAAAACATAGTTTGTGCTGATGAGTAGGGGCCCATAACACCCTACTCTCTCTCCCGCTCCTCATCTTGAGAAGAGACTCTACACTGTCAGAGTCCAACTAAAGACCTCCTCTCGTACATGGCCACTTCTACCCTATCCGAGGGTTAGTAATGCCATTAAAACTCATACAATCCCTTTGAAAATCAGATGTGAAAACAAAGGAAAAAATTCAAAGAAAATCCATTTCAATCCCTCCCAAACATGTTCATCAAACACACCAACATACATAAGCAAAGAAAACTAATTAAGCATGAAGTATAGCATGAACAAAACAAGCTTGGAGGATTCCTACCTTTATAATAAGGTTATGACAACTAAAATTTGAGATGAGCTTCCCTTCCTTCTCCTTCTCCTTCAATCCTGAATTTCTCTCTAAAATTAGAGGTTGGGTGAACACTTTTCCTCTCTCAAATTTGCCTTTAAATAAGATACTAACTCAACCACCTCCAAAATGAAATAACTCCCCCACTTGCGTAAAGGATTCTAGAGTCTTTTAACTCAACTTGACATAATGCTAACCTCAATGTGGAGTTTAACTTATCCAACTCATGGTGAAATATTCAATTTTTGCAATAAACCAAAAATGGGATATTTGGGTGACCATAAAAGTCAACAAAAGGGGCTTGAGGGGTGAAAATTGCCCCCAACCCATACATATACCTCCTGGGTACTTAGTTTTCATGACTTTTGGCCTCTAGAACTATTTAATGACCTAATAAAATGCTTGAAAATTTTGAACTTCCTAAAATGCTAAAAAATATATAAATTAATCATTAATCCTGATTAGTGTAAATTAATCTCGATTACTGACTGATTAGTAAAAAGGTCATTAACCTAGTCCAACTTAAATCTTTAGGTTACTTGATTAATCCTAGCTATCATGTTGAAATGCATATACGAGTCACGAGTGTCAAGTGACACTATAAAATCACTGTTACAAAACATTAACAGTTATTGATTATAGAATGATATATTCATTCAATTCACGATACAAATAAAATATGAACAATGGAGTTTGCATATTTTATTAGACTCAACCCTGGTTTCCACAAACGGTACATAGGGTTCAATTTCGATTCTCCATTAGATTTCCTGGCTAAAATATCTTGCACACTCATTACATACATCAGTAGCTCAAGAAAACCACATGCATATATACACACACACATATATATATATATATATATATGTATGTATGTATGTATGTATGTATGTATGTATCTATATGTACGTGTGTACATATATATGTACACATATGTGTACATATATATGTACACATATGTGTACATATATACGTACACACGTACATATAGATACATACATACATACATACATACATATATAACTCATTAGGATAATCACATAACTCAAAACATAATCTTTCAATTAATTAGCTATTTATCTCTTTTTTGCTCATATACTTAACCACTAAAATTGCATAATGAAAGTGTTAATCATAGTCCTAATTCTACATTCACTTTCTATACTACATCATTACTATACATGTTCATAAAATAGAAAGTAGAATATCATACAACATAAAATAACATAATAATATTTAGTGTATCTGATAGTGTCTCGACATATCAAATCATGAGTATCAAAATAATAATGTATCAACTATGCTAAGATGGGTTGGAGCAAAGCCTCACATTATGACTATTGGTGGATTCTCTGCTTGTCCACTTTGCTAGGATCCTTGCTTTATCAACTTAGACCCCATTACCCTTATTGTTTAGCCCTAGCATAGAATAATTAGATGAGGTAATTAACATTTCAACAATAAAAGTAATTATGTGTCCTCTTTTTAGTTAATTTTATATTATTTTCAAATGAGATATCTGACTAAGCATTTGAAATGTTCTAGTGTGAACACAAAGTGAGCTATATAGTGGTGCAAAGAAGGATCATTTTGATGATCTCACTTCATCATATATTTTCATATATACATATCATTATATACATAGTTGTGGTCATTGACTAACCACATATTCAACATTTTTTAACTCTACTTTTGATCTAGCTTATATGTTATATTTTGATATGTACTCTTAGTATTTGATCATATTTAATTGGACATTAAACTTCATATTTGATCCTATTTATTCATTATGAAAATATGAGTTTTGACAATGAGGTTTTCACAACAAAAGAAATGGTCATGTTTGTAGATGCCATACATATTGTTTTTAGTTTCATATTTGTAATATGTTTATAATAATAATATATAATAAATGTTCAGATGTATAATAGAGAAGAAAAAATTAAAAAATGAACAAGTTCATAAATCATATAACAATGTCATATTGTAAATGTTTAACCTTTGTCTTGAAAAGAAAAACTTTAGTATATACTAAATGTTTAGATGCATATGTTCAACAAAGGAAAAGTTAAACAAGAACAGGATCATTTAAATCATATTTAACAATGACATATTCTAATGTTGAATATATTAAACAACTTGACAATGCAATTATTGTAATAACTCATCAATTGACTTTTAAACATGCATTAATGATTTTATATCTAGATAGGCTAGTGACAACAATGTTTCAACCATAGAGAACCTAGAACGTTCATGACTACAAAATACAAAAGTGTCCCCAATGTGTCCTAAATAATATTGAGATGCTATCCTCTAAGGTTCATTACTCATTTATCCTAAGGGGTATAAAAAAAATAAGATGCTACAAAACCATGCTATCAAATCCTACAATAACCTATTGTAGCTTTGGGAAGTTTCAAATGAATTTCATTTGGCACATGTTCTTTCTTGTTGCCAAAAATTGTAGTGTTCTTCAATGAATTGGTCTAACAATGCATATCTTTCCAACCATTTTTTGTGGCATCAATTTGACTATTGTTAGCTCTAGATAGGGGATGGACCCTAAGGACACCCTTGTTTCAACAACAAAGTTTCTAGAATATTTGTGGCCACGACACAATGAAGTGTCTACAATGTGCATTAAGCATGATACAATTCTCATATTCTAACCTACTCATAACTCGGAGCTCATTAGGGGTATCAACAAAATCTTAGATGATACAAGACCATGTTGCCGAAACCTACAATAACATATCTCAATTTTGGGATATGACGAATGGATTTGATTTGGCACAACATTCTCGCTTGATGCAAAAATGTGTAGTGTTCCTTGGTGAATTGGTGCAACAATGCTTATATTTCATACAATTCATCATGGCATTGATTCTATATATTATTTTTTTAGCTCTAGATGGGTGGGTGAACCCTAGTTAAATCCTTGTTTTGACCATGGAGTCTCTAGAACATTTGGGATCACCATGCACCAAAGTGTCACCAAGGTGTATTAAGCATGATTCAATTGCCATCTTCGAAGGGTCTATTATTATGTTTTTGAGCAAGAAATTAGTCTCTGTATTGGGTTAAAAATTTTCTTGGTAATGTTCCAAATTGATTCTCCATGTGTTGAAAGCCCTAGTTGAAAGGGTTTTGAGGTTAAAAATGTTAGAAATAGGGAATATTAAGAAGGAGGGCAGGGGGTGGGGGGGTGGGTGTAGTGAGTGAATCAACATTCTACAATTTTGTTTCCCAAAATGGGATATTGTTATTTACTTTATGACATGTATATGAATGTAAACTAACAATGTTGAACAATAACCATTGCCATGCAACAAGAGAACTCATAACACCATATTTTGTTAACTAGGGAAACCCTAGCCAAGGGAAAACCATAGTGGGGATGGTACCCACAAAATTATCCACTAAAAAAAAGTATTTGGTTAAGGATATTGACCCTGTTAGGAGTCTATTACATACATGATAGTGTCTTAGTCCATGTTAGAGGACTAGGTCATGTTAAAAGCCTCAACCCTATTAGAAGTTGTTCCAACCATGTTAGGACTTGATATATACAATTACAAAATGTATGCAAGATGATCCCACTACCTAAAAATGCAATATACAATGTATTTCCTTTATACGAAAAGAGATAGATACAAAAACCTCTTTACAATGCTGATATCTTCAATATCTGATCTTTCCTTTGCTGCTCTTCATATACTTCTGATCATACATTAGAATTTGCATCATATATAGTTCACATATGATTTTGCATATCACTTACATCTTAAAAATAAATTTGCATATCATCATCTTTATTTATACCTTTACATTTTACAAAATTGTCTAATTGACCTTCAAGAATTCACATGCTTGGAAAAATGCAAAGCTCATTCTTTCTCTCCTAGGGTTAACATCTAGGATGTCATCCCTAAATATTTAAGTAATTATTTCATAAACACAATAATTTCTCAACCCATAATTCACACTTTTATGTTGTACTCTATTCTACATGTACACTACCTTTACTGGTATTTAATTCATAACTTATTCTATACTATCCATACTAGCTTGTGATATGCCATATGTCATCCTAACACTATGTACTATCGATACCCAAATGTGCACATGAAAATATTGTCTCTTTCATCTGTATACATCAAAAATGTCTCTGTTCGTTTGGATAACCATGTGCTCTTAACCACAACTTCCTCATATCATCTTCTACCTTATATTAACTTTGCAACTCTTTACTCGATTTCTAACCCTAGTTTAATCTTTCTAATACTTGATCTTCAATAAAAAGTGCTCAATTCAAATAGGATATCAAATACAATAGTTTACTTCAATCTTTCATCAAGTGCATCAAAGTATTGTTCTTCCAATATTGTTTGTGAACATGATGGACCTTTAGCTTTGACAATTACCTCTTTGAATTCTTCCACATGTTCTCTCAATTTATCTTTCTGGCTATTGTTGTTGCTATCATTTCTTCTATTATTGTTCCTTCTAAAATTGTAATTCTTGTTGATGTTCCTCATGTCCATTCTAAAAAATCTTTCTATATGGCCAAAATTATTGCATAACTAACATAACAATGTACTTCTTCTCTGATTTAGTCTATTTTGATTAACTAGTGCTCTGCATTTTCTCGCAATGTGTCCAAAGTTGCTACACTTGTAAGTTGACAATGCTACTCCTTGTTCCATTAGGTATTTCTCCATCATTAGATCTACTACATGATCTTTTTCTCTCATTACTTGTAGGCTTAGTATCTCTAAACATTCTACTATTGCTATTATTACTATCAAATCTAGGTTTGTCACAATCAATTGCTTTATGACCAAAACCATGATAATTATAACAATAAAAAATAATAATGAGTTTGAATGAATTACCTATATAGTTTCTCTTCATATGAACAAATTCATTATATATAAAGCATCTACTGTTGAATTCAAACCTTACCTCTTTAGGTGATTCAATTTGCTCTGTTTTCTTTGGTTCATCAATTTTCTTAGGTTGACTTGCTTGCTTAACTTATTTTGGTACATCTTTAGATTGAATTGATTCAATCTTATCTTGGTCATCCTTCTTATGTTTAGGGGTTTCAACAACTAGATCTATCTCATTTCTTGACCCAATTTTCTTTGTTGACTTTTCTCCAATAAAATATCAGAGGTCAGTCTTATCATAGGAAGGTCCTTGAAAATATAGTTTCTCATCAATTTTATCACTAATGGAATATAACTTTTATAATTGTTTTTGGTCTGAGTTAACTCTCCTTTCACAATTTTATTGTGATTCTCAAGTTCTGCATGCTCCATCTTGATAAATTTAAGTTTAGATGTCACTTTTGTAAGATGGGATCTTAGATTTGTATTTTCAGATTTTAGATCCGATTCAACCTTGCTATCATCTTTCTTCAAACTTAGCATTAGTTCAGTGATTTTTAAATCATGTTTTAGAATCTCATTTTCTTTCTTTAATGTCGATACCTCATCACTATTCTTTTGTCTGCACATTAGGTTCCTTTCTAGATTTGAGGTGATCAATCTTGGATTTGAGTAATGTAACCTTTTTCATCTTCATATCTTTATTTTAGGTTATCTCTTTCTTCAGTAAGAAGATCAATCTTTTCAAGAGATTCTTCTACAATTATTCCATATCCATAGGTATTTTACTCAAGTTTTTAAGCCTCTTCTATGTAACTGACCTCTAATACGAATTGTTAAAGAAATAAAGAATATTGAGAGGGGGGGGGGGGGGGGGGGGGTGGTGGCTGAATTAGTATTCTACAAACTTTTTCCCAAAACTTGATATTGTTGATTACTTTATAAAGTGCATATGAAGGTAAACTAACAATGTTGAACAATAAAGATAACCATGTAATAAGAGAACTCATAACACCATATTTTGTTAACTAGGGAAACCCCAACTAAGGGAAAACCCTAGTGGGGATGGTACCCACAAAATGATCCACTAAATTAAAGTATCTGGTTAAGGCTGTTGACCTTTTAGAAGTCTATTACATACATATAGTGTCTAATTCCTTTTTAGAGGATTGGGCCCTATTAAAAGCCTCAATCCTATTAGGAATTAATATATATAATTACAATATGTATGCAAGATGAGCCCACTGTACAAACATGCAATATACAATGTAGGTCCTTTATACAAAAAAAGATAGCTACAAAAACCTCTTTACAATGCTGATATCTTTAATATCCAATCTTTCCTTTGCTTCCTTTTACATACCTATGATCATACATCAAAAATTTCATTATATATAGTTTGCATATGAGTTCACATATAACTTATGTCTGACACATAACTTCACATATCATCATCTTCTATTTATACCTTTACATTTCACAAAATTGTCCAATTGACCTTCAAGAATTCACATGCTTGGAAAAATGCAAAACCAATTCTTTCTCTCTTAGGGTTGACATCTAAAATGTCATCCCTAGATATTCAAGTAATTATTTAATAAATAGAATAATTCCTTAACCCATTATTCACACTTTTCTGTTATACTCCGCTCTACATGTACATTTTTGTTTACCATTATTTAATTCATAATTTATTCCATACTGTCCATACTGACTTGTGCTTTAGCATATGCCATCCTAACAATATGTACTATTTGTACCCAATTGTGCATGTGCCAATAATGTCTCTATCATTGACATACATCAAAACTATCTCTATTCTACTAGATAACTATCTTATACTAAGACAATTTTCCATCTTGTTGGTAAATAGATTGTTCTTTCCTATTACTTTTTGAATGTCCAATATTTGTGAACAATAATTGATTACAATAGTTGGAAAGTTGTAATAAGTGACTAACTTTCCTTTGAATTCTTAGGTAAAATTCTCTTTTGTATTCTTAATTTGTAATGAATTATGTTTGTTTCTAACTCTAAAATGCGGTATGTTCTTAACCAAAGAACTTGAAAGGTGAACAAAGTTAGGCCTAAATAGGAACTAACTTTGGCGAGGATTCAAAATTTAGGATTAATCAAATTTGTGGATTCACACATCTTATAAACCTACAAAGTTTAACAATTCAGCAATGAATACTATCTACAACTAAACTTATATTAATAAGATTCTAGCTCTAGGAATGGAAAAGACTAACTTAAAAGGAAAGAACGAAAAATAATCTCTCTTGAACTTTCAATAAAAATACTTGTTATCCTTGGTTCACTGTTTCAAAATAAAGGAACAAAACTCTGTTCATTCCTTCATTCAATTTAGACCCAAAAAATAAACATAAAACTAATACCAAAACAAATGGAACATAACATGATTGATATAAAATACCCTCAGTTTGTCTCTCCAACATCAAGTATTTAACACCAGAAATTAGCTGACCTTCTATTAATCTTTCAATTAGTTACATATAGGATTTCAAGATGATCATTACAAAATGGAATTTAAATCAGTTCATCTCCTCAAAATTGACAAATGACAAGGAGCTAATTTTTCAATTACAATCATTACATCAAAATGTGAAAGGGGGGATAAGAATCACTTCGGCTTGCCTATAGGCTTTGGTGGGGACAATGATTGGAATCAACTCCCAATGTTTATGAACATGAATGTTAGTGTATCTTAAGAGCCATTTGGCATGCTCTCTAGATAGATCCTTGATGACATTTAACCACTCTTGTATTTTCTCCATAGCCACGTGTATACACCCGCCAAGTTTATGGAGCTCTGATACACTGTTCTAGTGGTAAGAAGATTTCTCCATTAAGCTATCCAGATAATTGGAGAAGTTCTTTTTGTTGAGATAATGGGTGTTGTAAACATTGCATAATATTGTTATATTGTATTATTTTATTTTATTATGTAATGTTGCATATAGATGGACATGCAACATTTAAAGATTCCCATGGAATATCTTTGATGAGTTGTATTGTAACATTGTGATAATATTTCATGTAATTATTTAATATTGGAGAAAAGAATTAAATGCCCAATATTAAATGTGGGGTCAGTAGGGTTAGGTAGCACATGGTTTATGAAATACCATTTGGTGGTTTTGTGAGACTTGCTACTATATAAGCAGCCACAAGGGTAGTTGTTGGGTGAGAGTGAGAAAGGAGAGATTCAAGCGGGACAAGGCTTGATAGGGTAGCCAAGGGAGCATTTGTGAAGGTTGGACGCATGGCATGGGATGTATGGATTCATGCTTATTCACATGAATTTCTTAGTAGTGGTTATAGCTTTGAAGGCTTCCATGGTTCTATTGCAATGGTATTTTTGTTGAATAATACATGATGATGGATACTTTTGGAGACTGGGTTTTTCCCTCAATAAGGGTTTCCTAGGGTATGTCTTGTGTCACAATTTTGTGGGTATGTTGTCTATTATCTTGCATGTGGATTTTAATTTCATGTTTATTTCAAATCTATTATGGGTTATGTGGAAACAGTCATATTATTCTTTATTGCAAGTTTCCTTATAAGTGGTATCATAACTATGGTTTTATTATTGTAACCCTAGATTCAATCTATGGAAATGCATGAGAGGATAAAAGAGAGGGCAAGATATATGAGTTTTTATTGCAGATCTGAGGGTTTTGGGTTTTTTGTTATGATGGGGTATTGGTAGATTTTGGGCATGTGAAATTGTTGGACAAATTTTTTTTTGGATGTTTCATTTAAATGAGGTTTTTAGGGGGTGGCTTGTTGTAATGACCTCCTGGGAAAAAATAGACCTCACCATTAGATTCAGGTTGACATTTCCATAAATTTTGATATATAATATGCCCTAGTTTGGCCATGTTCAGAGGAAATGAAAGAGCTTTTTGGTTTCAGATTGTGATGGCTATTAAATTTAATCCCGTTGAAATTTTCTTTACACACACCAAAAAAAATTGGCAGTGAAAATGGTAAAAAGATTGTCTTAGTAAAATGACCATAACTTTCTCTTGGGATATCAAGTTTCAGACTTCTTATAGGTGTTGGAAAGCTAATTTAGAGCACTACAACTTAGTGTAGGTTTGGCTTTGTGATTTTGATATTTTCTTAGGTTTTAAGAGCCCAAAATTTAGATGTTGTTTATCTAGAGCACATATTAGGGCATAACTTGGGCATACAGAGTCAGATTTTGGACTTTGAGTAGTCAATTGAAAGCTCTTGAAGAGCTCTACACATTGGTTCATATCTGGTGCAAGTTTGGCATGGTTTATTTGGTGATATATTGATCTGAATAGTTTATGGTATATATTGACTATGGTAGCATTGTGATTTTATAACATTATATGTTTGAAGATTTAAGATTTGATGTTATTGCATACTCAATTCACATTTCAGATTGGTCTCATGATGATATGGTTATTAGTGTTTGGTTTGGATATGTATGATGACTTGTTGGGTCTACAAGTTGTGCAGTGTTGTAAGTGGTCTATACTTATAGGTTACATTTATAACTTGGTTATGGGTTGTCTTTGCTCATTGATCTTTCATTATTGATGCATATTTATATTGGTGGCTTAGATTTGGGTTGTCTATGCCCTAAGTCACATGATTTGCTAATTTTTCTTCATGTAGAAGGGATGAGATGTTGTTACCAGGTACACTCATGGTGGAGAATTATGGTTGACTATTTTATGCTTATAGGTTGGACACATTGAGAGCCAAATGCTCAGTTCATGGATGTGATCATGGTGTCATGGATTTTAGCAAGGCATGAATGGATATACAGGTACATCCTTGATATTTATGGGCTTGGATTCCTGATTTGGTTATGATGGTATATAGCTTCTTGGTTGAGGATCATGGTTATTTGGTTTCTTTTGAGGAGATCATGATATGCACTTTGAGTTCTTTGATGGTTTGATTCCTTGGTTGATTCTCATGGTTCGAGGATGGCTATTCATCATGATTTCATGGATAGCTTGGATACATGGTTAAGTGGGAGCTTTTGATAGTGATGAGGTGATAGTGCAGGATTAGTTCCTCGTTTAGTTTATATCTTCTTGGGTGTGAGATCTTGGTTTCACTCGGTACTGATACTTTGTTTATGTGAGTATAGACCTAGAGGATCTTCATGTAGGAGATGGATTTTATGATGCCATAGGTGACTTGGTACCATGGTTGAGTGGGAGTTGTTGGAATTGATGTATTTATTGAGTGTTTATAGACGTTGGAGGTTTGTCTTAGATCCTATTGCTACAGAAGAGTCTTTGACATTTGCACAGTGCACTTGTTATCTTCATGGTGTGTGGAGATGGTTCTTCATGGTGTGTGGAGATGGTTTTCTTCATGGTGTATGGAGATGGTTGCATCTAGAGGACTCGTGGAGTTCTTGGTAAGATGTGGTTTATTCTTTCATTTGGCATGTTATCTTTGGTGTGAGGATGGTTTCATTATTATGTCATGGTATACTCTTGATAGGTGTTTATAGTTGTGACATGTTATATTATCTTCGTATGGAGCATGTTATCTCTTTGGTTCAGATGGTTAAATCATGTTGCCATGCTTATGTTCTTGAGACCATGGTTGGAACTTTGACAATAATCTTGGTTTAGTTTCTTGGCATTGAGTACACTGATCATAAGTTGGATACTTCATGATATTGCTATGTTGTATTTGGAGTTGGCATGGATTGATTGGTTATAGGTGCTCATGGATACTTAGAGATAGTGGTGATGCTAATTTCTCTTGGATTAGAGAAGCGCTTGTTGAGACAGTTGATGGTTTCAGAAGAGGGGCATTCACCTGATATGGACTTGAGAGGAGATTGTTCTTAGATGAGTCTTTCTTGGAGACTTGGATATCTTGATGAGCATTCTCATTCCCCACTCTTGGTCTACTCGGTAGTTTGCTACTTGAGAGGTATAGTCTATTGTTTCTCTTAGTTGCATTATATTTATGCTTGTCTTTCATGGATATTGATCTTGAGCTATGGTACATGAGTCAGTTCTGGAGGGTTCTTTTGAGAGATGGTTTTATATTGGTTATCTCCATTTGCATATGTTTTTATGCTGGTTGAGTTTGGGAGATGGTTTTATATTGGTCATATACCTTGGTTTAAGAATGGTTTATGAGTTTGATCTTCTTGTGAGAGGCTTACATCCATGATTAGTCATATGGTATGGTTTGGATGTTGTTGAAGCTTCTTGTTGTGTTTTTATGGAGGATATCATACTTGCATAGTTTAAATCTAGAGGTGTGTATAGAAGGACATGATACAGGCTATGATTTGCATGGGTTCTCTTTGGTCTTGGTTATCTTCTTAGATGTTCCATTTTGCTTACATTGGATTTGAGATTGGTTAGAGATTATGATCACTGGTTTGTGCTCATGTACGTCATGTGAGAGATGACATGGTTATTCCTTTATCTCTTTCCTCTATTGGTTGTGGAGAACTTGGGAGACTGTTGGAGACTTGTTATGAGAGTTTTTCCTGTAGATTATTAGTTTATGTGTTGTAGATATCCTTGAGACTACATGGATTCACTTCTTTGAGATGTTTTGAGTGGATTGGTTATAGATTTGACATTATCTTTTGTAGTGGGATCTTCTTGGTATATATGTGGTAGATATTGCTCTTAAGGCTTGTGATTATAGGTTACTGATTGGATATGTTGATGATGTGAGATTCACTTGGTATACCTTTGGAGGTGTGGATAGTTGGATGGGTTTGGCACTTGCTATGGGTGCTATTTCAGCTATGGATATTTTGACAACTATGGATACATGTGATTACCTTTGGATCAAGTTTTTTTTGTGCTTGGCATTTTAGTTGGTACATGATTTTATGATCTTCTAATGTGATAGCTTGAGTGACTTTCTCTTTGGGTGGCTTCTATGTATGTCCAGTGGCAGTGGCATAATAGGAGGTGGCTTCATTCATGTTTGAGATGTTTGATACTTTGATTTTGTTGTGGGTACTAGGATGGAGCACTTGGTGTACTTTGATCCATGATGGTGGACGTGCTGAGAGGGATTTTTCCCTTGTTCATTTATGTGGCTATGGATTGAACCTATGCAATGTATACAACAAGTGGGAGATTGTTGAGATAATGGGTGTTGTACACATTGCATAATATTGTTGTATTGTATTATTTTATTTTATTATGTAATGTTGCATTTAGATGGACATGCAACATGTAAAGATTCTCATGGAATATCCTTCAAGAGTTGTATTGTAACATTGTGATAATATTTCATGTAATTATATAATATTGGGGAAAAGAACTAAATGCCCAATATTAAATGTGGGGTCAGTGGGGTTAGGTAGCACATTGTTTTAGCACATAGTTTATGTAATACCACTTGGTGGTTTTGTGGGACTTGCTACTACATAAGAAGCCACAAGGGTAGTTTTTGGGTGAGAGTGAGAAAGGAAAGAGTCAAGTGGGACAAGGCTTGACAGGGTAGCCAAGGGAGCATTTGTGAAGGTTGGAAGCATGGCATCGGATGTGTGGATTCATGCTTATTCACATGGATTTCTTAGTAGTGGCTATGGCTTTGAAGGCTTCCATGGTTCTACTACAATGGTATTTTTTCTAAATAATACATGGTGATGGATGCTTTTGGAGGCTGGGCTTTTCCCTCAATGAGGGTTTCCCAGGGTATATCTTGTGTCACAATTTTGTGGGTATGTTGTCTATTCTCTTGCATGTGGATTTTAATTCTGTGTTTATTTTAGATATATTATGGGTTATGTGGAAATAGTTATATTATTTCTTGCAAGTTTCCTTACACTTTTGCATGACAAAAATTCCAATTATCCCTTTTCCTTGTCCACTAGCCCGAGAATCCATATGCAGACCTCTTAATATTTCATAGTCTTTGTCTTAATCCTTTTTAACTTTATCTTCCATTTCCTTCAATTCTTCCTCTGCCACTAGGATCATTTTATATTTGAATTACATGCTCTATAGCCAATGAAATAAGGGCTCATCTGCCTTAGGAAAAATCTTTGCCTCTACAACTTCCTTAGCCTTCACGTGAATAGTTATTTTTAGTAGGGAAATGCAATCTTCACTCTTAACTATCTCTGTTACCAGGGTAGCTTGATTAGTTGAGATGTTATCCTTCTCTATTTTGAGCCTCAGTAATCCATTATTGATTTTCTCTATGATCACAAGTCCCTTAGACTTGATTTTTCCACTCCACTTCCTACCAATTTGTCTGAAGTACTTGTCTTCCTTTAACTGGGAGATGATAGCCTGAATGTTAGTGGTTGTAGGATCACTGGAGGTTGACATTCTAGAGATGCTTGCCATTGGGGTGACTAATTTCCTGATGAAGAAATTAAGTTCATGGATCTTCGCCTTCATTCTAACTTTAGCTAGCTTAAGGCTTTCAAGTTTTCCTTCTATCATGTCATTCATTGACTTCCACAGGCCCACTTTGGTGTCATGTCTAACTTCTTTGAGATCCATAGAATGTAAGGCAAAATCATCTATAGACATATCTTCAATCCTCCCTTCTTTAGTGGGCTTAGCAATCTCCACAGTTAGATGCCCTGTGTTAGGATCTTGCCTAAGAATTGATAGGTTCTTCTGCTTCTTGACTTTACTCAATGTTGATCCAAAATGGATAGCCAAAGATATAATTTCTTTTATGGGAACTCCCTCTTCTTTCCTCTTCCTCTTCTTGTCCAATGTACCTTCTAGCCATGATTATGTGCCAATCACCTTGGATTTAATCCCAAGCATGTCTATACTATACATTTTACTTTTGACTGGGGTCAATGCCTTTGTAGCTAGAGAAAAAGGATTCTTTGAGACTTGGGAGATGAGTTTTGAAGCTTCAAGACCTTTCTCTATTTATGTGGTCTTCTTTGTGGCTTCATCAGACTTAGTAGACTCGCTTTCACTACTTCCATCATCTCCAAGGTCCACCACTTGTACTTGGGGACTACTTGGTAGGAGTAGTGAAACATTCAACGATGGGATTAGATTGCAATGGGGTGAGAGAGCTACTATGATTGCACTGTCTTTCAATTCCTCCACCTTCTTCTTCTCAACTTCTGTTGTAGTTTTGATTACTGGCAAAGAGTTGTCTTGACAAGTTTTGGCAAGACAAATGCTCTTGTCAGGAGGTTGATCTCCTCCACTTGATGGTTATGCTAGCCCTTCAGTAATAGACAAGGTTGAATGTAATGCACCACCCTGAGAAGAGGAAGCCATTGCAAATTTTGGGGAAGCTTGAGCAGATGCGCCTTTACTTTGATTTCTTTGATCTATGGTCTATTCGATCCATTTTTTGATACTCTTATAGATTTGAGAAATCATTATATCCAGCTCTTCCCTTGTGTCTTCATAAGGCTTTGAGCTTATGGGAGTGCCTCTGAGCTTGGTTAGGTATGTGTTGCTATACATATTTTGGCTATCATCTTCCACCCCTTCTACATCAATATTAACTTGGTACATAATCACCTGATCAACTGTTAATCTGGCAAAGGCTCAATCACAACTCTTGAACTCATCCTTGCAATTGGCCTAGTAATCTTCAATGGTGGTGATATGCTTTATTACGCTTCCTATCTGCAAAATATCCCTAGCATACCCATTCGGGTCGAATATGGGCCTCAAGACTTTGTACATGTCTAGCTTATACTTCATCTCAAATACCTTCAACATATTCTTGGCATCAGAGTGAGTGTCATAGATGAAAGCCCCCACCTTCATTGGAAATTGATATCCTTTTCTCTTCAAGCTCCCACTCAATATGTTCACTTGAATGGCCTACTGCACAATCTCGATCAACATAAGCATGTCACTGTGATACATTGGTAGCTTCAAGGGGAAACTATCGAAAGTTGCAAGGTGCAAATAAGAGAAAGATGAGAATTGAATTAAATAATTCCCAAACTGGCTAATGGCTTCCATGGCTTTAGGACTAAATCTTCTTTCTGGACATCCCTATGGCTCCCTACAAATCCTCATAGTAAATGCATCATTTACTTCCACAAAATATGTATAAGTATTCTATAACTGTAAGCATGGATAAAACTCATAAGATTTCACATCATTAGGAAAATTCTCTAGTCTTGGGAGACTCGGCCGTATTTGTAATGAGGCCAATATATAAATTAGGAAAGATGACATATATAATGTATTATAAAATTTGGCCACACAGAGAGCATTGGAAAAAATTATGCTTACCTCTTGAGCCCAATCAATGTATTGAGTGTTAGAGAAAATGACTTGCACTAAAAAGAAATATTGCTCAACAAAATTTAAGGCTTGTACCTCACCTTTCAACATATGTAGGAAAACCAAAATATCAATAATCTCTAGTTTTATATTGGTCCCAAACAAGGTTTTAGGAACTTTACTCTTAGCAATCCATGGTTTCTGGAACCATGTCTGCATGATTTCTTTCCTCCAAATCATCTTCTTTGCAAAGGACTCAGAAATGACTCCCCCAAAGGTCAAGTCTAAGGATTCTTCCCATTCTAGTACATGGAGTCAATTGACCACAGTTTTTCTATCAATTGAAATCAACACTATGTCATCAGGTAGCACAATCTTCCTTTTCTCTAGGTTGTAATGATGTATGCATTTGTAGATTAGCTTTGGGGCCTGAACTACAATAAAAAAAACTAGCAGCTTTGACCAACTTGCATCCTCAAAGTTTCTTAGTGATGGGGTGAATCCTCTTAGATTTTACTCTCTTTTGAAAATGCTCCATGTCATATGAAATTTTTCAATTGGGATTTGATCCTAGTCAATCTATCAAAACATGCAAACTTGGTTGCCATGATTTTGAGAACAAGATTTGAATTGAGAAAGTGAAAGGAATGGCTAATGCAACAATCACTAGATTTTAAAAAAGCTATGCACTTTAATAGAATAATAGTTCAAAGAAAGAGTGGTAGCCCATACAACTGTTTATGTTTTTATATATGGGAGCCTCAATTCATCCATTGATCTTTAGAATTTGTGCCACACTAATGAATTTAAGGAGATACCCATTGAATAGTAACTGCAAGAGTTTAATGAACATCTAGAGGTCCTTTCAATATTCCATTGAGATCAACGATAACTTTCTATATCTCCATAACTTACTTTCCCATTTCCTTGAATTCTCATGAAGTTACCATCAGAGTACTCCATAGGAGAATGCCCACCAAGTTAGGTCTTGATTGTCATTTCTTTTTCATAATGGTTAGGTTCACTTTAGTATCATTCTAAGATATTCTAAACATGATTTGTGAATCCAACCTAATCATTAACTTGATTGTCTTTGGAATTCAAGAAACTGTCCTCATGGGTTGAAAACCTATCGAGGAGAAGATAGTTTTTGCTTCTCTATTAATGTTTCCTTTCATAGTTAGAATTTGGATAGTTGCCACTCTTGAATCCAAAAATGTTTAAATGAGATGCAAAGACCTTCTTGAGAACCAATTAACATTCCTTTTCATTCCAAACTACCTTTTTCGAAAACCAACTTCATGGGTTAAAAACTCACCAAGGAGAAGTTTGTTTTAAGTTTTTTTGCAAAGGATGATTATGAGGGCTACAAAAAATCTAAACCATATTTGGCAGTCATAATTGTAAATGAAAACATGATTTACTATAGGATGCCTTGTTACTTGCATGTTTTCAATCTGAATGCATCATTTATTGTCTTTCATGGGAAATCATCCTCATGGGTAGGAAACCTGCCGAGGAGAAGACAATTTCCAAATTTTTGGTAGAATCAAATTTTCAAACAGTGATACGCCAAAAATGGATGTAGAAAGTTGTTGATATTTTAATGAGTAAGAATGAATCTATATTAGACTGGACACTAACCTACCTGTAAGAATACTTAGCAAATGAAAATTGACCAGACTATAAATGGGGAGAGGAAGAAAGGGGAAATTTTGATAGAAATCTACCTAACCTAAAGGGACTTAGATCTAGACTCAAACTAGATTGAAACTACTCTCCTTTCATTAAAATACCAGAACTCACTTTTGCCAATTGGTTACAGAATGAAGAGTAGGGCAACAACTAGCTCTGTTTGGGGACTTGGGCAATCTATGACCAAGAAAGAAATTCAAGATCTCTGGTTCCACAAACTTAAAAGGTGGCTACACAAAAAAAGTAAAGCAAGAAAAGTGAGGGAAAGCTAACTAGGAAAAACAAACAAGAAGTAAACATAACTATATCACAATACAAGGGTTACCTATTTTCAATTTTATATTTGATAGAGCTTCAAATCCTAACCATTGTAGGTTAGGAGTAGTACTTCAACATCCAGTTATTGAATGAGTTGTTTTCAAAGGAATGATGAATATTGAATGGGCCTTTCCATAGAGTATACAAATTTCTTGTGCATGCCCCTTGGTGCCCTTCACTTATCCCACAGTAGTACAATATCTCCTACCATGAACTTTTGTGGCCTTGCCTATTTGTCAAAAATGTTCTTTACATGCATTTGATGTTGGATAATATGATCCACGATTTCTTCTCTTTCTTCTTCAAGCTTGCTTAGGTACATAATTCTCTTCTCTAGTTCATCTTTATAGATGTCATGTTCAATAATTTTCCTTAGTCTACTTGTAGCCAATTCTAGTGGTAAAGGGAGACTCACTTCCATTCCATAGACCAATTCAAAATGAGAGATGCTAATCACCCTCTCTGGGGTCACTCTATCTAGCCAAAGTTCCTCATGAATCTTTTTGTGCCAAGTTTTCTTATTGTCTGACACCAATTTTTGAACAATGTTTATCAAATTCTTGTTACTAGATTTGACTTGACCGTTCCATTACAAAAAATAGTTAGATGAGTGACTAGTTATTATGCCATACTTGAAACAAAATTTGGCAATTTCAACAGAAGAGAAATATGTTGCATTATCCATTACTAGTTTGATGGGTACGCCAAATCTAACTAGTATGTTTTCCTTGATGAATTCACAAACTACTTCAGAAGTAGTTTTCTTTGTCACTTTTGCCTCCACCCATTTAGTGAAGTAGTTAATTGCAGTAATAACATATGTGTGACCAAAACTAGATGTTGGACTGATGAAATTGAGACCCCATTTCTGTAAAGGGCCTTCAATAATCATGGGTCTAAGAGGTAGAGTGGCTAACTGAGGTCTACCCATGAAAATTTTACATTTTTCATATTTTGACACCCAGTAGTAGACATCCTTAAACATGTCGAGCCAATAATAACACTATGGCAATATTTTAAAAGCTGTGACTGAGGATGAGAAATGCTTGCCACATGCTTCATCATGAAACATTTTCAAAAGTCTTTCCTATTTTTGTTTATCTATGCACCTGAGAAAAGTACCATCTATAGCTCTCTTGAACAATTTATCATCCCAATCACATACTTGGTGGCTTTTAGCTCGAGGTCTCTTCTTTGTTTTGCTATCATCCCTTCGATACATTCTCCATATGTTAGGAGATAAGTGATATTTTTGAACCAAGGGTCTTGCAAGCCTACAACCAAGACTAATTATTTCTCTTCTTGCTCTTTAGTAATTCTATTTTTTGCAATCACTTTGCATAGGGCATTATCTCTTACTAGTTTTTTGGTCTTGATTTCAATGTCATATTCTTGTGTTTTTGCTACCCACATTCCTTTGGTGTTGCACCTTGCAGCTTTTTGAGTCAAAACACCTCTTTACTTCTATGTTAGGCACATGAACCATAGAATCTAAATGCAAGATATAAAATCTAATTTTTTTTGTGGTTTGACCACGACAAAGTCATGTTTTTTGATTTGAGAATATTTCAGGTCATGAATTTTTAGGGGTATACTCATGAAGGAAATAGGGGCTTGTGTTCCTTCTTTGTTATCTTGCATGAGGATGGCTGATTAGGTGTGTTCAGAAGTGTAACAGTAGATCATGAAATCTAACTTGTAGTCTGGATGACATAATATTGGAGAATTAGCAATAATAGTCTTTATGTTCTAGAAGGTTTGTTTTCCTGCCTCATTCCATCTAAAGCCTAAATCTCACTTCATCATATCCACAATACACTTAGTGGTTTCTACAAAGTTAGGTATGAACCTTTTGAGGAAATTCAGTTGTCCAAAGAATGAATTAACTCCTATTTTTCTTACTGGTAGGCTTAGCCTTTGAATGGCCTCAATTCATTTAGGATCGATTTTGATACCTTCTTGAGATAGCATATGGTTGTGTAGCTTTCCCTCTGTTATGTAGAAAATAAATTTCTTAGGATTTAGTGAGATTCTATGTTCTTGACACCTTTGCAACACCTTTTTCAAATCTTCTATGTGATTTCTTCTCTCCTTTGATAATATGGTGAGGTCATTCAAGTATATAGCAATAATTTGATCTTTTAAGTCAGAAAAATGTTTATTCATACACCTCTAAAACATGGCACTAACATTGATGAGGCTGAAAAGGATTCTATGGTATGCAAACCTACCCCAAGGGGTGGTGAAAGCCATTTTGTGTTGACCTTTCTCATCCAATTCTACCTAATTATATCTCGAGAATCTGTCAACCATGGACATCATTTCAGCTCCAACCACTATTTGTAGAAGATAGTCAATGTTAGGGAGAGCACAATTATCTTTTAAAGATTCCTAGTTTATATTTCTAAAATCTACACAAATCTTTATTTCTTTGTTCTTCCTTCTAACTGGTACTATATTCGCTACCGAGGTAGAGCGATGAATAGTATCAATGATTCTTTCCTTTAGCATCTTGTCGACTTCCTAGAATATAATGTTTGCTACTTTTAGAATATAGTTTATCTACTTCTGTTGGAAAGGAGTTGCATTAGGTTTTAAGGGAATTTAATTTTTCATTTTCTTGCCTCTATAGCTTTTCAAATCTTTGTAACTCCAAGAAAAAATATCTTGATAGTCTATGAAAAGTTGTTTGGCAGTTTCCTTCTCCTCGGGTGAGAGACACTTTCCATTATTGATCATTTTGGGACTTTGCGTGTCTCCAATGTTCACTCCTTCATACTCACTAATAGTAGGCCCCTTTTCTACCCTATTTTTCTTTATGTAGGTATCATGCCTATTAAACAATTTTTCCAATGATACAAAGTATGGGGGAATAATATTACCTTGTAGTTGAACTTCATCAATTTGATCTTCTTTTTGCTTCTAGTGAAGGTCCTCTTAATTTCTTTCACTTGGTTGATCCTCACGAGTAGCTTGGCATTTTCTAAAAATAGCTACAGACTCTTGTCATCTTCAAACACTTGCTAGGATTCTATATTGTTAGGAATATAGGCTCTATACATAATTTCCACCTGGTACTTTTTGTCCTTGAATTCTCGGTGAGGAAGCAACAATGAGGTAGAAATAACCAATGAATCTACTTTAGAATTCATCTCTCTCAGCACTGACTCAATTAAAAATGCATCTAGCCCCTCTATTTCATCCCAAAATCTATTTCTATAATTTTTATAATTTATGGTTCTTCATAGAGGACTGTCCTTTGATTTGTTGCATAATGTGCTGTACATTAGCCCAAGCTCTCAGGATCTTTATCCCTTCTTCTTTTGCAACTATTATCCTGAGTAATAGAGCTTCATATTCTACTATGTTATTTGTATTCCCAAATTCTAGGTTGAAATCCTTGGGTTTAGTGTTTCCTTTAGGGGATATCAGCACTACACCTACACTAGACCCAAATGAAGAACAACTCCTGTCAAATTCCAATGTCCATATGGACGATTCTTCTTCTTCTTCACTAAGGATTTGATTTCCTAGGTCTTCAACTTCATGATCATTTAAAACATCTTTAGTAAACAACATGTAGTTACCAAAATCTAATTCTTGGTGGAGAATTAGGGCTTTGGGGTCATCTAACTTTAGAACTATAAATTTAGCTTTTTCTTCAAGTTCTAACTTAACCTTCTTGCTTCCTATGGGTATGACTGCTTTAGACCAATATAACTTTATTTCTTCTCCTAGATCTCTACAAAAACTTCTACTTAAGAATAGGCCATAGCTTTTTGGGATATCCACAACTAAGATAGTTAACAAAAAATTCTTTTCTAGATGAGAGACCAGTGCTACTTGAGAATCTTTAATCTACTCAAGTAGTGGGACTTGTTTGAGATCCATAGAATAACATCTACCATGAACTTTGATGAGAGTGAGTCCGAGAGCTTTAGCCATGGGATAAGGAATCACATTGTCTAATGCACCTTAATCAATTATACAATTACTTAATTTACACCCATTGATGTATAGTTATATGTATAATGGGCTGTGTTTTTGTTCAGGGAAGGTCACTAAGACTATGGGTTCATCTTGATCAAAAAGGTTAGATGTTAGAGGTTTAGCTTCTTCTTTAGTGGTAACCTTATGATTCAAATTCAAGTCATCTCCTTTACAGTGATCCACTAATCCTTTTAATTCAGAGGGATGCAATTTTAGGTAATCTATGGGAGAGATTTAGATCTTGGAATCTTTACAAAATTGGATGAAATCGAAAGGATTATTGTTCTTACCTGGTTGAGATATTGAAGCTCCTTGATCAATGTGATTGGTACTTGAAGAAGGGATGATATCACTTCTTGGAATATGATTGGAAGATTGATTCTTGTGCTTTTGGCTCCTACTTAACACTGTATATGAAGTCCCATCAATAGTTGCATAACATTTGCCTTGTTTCTTAGAATACGACTCATACTCTAAAAATAAATTTCCAGAGTTGCCATTTGAGTACAAATCTAACTCAGAAATATGGGTTGTAGTATTCAACTCATTAGTGGCTAACAATTGCATCATACAAACTATTTTAGGAAAAATTTTGCTATTGTAATGCATTGTTAAATGGAAAACACATATATTCCCTTTCTTAGGTGCCACTTTGATTCCCAACCTTTGGTGTGGACTTGCAAGCTATGGAAATTTTCCATTGGTATTCCTTCCTAGCAGATTTTGGTATTTCTATTGGTAGGAGTGGTTAAAACTAGGTAATTGTCTCTTCATGGCAACTAGCTCATTTGACAACTTTTGAATCATCTCATCAGATGAAGTGGTATTATTAGAACTTCCTTTGGTTTGAAATGCTTGTTTCCATTTTCCAGTGGAGATCAAGTCATCTTAAAATTCAACCACTTCCCTTTGTGCATATTCCAAGTCCATGAGGTGGGATCTCCTTAGATTATAGTTGATATCATGTGGCATTAGATTTATGAAAAATGTTTTCAAATTGCTAGCAGTAGGTCTGTTAATGGTAGGAATTCTACTAGTGATCTTTTTGGAAGTTGCAACAAAATCTTGCATACTTATGATAGGTTATTTTTTAATGGACATCAATTATGTTAATAGGACATGCTCATCTTCCACCATTTTGAATCTCATTTTGAAAGCCATCCTCATTATATCCTATCTTGTAATTGAGTCATTTCCCAAATGATAAAACCAATATGTTGCATTCTCTATCAGACTTTCTACAAATAGCCTTATGACTGCATCTTCATGAGCTACCCCTAAGATATGAGTACCTGCGAAAAAGGCTTTGATATGTTCATCAATAGTAACTTTCCCATCACCTAAAAACTTATTGAAATTATTTCTTGAACTTTATGGAGTGGGTAATACACTATAAGTGTTAATTGACCTATTGCTACAACCCAGGGAGTAGCCATGATTGTCCTAGGAAGATATGGTGGAAAGTTGACAATTGGAGGAGTAGATACTCTGTGTAAGGCCAATACCTAACAAGTAGTATGTGAAGAATTTTGATTTCTGGGGGGTGAAGGTGGCCTACTCCAACTTTTCTTATCACCCTTTCATCAAGGTACTTCTAGGATGGGGAAACCAAGTTCTGTAAGTTTTTCAAAAATAGGGTCTTGCCCACTTTGCTCTTTGGTGCTTTTGAGAAACCTTTCTTGGTCCAAGATGTTGAATTAATTTTTCCTCTAAGCTTCGTATTCTACTTGTCTTTCTGCTCTTCATAGTTCTATAATTTGAATATTTTTTTCTAGTGCTTCGGCTCTAGCTTCTTCTTCTTCTAACACCTGGCTAGAATTTCTATAGTGCTCTACATTCCTCTGATTCCTCCAAATGAATGTGTTAAGGGATGAGATTATATATTCTTGCTCATCTTAAAATCCAAGGCTAGGTTGGAGTATTAGGACTATTTTCTCATGAGGTAACACTATTTTTCTTCATATCATAGGCCTATTAGTCTAGCAACTATTCATCTCCACAACAGAGTCACCAAAAATCTATTGGTAAACAGATTGTTACTTTCCTTATACTCTTTGGATGCCCAATATTTGTGAACAATAACTAATTACAATAGTTGGAAAGTTGTAATAAGTGACTAACTTCCCTTTGAATTCTTAGGCACAAATCCATTTTGTATTTGTAGTTTGCAATGAATTATGTTTGTTTCTAACTCTAAAATGGGGTATGTTCTTAACCTGAGAACAAGAAAGGTGAACCAAGTTAGGCCTAAATAGGAACAAACTTAGGCAAGGATTAAAAATTTAGGATTAGTCAAATTTGTGGATTCCCACATCTTATAGACCCACAAATTTTAATAATTCAGCAATGAATACTATCTACAACTACACTAATATCAGCAAGATTGTAGCTCTAGGAATGGAAAAGAATAACTTAAAAGGAAAGCACATAAAAGAATCTCTTTTGAACTTCCAATAATAATACTTATTATCTTTGATTTGCTATTTCAAAATAGAGGAATAAAACTCTATTCATTCCTTGATTCAATTCCAACCCAAAAAAGAAACATAAAACTAATACCAAAAAAAATGGAACAAAAAATGATTGATACAAAATATCCTCAATTTGTCTTTGCAAAATCAAGTATTTCACACCAAAAATTAGCCAATCTTCTATTAATCTTTTAATTAGATACATATAAGATTCTGAGATAAACATTACAAAATGGAATTTAAATTGGTTCATCTCCTCAAAATTGATAAAAGGAAATGACCCAATCTGTCAGTTACAATCATTACATCAAAATGTGAAAGAGGGGGATAAGACTCACTTCACTTTCTTTCCCTTGTCTAACTTCACCCTATAGGCTTTAGCAGAAATAATGATTGGAATCAACCCCTCATGTCTATGAACATGAACATTAGTGTATCTTAAGAGCCATTTGGAAAGCTCTCTAGCTAGATCCTTGATGACATTCAATCTCTCTTGTATTTCCTCCATAGCCACGTGTATACACCTGCCAAGTTTTTGGAACTTTGATACTCTGTTCTGGTGGTCATAAGATTTATTTGTTAAGCTATCCAAATAATTGGAGAAATTCTTTTGCATGAAAACAATTCCAATTATCCCTTTTCCTTGTCCACTAGCCTAGGAATTTGTATGTAAACCTCTTAATAGTTCATAGTTTCTGTCTTGATCCTTTTTAACTTTATCTTTCATTTCCTTCAATCCTTCCTATATTGGTAGGATCATTTCAGATTTGAATTACATGCTTTTTAGCCATTCAAATAAGAGCTCATCTCCCCTAGGTAGAATATTTTCCTCTACAACTTCCTTAGCCTTCATGTGAATAATCATTTTCAGTAGGGAAATGCAATCTTCACTGTTGACCCTGTCTACTACTACGGTAGCTCAATTAGTTGAGATATTATCCTTCTTTGTTTCGAGCCTCAGTACTACATTACCAATTTTCTCTATGATTGGAAGTCCCTCAAACTTGAGTTATCCGCTTGACTCCCTACCAATTTGTCTAAAGTTCTTGTCTTCTTGTAACTAGGAGATGATAGCCAAAATGTTAGTGATTGTAGGATCACTAGAGGTTGACATTTTGGAGATGCTTGCTAGCAGGGTGACTAATTACCTAGTAAAGAAATTATGTTTATGGATCTCTTCCTTTATTTTGACTTTAGCTAGCTTAAGGATTTCAAGTTTTCCTTTCATCACGTCATTTGTTGACTTCCATAGGCCCACCTTGGTGTCATGTCTAACTTCTTCGAGATCCACAAAATGTAAAATCATCCATAGACATATCTTCAATCCTCCCTTCTTTAGTGGGCTTAACAATCTCCATAGTCAGATGCCCTGTACTAGGATCTTTCTCAAGAATTGACAGGGTCTTCTTCTTCTTGACTTTACTCAATGTTTATCCAGAATGGATAGCCAAAGATAGAGTTTCTTTGTTGGGAACTCCCTCTTCTTTCCTCTTCCTCTTCTTGTCCAAGTTGCCTTCTAGCCATGATTTTATGTCAATCACCTTGGATGCAGTTTTGAGTATGTCTATATTGAACATTTTTCTTTTGATCAGGGTCAATGCCTTCGTTGTTGGATAAAAAGGGTTCTTTGAGACTTGGGAGATGAGTTTTGAAGCTTTAGGACCTTTCTCTATTTCTATGGTCTTCTTTGCAACTTCATCAAACTTAGTAGACTCACTTGCACTACTTCCATCATCTCTAAGGTCCACCACTTGTAGTTGGGGACTACTTGGTAGGAGTAGTGTAGCATTCATAGATGGGATCAAACTACTATAGGGTGAGAGAGATACTATGATTGTACTGTCTTTCAATTCCTTTTCCTTCTTCTTAGTCTTTGTTGCAGTTTTGATTACTGGCATAGAGTTATCCTGACATGTTTTGGCAAGAGGAATGCTCTTGTTGGGAGGTTGATCACCTCCACTTGATGGTTGTGTTGGCCCTTGAGTAATAGAAAAGGTTGCACCTAATGCACCACCCTAAGAAGAGGAAGCTACTGCAACTTTTGGGAAAGCCTAAGTAGATGTGCCTTTGCTCTGACTTCTCTGAGCTATGGTCCATTGGACCCATTTTATAGTCCTCTAGTAGATTCTGGCCATCATTATATCCATCTCTTCACTACTATCTTCATAAGGCTCCAAGCTTATGGGAGTTCTTCTAAGCTTGGTTAGGTATGTGTTGCTATACATATTTTGGCCATCATCTTCCACCCCTTCTACATCTTCACCTCATCAATTATTAATCTGGTGAAGAATCAATCATGACTCAAACTCATCCTTGTAGTCGTCCCAGTAATCTTCAATGGTGGTGATATGCTCTATTACACTTCCTATCTACAAAACATCCCTAGCATACCCATTCTGGTTAAACATGGGCCTGAAGATTTTGTATATGTCTAACTTATACTTTATCACAAATACCTTCAACATATTCTTGGCATCAAAGTGAGTGTTGTAGCTAAAAGCCCCCACCTTCATGGGAAACTCACATCCTTTATTCTTCAAGCTCTCGCTCAATATGTTCACTTGAATGGCTTGTTGCACAATCTTGATCAACATGAGCATGTCATTGGGATACCTTGGTAGCTTCAAGGGGAAACCATCAAAATATTCAAGGTGCAAATAATAGAAAGATGAGGATTGAATGAAATAACTCCCAAATTGGCTCATGGCTGCGATGGCTTTGGGATGAAATCTCCCTTCTACACATCCTTCTAGTTCTCTGAAAATCCTCATAGTAAATGCATCATTTACTTTCACATATTTTGTATAACTATTCTATAACTCTAAGCATGGATAAAACTCATAAGATTTCACATCATTAGGAAAATTCTCTGGTCTTGGGAGACCTAGCCATATTTGCAATGAGGCTAGCATATAAATGAGGAAAGAGAAAATATAGAACGTATTATTAAATGTGGCCACACAGAGAGCATTTGACATAATTTTGCTTACTTCTTGAGCCCAATCAATGCAATGAGTGTTAGAGAAAATGAATTGCACTCAAAAGAAATACTAGTCTACCTCACCTTTCAACCTATGTAGGAGAACCAAATATCAGCAATCTCCAGTTTGAGGTTGGTCCCAAACAAGGTTTTAGGAACTTTACTCTTATCACTCCATGCTTTCTGGAACCATGTCTGCATGATTTCTTTCCTCCAGATCATCTTCTTTGTGGAGAACTTAGAAATGGTTCCTGCAAAGGTCAAATCTGAGAATTCTTTTTGTTCTGACACATAGAGGCAATTGACCACAATTTACCTATCAATTAAAATCAACACTGTATCATCAGATAGCACTATATGCCTTGTCTCCAGGTTATAATGATGTATGCATTTGTAGATTAGCTCCTAGGCCTAAACTACAACCTAAAAGTAGCAGCTTCAACCAACCCTCATCCTTGAAGTTTCTCAGTGATGGTGTGAATCTATTCAAACTTTACTTTTGAAAATCCTCCATGTCATAGAAGTAAAGAGAAGTGTTTGTGAAATTTTGCAATTGGGATTTTATCCTAGTCAATTTGTTGAAACCTGCAAACCTAGTTGCCATGATTTTGAGAACAAGATTTGAATTGGGAAAGTAAAAAGAATGACTAATGCAAAAATCACTAGTTTTTCAAAATGCTATGCACTACAATAGAATAGTAGCTCAAAGAAAGAGTGGTAGCTCATTCAACTATTTATGTTTCTATATATGGAAGCCTTAATGCATCTGTTGATCTTTAGAATTTGCACCACACAAATAAATTTAATGTAATACTCATTGAATAGTAAATGTGAGAGTTTAATAGACATCTAGAAGTCTTTTCACTATTTTGTTGAGCTCGACTATAACTTTCTATATCTCCATAACTTACTTTCCTATTTTCCCTAAATTTTTGGGAAGTTACCATTAGGGTACAACATGGGAGAATGTCCTCCAAGTTAGATTATCATATCTTTTTCATAGTGGTTAGGCTCACTTTAATATCATTCTAAGATATTCTAAACATGACTTGCAAATCCATCTTGATCATTAACTTGATTTTCTTTGGAATTCAGGAAACTATCCTCATGGGTTGAAAACCTACCGAGGAGAAGATAGTTTCCACTTCTCCATTAATGTTTCCTTTCTTAGTTAGACTTTGGACAATCACCCCTCTTGAAGTAAATAATGTCTAAATGAGATGTGAAGACCTTCTCAATGACCACTTAACATTCCTTTTCATTACAAATTACCTTTTCAGAAAACCATCTTCATGGGATGAAAACTCACTGAAGAGAATTTAGTTTTGAGTTTTTCGTCAAGGATGATTATGAGGGCTACAACAAATTTGGACCATATTTTGGAGTCATAATCGTAAGTGAAAACATGATTCACTATAGGATGCCTAGTTACTTATATGTTTTCAATCTATGTGCATCATTTAGTACCTTTCACGAAAAATCATCCTCATGGGTAGGAAACCCACCAAGGAGAAGATGATTTCCAAATTTCTGCTAGCATCAATTTTTCAAACTAATGTTGAAAGTTGTTGATCTCTAAATGAGTAAGAATGAACCTCTATCGAACTGGGCACTGACCTACTTGTAAGATTACTTGGCAAATGAAAATTGACCTGACTGTAAATGAGGAGAGAAAGAAAGGGGAAAATCTGATAGATATCCAGCTAACCTAAAGGGACTTAGACCTAGACTCAAACTAGACTGAAACTATTCTCCTTTCATTAAAATACAAGAAGTTACTTTTGCCAATCAGTTAGAGAATGAAAAGTGGGCCAACACATATCTAACTATAGAATCTCCATCTGTACATATTTCCTTCTTCACATAAGGTATATGTTCTCATAAATGACAACACTAACATTCTACCAACTTACCCTACTTAGCCATATTGCAAATAAAAACCCTAGGTCAAATTTGAAAATCCCATAAATGTGTTATTTTCCTTTGTCATATTTTGATTCACTTAAAGAGGGGGGTGTCCACCATCATGATGTGTTTTATCCTAGGTGTTACTGATTTTAAGTTGTGACTCTATGCCTTTTCAGTTTTAAATATGTTCTATGTCTTAAACAAAGAAAAGGGTTACTTCTTTGTATTTAGGCCCCCTTCATGACTATGCTAGTTGTTGATTCTTATACCATCTGTGGTCAACATTTTAATTAATAGATAAATCTTGGTTTTAAACATCTTAAAATTTAATTGGTTTTAAGCACATAAAATGGTGGGACCTAAAATCAATGGTATGCATTTCTTTGCAAGCTCTAAAAATTCTTATAGTGAGAATGCATGATGTTTACATGTGGCTAATGGTGGGGCTAGACACTCTTCTCTTTAAGGAAAAAACCAAAAAATCAATGGCCACTACTTGTTCACAAGATGTATCTCTCTGTGTGTGATGACATAATGAGATTTGGATGCATGTCCATAGTGTGGGCCCTTGTCTTCTCAATATAAGGATTCTAATTAGTTGTCCTTGTTAACTTGCAAGCCTAGAAAATAACTATAGCAATGAAGCATGATCTTGAGATGTGGTTTTGATTGATAGAAAGGTTTCTAGTAGGACCTAAGGATTTACTAAGGACCTAACATATGATTGGGCTATGTGGATAATGTCACCATGTCTGATTACATAAGCATTTGTAGTTTTAATCCAAGAATGATTAGACAACCTACGTTGTCTTGCAATGAATTTGTATCCTCATGGCGATGAAGCAAGATGCTTACACATGTCCAACCCATGTGAAAGTATTCAATGGTTACTTAAAATTAATAATTATGCACAAGGAGAATATCAACAATGGGGACTTAATCACATGATAAAGAGGAGTGATCCATGTGTTGAAAAATAAAAAAGGTCTCGATGGTTCATGTATTATTGTGAGGGCTTTACATATGTATCGTGATAAAGTGCGATGTAGGCATGTGTCTCATTTATTTCAATGTGTGCAATTTTCAAAGGAGCTTACATGATCACTTTTACAATCTCTTATAGGTTGATGATGGGTCCCAAAGGATGAATTAGATGGTCAACAAATGTCGAAGGAGATTATAGTCATATGATGTAAGTTGGAAGATTATCAATGGTGGATGCTTAAACTTAGTACTATGATGAGAAGAGAGGTTTCCTTCGGCCTGATAGGGTGATATTTATTTCACATGAATTATGGTTTTAAATGCCACTACAACAAATTTAAAAGTTGTCACCTCATTCTGAATAATCAACATCTACATGTAAAATTTACAAGATTTGAAAATCCAAGCTCTAAGGTTTTCAAAATTGAACTCAGGGTATTCTAAAATTGATAAAATGGACAAGAAAGTATCTATTTTCTCACCTATACTATGAATTTAGAAATTATGTATTTTAGGATTTGTATTGATTGATAAATCTCTAGCTTGAGTTTTCAAACCCTAAATAAACCCTAGTTGTTAGGATACCTTGTAATAAAAAAAGCCCCCTAGGAAATATTTGGGGAAGTTCAATTATGAAGATAGAAGACTACATGATGATTTTCTTGAACAATTTCCTATGTCAATAGAATCTATGGAAGCATTTGTGGTATGGAAAGCTTTGAAAAATGAGATACACCTTAGTTTGAAGGATAGGTATGGAAATATTTGTGACAGAATATGCTAAGAAAAGGTTTAGAAGTTTTTAGGTGGTCGTAATGTCAAAATAATTCAAGGATCCCTATTTGTAATGTCTAGCAATATGGTTTGGTAAATTGGTAATGCCTATTGTGTTCCTTGATATTGACCTAGTATCAGAGCTGGTGGATAGATATGACCCAATTTCACACACAATTAGGGACATAAGTGGAGAGGTTTTGTAAAAAATAGACACTAGGGAGGCTTTTAATCTCCATCGAGCTAAAGATATAAGTAATAGGATATATTTCAAAGTTTTTGAAGAAGATTTTGAAGTAGGGGTTGACATGCAATATAAATAGATAGTTTCCATCTTAAAAGAGGTAGATGGAATCAAATTTTCACCTTTGGCTATATCACACACCATAGGTAATTGAGAACATTATAATGATACCTTGGTAAATACCCATATTTCTCTTTACTAGGTGGTAGGGCTGACAAATAGGATGAAATTCAATAAAACTACAGTCTAGATGTGTCTTGGAATTTTGAAGTATGGAAATATAGTAATTTATGACTTCCCTAAATATCTAGAAATTAATATCGATGAAGGATTGAAAACCTTAAACAAAGGGAAATCTAGATTTTAGATGGTATTATTTACATATTCGTATGATTCTTTTTCATCATAACGATTATTTTTCACAATGAAAGGATGTTGAGTTTGAAAGGGATGATGAAGTGTTTTCTTGTTTAGTTTTGGTCAACCATTTTGTCAATAGATTAGGAGGGTTCTAGTTTTTTATTATTTGAAAACCAATTTGGGATTACTCTAAGAAGAATTTTTTTTCTAGTTGTTAGTGATTTTCCTCCCTCTTTAAGAATTTTCTTGATGCCAATTGATTTTAATACAAAACCAAAGATGTGCCATCAATGGGGGGATATATATTTTTTTCCCTCATACCACAATTATTAGTATATATGGATTTGCAAGAAAGCCATTTGTATTTTCCAAATATGTTGTATTGAGAATTGGTTTTCTTAAAGTCATGAGGCATATTGCTATGCTTCAAGATACTAACTTCCCACTAGAAAAGGCTCAAAATAGAACTCTCTTTCCCGATCTTACAAATTCTAACCACTTTCCAATAACTAAAAAAGGAAGAAATGACTTGGTGCAGTTGCTTAGACCATACACTTAATAATTTAGTTTAAAAATGATGAATGACATAGAGGGTTTCTATGAAAGATTTATGCACAAACTAAAAGAGGAACCTAGGGGCAACCACACATTTGATTATCTAGAGGACATCATCAGCAATGATGAAGATTTCAAATATTAGAGAAGAAAGAAAGCATATTGGAATATATACTAGGAGACATTTGGGGACATTCGAGAGGAGGATCCAAGTTATGATCAACTCTCAAACTGTAAGAGGCTAGATCATAAGTTGAGAATAATTTTTGATAATTTCTTTGGTATATATGATACCATGAATGAAAAGTTAGGAGAAAAAGAAGAAAAAGGTAACTTTTGTAGATGATGTAGAAAGTTTAAATGTGTTATTACAGTCTGGTGATGTTATTCTTAAAGAAGGAAGAAGATGGAAAAGGATGAGAGAAGAGGCACAAACTCATGTTGATGACTCATAAAAGAAGACTAATATTCTAGAGGGTCTAAGGGTATATCAAAAAAGGAAAATAGTAAAGAGACCAACTAATTTAAGGATAGTTGAGATAGTAAGTCTAGAAGCACTAGAGGAAGAAGATCCAATATGAAGATCTCCTCTAGAATCTCCAAGACCACCTATGATAGCTTCACTAGATGAAAGGCATCATGATGATATAAATTGGGAAAGAGAGTCTAGTGAAAGATAGGCTAGTGAAAGAGTGGCCCTAGAGGATACATAGAATATTAGGGTATATGCAGGATCATGGTGTGCCAAAAAGTGGCGATGTGAAAAAAATAGAGTTTGAAGACACCTAAAAGCACTTCAAAATCCACTCTGACTCTTTTTCACCTATCCAGGAACCAAACCTGGAAGGTAAGGCTGAGTCTTATCGGATATTCGATTTGACATCGGATATCCGATATGTGATCGGATATCCAATAATTAGAGTAATAATATTATAGCAATATTATTATTATTATTATTATTATTATTATTATAATTATTATTATAATATAATAGTATGATATATTATTTAATATTATTATTATTTAATATGATATATTATTTAATAATAATAATAATATTATTACTATTATTATTATTATTATGATATATTATTATTATTATTATATTAAATAATATATCATATTAAATAATAATATATCATACTATTATAATAGTATGATATATTATTTAATATTAATATTAAATAATATATCATATTAAATAATAATAATAATAATATTATAATAATATAATATAATATATAGTAATGTAATATTATATATATATATATATATAAAAGATATAATATAATAATAAAAAGTAATATATTATAATATAATATATAATAAAAAAGTATAATATATTATAAATTATAATAATATAATATAACACACTGTAATAATATAATATAATAAAAATATTATTATATAATATAATATTTTATATTATAATATATAGTAAATTAATATAATATATATAAAATATAATATAAAAATATATAAAATGTAATATAATGTAATATATATTATATGTTATATGTTATATATTATATGTTATATTATATATATTATATGTCATTATATGTTATTACGGCCATATCGAATATCCAATGTTATATCGAATATCCAATATAATATCGGATATCCCATGTTATATCGGATATCTGATATTATATCGGATATCCGATACCTATGCATAGGATAAAATAAAATCACAGACCCGCGGGCCCTCATTTCACGTTAATTTGGGGCCAGTATTACCATTATCCATTGGATATCAGATACAAGATCAGATATCAGATATTTAGGTATTTTTTTTCCAACTCATTTTTAACCTAAATTCAATAGATTTTAAGATGATTTTATTTTTTTAGTTGAATCTAGGGTTTTTTTGACAAAAATCGTTAAAATTTAGATTTTTTTAAATATATATTACGTTTTGCAATTCAATAGGAATGGCTGATCAGAATGATGACACTGAGGCAGGGAATAATATTCCTCGTAACCCACCACCAAATGATCTAGTACCCCCACAAAACCATCCACCAAACGATCCAGTACCCCCACAAAATCGTCCACCAAATGATCCTCTACCTCCTCAAAACCCTCCTAGAATCGAGGATTTGATAAATGAAAATCTTACCAAGTTGAGAGGTTTGCATGGAACATATAATAATGTACTTGCATTGTCTCCTATGTTATCCACATTAAACACCATAGTGGATAACATTAAAACCCTTATGAACCAACAAAATGCCGCTCTTCATTGGCATGATGAAATGCACTAGATGTTTGATGATGGTTTGGATTATGATGAGGTCACGACCCTCAACATAACCAAAGATGATTTGGCTAGCCTTTTTGCTAACCCGAAAATGGGTATACCAGTTGACCCAAAAAAATCCAAACTATCAATTAAATGGTGCACAAATGATGCCATACGTGCAAATTTTTGGGATCATTGGTGGATGGTCTTTGATATCCCTCCACATGGCAATTTAGACATACCATTTTATTTCCTTAGAAAATTATATGCAGAATTTGTGTTGAAACTTAAAGTGAACTATTGGAGCATGAAGCCCAACATGGGCTTAGGACTAGGAGCTCCTCAGGATAGACCCTCTTCCCAGTAGAAGAAACTTGGCACTTTTGTCCCCCCCACTGATATCTCCCCCCCTCCTCGAGTGCAGCATCTAGATATTATGGCAGAGGCTAGCTCTCAGACCATCAAAGCCATTCATAGGCTGAGTAGCCTAATGATATCTTAGGATAGGTTAGTCTTGCCTCCTTGTGTTGATGATGTTGGTGCCAGTTCATCATTGGCTAGCTCATCACATGTTTATGTGCCTCACACTTGCATTACATGCAAGAATATTTTCCTGGGTCCCATAGGTGATCTTCCTGAGTATCATTTTGTATTAGACGAGGATACACCAGACGCACGTGCAGAGGCTACAAACCCTGATGCAAGAGAGGAGGGGAATGCAGAGGCATGGAATCCTTCGGTGTCGATACGTGTATACATTTTTTTGTTATGACATATGCGATTTAAAGTTAATTTTTATAATAGAGTAATTTCAATTTTTAAGCCATACTGACTTTTACATGTATGTGATCTTCATTCATGTTTAGTTGATGACCAAGGAGGAGCTCAAACAGATAGACGATGCTACACTCTTGGCCATTTCATTTGGCCTTGAGACATCTACGGTACATTATGTTGTGTTTGCATTTTTTTTTTTCTATTTGATATTGTAGCATATATGGTTGCTAATCTTTCTTTTATCTTGTAGATACCACCTGCCTTGGGGGGACAAAGTGCGGGGGGTGAGCCAGCATGCACTGACAAAGGAAAGGTAATTAGATGTTTTCTATTTGATTAAATATCGATGCATTCTTGTAAAATGTTTGTGGTAATCCCATTTAATTACATTATTTATTGTATATAGGGTGTGGCTACTGGTGATGAGCCTATACAGATTCGACGTCCTAGATCATCAGGGATTTCCATTCACACAGATAGCCCCATTGTATGTATAAGTATCATTTATTTTTAATTTTTCTTATTGGTGCAAAGGAAAGTATGATTGTTCTTCCATACAATTTCTATGATTTTTTCCATACCAATAATGATTCATGTCTTGCATATATGCACTTGTCCAACCGACCAAGTTGGTTACAAAGTTTTATTTAATCAAACAAATAAAAAATTACTACTTTCCCTCCAAAACTAATATGACCATTTGAATTTTAAATTCAAATTTCAAACTATAGTTTTTATGCATTCCCTAACTTTCTAAACTATTCCATTGACTCAAAATTGGTCATATGGATTTATTAAATGCAACTAAGTATGAAACTATCCTAAGACTACCCCATATGCCTCTTTTGGCCATTTTACATCATGTTGCCCTTAGGTCCTTACTAGGACTTTTAGGACTTTTTTCTTTCAAAGTACATTGTTTATTACATAATTCCATTATTGGTTTTAATATATCCCAATTAACAATCAATGATGTCTTTGATCCTCTATCTTCATCTGGTACCAAGGCTCTCTTAGATGATTTAATAGGTTCCTCTGCACCAAACACCCCACCTTCAAAGCAACTCTTGTCCCAAGAGTTAAGGGGTATTATCTTCTTTCCTCCCATCCTTCTAGAGGGATGTTTGCAACTTTGCACCTACAATGTATTACCCTACACACCTGCATACAAATGATTAGAAACAAAAAGCATTAGATCCTTGTTACCAGTCATGGTAACCTTACTACCTGTTGATTGTCAATAGTCATGTTTTATCCTTGACAAAGGCTAAATAACTTGTTGTTTGAGGTCATGCTGACTCTATCTCTTATCCTCAATGGATATGTTCACTTCTTTGTTCACTCTTGTCACCAAAGGACACCATACTATTCCTATCATCACTCCTTTTGCTGTCACTGTCTGCTTGTAAGAAGAATTTTGAGTTTTGTCTTGAACAATCTCATCCTTCATAACAAAAAGAGATGGCTTCAGTGGCAAATCTATCATATCATGTTTACTCTCCCTCTGCTCCTGCAAGTCCACAAACTCTTTCTTGCCAAAACAAATAACTCTTTCCTCATCATGACCAATCAAAGGATTTAGCTTAAACTTCACACCATCTTTGTGTACTATATAAAAATTCGATGAGCCAAAATGAATAGTGTTCCTTGAGGCTTGCCAAGGCCTTCCAAGGATTACATGGCAACATATCATTAGAATGGCATCACATATAACTTGATCTTTATATTCTCCTATAGAGAGATCCACTATTGCTTGCTCCCTTACAACAATATTTTGTGCATCACTGACCTAAGATGCCCTATATGGTCTATCAATAGGATACTTCTTCAATTCTAGTTTATTTACCATTTCATAAGACACTAAATTATCAAAAGAACCAAAGTCTATTATCATCTTACAAATCTTACCATGGCTCATGCAATTTGTCCTGAAAATGGATGGTCTGGTCTCCTTTTGCTGCTGCATTTGTGGTCCTCTTCTCACCATCAAAGATTCTCCTTCAAGTTCAGGGTCTGCATTATCGTACTTCTTTTATTCCTCTTCTCCTTGGGTCAAGCTGACTCTCCTCTCCTCCTTCCTGAAATCCAGATCTTTCTCAGGGCACTTGTAGGATTGATTTCCTACTCCTCCTCATGTGAAGCATTTACCTGTGAAAACACTATTACCTCTTCCACTTCCAAATCTTCCTCCCCTGAAACTTCCTCTTGTCTCAGATGTAATCTCTTTTCCTTTATCTTTGTCTTGATTGTTTGAAGTGTCAAACTGACTTCTTACAGCTCTTCCTCTCATTGTTCCACATGCTCTCTGATTTTCTTTCCTCTCATTCTTTCTTTTCAACTTCTCCTTTGCCCGGATTGCCAACTAAAAACATTCCCCAAGTGTCCTTGGTACATTCAATCCTATTTCATCTTGAATATTGTACTTGAGGCCATTAATGTATCTAGCTAGCTTCTCATCTTCATCTTCCAGTCCTCCCCTAATACGTAGGGTATGGAATTTCTCAGTATAGGACATGACATGCATATCCCTCTGTTTCAAATTGTTCCTTCTTATCTTTATTTGGATTGCTAAATCAGATGGCAAGAATTGATTTCTCACCATGGTCTTCATTCTCTCCCAATCTGAAATCTTATTCAATCCCCTTTCGATGCAGAGTTTGTAGCAACTACCTTCCACAAGCCAATAAATGGCTGTCACAATCCAACTTAGGATTCTAGGACTTCTCACAAGTCCTCTTACCCACTCTGGGTATACTCAGCCTCCAAGCCAAACAAGGAAATCCCACTTCAAAAGCCTCACCAACTATCACTAGAAATGGAGACAATCATGGACATACTATTCCAACCCAAAATCATCAATTTGTTTGGTTCCACCAAACTCTCAACACACCTTTGCACTTCTAGGCCTACAAACCTTGTAGCTTTCCAATTAGCTTCTTTGCACTTTTCTCCCAGTATCCCTTAATAGCATAGGGACTTCTCCATAGGTCCAAACACCCTTCTTGGCACCTACTAAGAATCCAAAAGCTTTTGGGCTGATCTTGCTCCAACACCCTCCAAACTGCTTCTTGGTACCTAGGCCTAGTTGATCAAGTTAGGCTAGGGCTTCAAGGAAGAATGGGCAAGGTGGGTTCCCAAGACCCAAAACACTTAAAAAAATCTCCAACACACTCAATGCATCCAACTCTAGCACTCAAACTAATCAGAAGTGCCTGCAACCATGACTGTCACCAATTACCTTGCAAAAATCGGTCAAGCACATGGGCTTGCTTGACCTAGGGCGGACTTGGAAAAATAGTTTCCCTTCTCTCCAGGCCTCCAACCTCTGGTATTATGTTGCCTAGTCTCCTAACTTTCATATCCCTCAGTTTCAGAGGGTGCCACTAGTGTGAATGCAAGTTAGGGATGCATTTGTGGAAGGGTCTAGGAAACAAGGCTTTTCAGACCACCTTCTACTAAAATGCAGATAACTTTTAAACCCCAACTCCTTTTTGAGTCAAACCAAAACCAAAAGTTTCCTAACTCACCCATGCAACTATTCCATACACTTAGCAATCATAAAAGTTTTGTACAAATCTATACCAGAGTAACAATCGAGCGATTACCAAAAAATTGAAATTTTTATTGTTTTTTCTCCAAACCACCATACACTCTGATCTCCCCCTTTCAACTGAGATCACATATGACATATATAAAGGTCTACACGACTGTTGGAACAACCATATAGGTGTTCCCAACCATAAAACAAACAAACAACCACTTTTTGCTAATACTGTTTAGACTCTAAATACCCTATTCTAAGGCCTTTTGGTCCCATGGAGTCACTTGGTTTATAAACACACCAAAATACTCGTGGGCCTTACATGTTCCTTTATTATAAAACATAGACCAAGTTGTAAAATATGGACCAAACCTTTATTCCAACTTCCTAATCTACTTGAATCCTCGCTTTCATGGAGTGGCAAGGTGTCTGGCAACATAGATACTTTCTCCCGCCTACCACATAGGTTAGGTGCCCTGCACCACCTTTCCTCTCTCTCATTTTGAACACTAGTCCACCAAGTGAGTGTTGTTCCTCTCAGTCTTGCTTTTGCTACTTTTACCTTCTTATCTGCCTCTATGTCTTCAAGATCAAAGTAGTTCTCAAGGGCCTCTATCCACCCTAGCACTTCTTCACTATCCATTTTACCCTGGTATATTGGCAAATCAATATGGTTCTTCCCACCATTACCTTGTACTATCTTAATGATTCTCATAAATCTCCTTTCTTCAGGATCATCTGTTGTCTCATGCTCTTGCCTTGCATTACCAACCTCTTCTTCTTCATGGTTCTCTCCATGATTTCTTCCTCTAACCTCTTCTCCTCTAGGTTCTTGCCTTTCCTTTTCTAAGGATTCTATCCTTGCAATAAGCTGCAACCTATCTCTTCTCATCTCTCTTTCTTCCCTCACTCTAGATGCTTCAAGTTCTGTCCTCTCTCTTTCCTCTCTTGCCAACTCTTCTCTCAATTCTTCAAGTTCTCTAGCCATTTGATTTTTAGGAGGCATTTTCACAACAAGTTTTCTTCCTTCCCAAGGGCCAACTCACTGATTCTTTGTCTTTCATCACCAAGAAATCTCTGGACACCACTTATGTACCTTTCAACTTTGCGACAGACAAGGACGAATTAGACACTCCAAGGCTTCAACAAAGGGACCAACACACTAACGATGACAAAGACTCCTATGATGACGAAACCTACAACTTATCTACTCCCAAAAGACCTTGTTGATGCTCTAATACCATTTGATGGAGAGGATGGAGGATCTAACCACAAAATTTCAAATTCAAGCACAATATGGACCCAACCCCTATGTTTCAATAGTGTTCCCAAATGCACACAATGCCACCAAAGACTCCAAACTTTGATTTACATTCACCAAGTGTTCCCTCCACCTCTACACACCTTAAGAAACTTCAACCAACATGTTTCTAAGGTTTCCAAACCCAAAAATCTTTAGTAGATACAAAAGAGACTAGTCTTTCCCTTTATTAGGCTATTCTCTTCTTTGGATCAGCAGACCCTGTTTTCTTGATTTTTCTCCCAAACTTACCAAAACAACAAGAAAATAAAATATCTTTTCAAATACCCTTTTTTGATTTTTATAACATATCAAAAAATCAGATATCACTCCTTTGGAAAAATTGTACGAAACAGGGCAGTTTGTCTCAGAATTAGACCTAATTAGACCACTTTTACAAAGCAAGTAGCCTTCAAACTTGAAATCTGACTTAATCCTTTTTCATAGTCTCTATTAATGATCTAAATAAAATTATTTTCAATATTATAGGTCTTGGTCACACTTCTAAACACCCAAACTTCAAAACCCTCCTTAAAATGGCTTAAAAACAAGGGCCTGCTTGTTCAAACCCCAAAACTCAATTCTAGAACTTCTCCTTCAGCATTCACCATGAATTTACATATCTAAGATGATATTACCACTCATTAAAATATTAGAAAGAACTTACAAAACAAAGGATTCTTCAAGTTGCTCTTGAAAACCAAGCACTTTCATTCAATTTTATGAGATAGTCCATACAAATTTGACCCTCCAAGCCGTACAATCACAATTTATAAGTTTCAAGGAATTTTTAGTAACCGCCTCAACCACCTCCAATTGGTTTCATTTGCTAACTCTTCATAAAATTTAAATTATGGAGTTTCCCTCCAAAAAAAACATAACTGTTACTATTCAAATTTCTAACTATTAAACTATGCTTTTAATGGGCTTATTGAACATTTTGACTTGTCTAATGACAAGATATGATCATGAAAACCTAAATGAACCTATCAAATGACTCATCTACCATATGAAATCCTAAAATCCTATCTCATGCCCAATTACAACTTTTTTCCACATATGAGTCCAACATTATAACTTTTTATGCTTCCATGAGCCATAATTGGTGCAAGGATTGCCCAATTGACTTCAAGAGATGCTCCATGACCTCTATAATGCCTTGGATCTTCAATGTTCCCCTAATGAGCATAGGATTCTCTTGCATCACTTATCTTCATAAATAAATTCAAAACTAATTTCTGTGATATTAACAACTACTATTTTGTATCTCATAGGAGACTCCTAGTGCACATGAGGTCCGACGAGAGAGTTATGTAGATTTGATGATGCGGCCACTCTCTCCTTAGGTGGAGCCTACAATAGTAAGTTGTAGTTTGAATTCATGATTAAATATGTTATAAATTTAGCATTGATGAGTTATAATGTTATAGTTTAAATTGTAGATTGATCTGACAAATGCATTTGAACATATACAGTCCACAATTAGTGAGGTACCATCATTGTCGATGGCATATTAGAGGACTCCTAATCGGCATAGGAGGTTGATGGGAGAGCTATTTATTAGGAAATTTTGATAGTATAAATCTTCATTACAAAAAAGATCATTATGCATTTGAGTAATTCAATGTTAGATATAAAGAATCATATAAATTTAGTAGTCTAACTTTTGGTTTTCCTTTTTTGTTTATGTAGGAGGCATCCGATCCACCTAGTGTAGTGAAGAGGCTGCATTTTGATCATCCACCAGCACCCTCAGATAGTATAGTTTTCGTAGGATGCATCATGAGACATTTTGAGATGGCATATGCCACATTGTATACAGAAACATTGATATTATACACATTCTAATGACATGATCAGCCACATTTTGTATATGGATCTATGTAGTTTGATATATATTTGAGTACTTTTTCTATGGATACATGATCTTTGATATATATTTGTGTAAAATTTTGTCTATGGATACATGTATTTTGATATATATTTTTGTCATTTATGTGCACAATGATATACACATTAATTAAGTATCTAGTAATGTTCAATTTATCGTGGATCATGTGTATTGTTCATGTTTATGGAATATTGTTAATTTTGATTATGTTTGTTATATTCGATTCAAATGCAATAATTTTTGAATAAAATTTTAACAACCTTTATTATCAAATTTGGATGCAATGTATAATTTGAAGTGCTATCATAACATAAACATACTTGTTAACATCCTACACAAGGTTCAGATAACCCCAAATCTAATTTTAAACTCCACCTTCAACCTTGAAACTAACTCTTGGCTTCAAATCTAATCTCAACACAGTGAACAACTCCACTCCTCAACCATGGATTCTATTCTCAACCACCAAGTCATTCATAGATTCATAATCTTTGATAACTAGCACTTCACTTTGTTAGTATCCTCATACTACAACTTTTCAATTTCAATAAAACCTCAAAAAATATCAACTTAAGAGACTTGATTGGATGGTTCATCGATAGCCCTCACAAGCTTTGATTTATTTTAGGCCTCAACATCACCGTCCTTTAGCATTCAACGGTTCATCAATAGCCCTCACGAGCTCTAAGTTATGACCCTCGGAAGATCGACCTTGAAACACACTTAGAGCACCTTGGAGACTCCTCGGTACGGGGTGTCCGCGGATGATGGATGGTCTCCATGGTTGGAACAAGGGTGTTACAAGGGTTCACTCGCCCACTCAGAGCTAATGGCGCTGACGATTCAATGCCAAGATCAGCAGTTTTGAAGTTACGCTGAGGTGCACCTATGAACTAAGGCACACTGCAAGTTTTGGCATCAAGCGAGATCGCTGTGCTGAATCCAAAAAAAATGTGATCTCTAAAAAATGAGATAGGTTATTTTAGGCCTCAACATCACCGTCTTGTATAATTTGACAGTTCATCGATAGCCCTCACAAGCTCCGAGTTATGACCCTCGAAAGATTGACCTTGAAATGCACTTAGAGCACCTTGGAGACTCCTCTGTATGGGGTGCCCATGGATGATGGATGGTCTCTGTGATCAAAAAAAGGGTGTGACAAGGGTTCACCCACCCACTTGGAGCTAATGGCACTGACGATTCAATGCCAAGATCAGCGGTTTCAAAGTTACGCTATGGTGCACCTATAAACTAAGGCACACTGCGAGTTTTGGCATCGAGCAAGATTGCTGTGGCGAATCCAAACGAAATGTGATCTCTTGAAAATGAGATAGGTTATCGTAGGCCTCAGCATCACCATCCTGTAGCATTCAACAGTTCATCAATAGCCCTCACGAGCTCCAAGTTATGACCCTTGGAAGATCGACCTCGAAACGAACTTAGAGCACCTTGGTACGGGGTGCCCGCGGACGATGGATGGTCTTCGTGGTTGGAACAAGGGTGTCACTAGGGTTCACCTATCAACCCAGAGATAATGGCACTGATGATTCGATGCCAAGATCAGTGGTTTCAAAGTTACGTTGTGGTACACCTATGAACTGAGGCACACTGCGAGTTTTGGCATCGAGTAAGATCACTGTGCCAAATCCAAATGGAATGTGATCTCTCAAAAATGAGATAGGTTATTTTAGGCCTCAGCATCACCGTCTTGTAGCATTTGACAGTTCATCGATAGCCCTCACGAGCTCTAAATTATGACCTCGGAAGATCGACCTCGAAACACACTTAGAGCACCTTGGAGACTCCTCGGTACAGGGTGCCCACGGACGATGGATGGTCTCTATGGCCGAAACAAGCATGTCACTAGGGTTCACCCACCCACTCGGAGCTAATGGTACTGATGATTTGAACGATTCTAGCCATTAGAAGTTAGATTTTGAAAAGTTGTCAAGAAAATTGCAAAAGTTGCTAAGCAACTTTTTGCAATTTTTGCACTAAGACAAGTTATATTACAAATTTGTTTGTAAATGGACTCTAAAAACTCCTAGGGACCCTAATAATGTTCTAAAAATCTAGACTTACCTAAAAAACATGGAATTTATCAAAAATCCACTTTATTGGACAAATTGATGGCCAAGGCTTATAGTTGCATAATGGGGTCTTGTGTCCATTACAAATGTGGATGGTCATAGGGAGATCATTAGATCTATCCCTAGACCTTATTACATCAAGAAAAGAAAAATGATTAGGTGCTTTGCACTAGTGTTCCATGTATTGATGTGATAAAAAAGTGCATAGAATGGTTAGTGATTGTGCATACCTCATGTACGCGTTACTTTATTTATTTATTTTTGATGAAATGTGGTTGCTATGTGATCAATTAACAAGATTTTTGGTGTAGAGGATAGCGTGATGGACCCAAGTAACCACCCAAAATGAGCAAGATTGTGGTTGTGTTCCTAGTGACCCTTCTAGGTTGTGATAGGAAAATCCCACAAATAGTCAACTCTAGGATGTTTTTAGGCTTTAATAGGTTTGTTCTAGCCTATCTAACATGTTCCAAACATCATCTTCAAGTTTCAACACCTCTGGAGCAAAAATGCATAGCAAGCCAAAATGTTGTCAATGACAATTTTCAATTTCTATAACAACAACAAGGTAAATTGGCAGATATCTTTTGATTTTCCCAAGTGACTCTCTAAACCAATGACCTTTTCAAGTACCCTTTATCCTTATAAAAAACATATGTCAAGATTGGATGGCTTCCTTTGGAAAAAATCAAAGTTTCTTCACAATGACCCTGTCTTTAATAATGGAACAACTAGTGTATTTACAAAGCAACATATAGAAATACTTAATGTAAGGACTTAAAACTTTTTATAGGCTCATCAAATGCCTTCAATTAGAGGATTACACAATCAATTTCAATCTATGGCTTCATTAGCTCCGAAAGCCCCAAATTATGCATTCAAAACCCTTATTTCTAGGGTATGCTCAATCTCCCACGTATAATGCCTTACTTGACCAATTCAAGTTATAGACCTCTATGTTTTAACACCATAAACAAGATTCAACTCTCAAACCCTGCCCTAATTAAGGAAAATCATTCCCACTATGACTGTCCCCTCAATTTCCCTCTTGTTTTCACTATGTTAGGGCTTGGTGGCCACCTTTTATTGTAGTTAGATGATGAATTCATGTGTAGAAATATTTATCCATGTCAGAGACAGTTTGTACAATGATAAGGTACAGGTCGTACCAAGACAAATGAGCCATAAGGGTAGATTAGAGATAGTTTCTTATTTAGATGCATTTAATTTGTGTACAACTAATCCATGGGATGGAACCTATAGTGCTAACATGTTTGAATAACCCGTAATATGCAAGAGGAATGAAGATCTATAGGTTAAAGTGAAGAATATGCAAGTTTGAGTGGTGAAACGATTGATTTGGGTACCTAAATGAGTGCTAACTGTTATAGAGCTGTACATTTGGCTGAATGAGGTATACTTTTTATTTGATAACCTTTGAAGATAAGTTGAATGAATGATGAATCCTGAATTTTAGGTCTTGGAAGTGAGTGATTGACCTAGATTGATGATACCCTAGGATTTGAAGGTTTTAAGGCATGAAATTGGGGGTTTTATATCAAAAGACTGTATAGAGTGAAATTGGTGGGTGATTTGTCTAAATGAGCATGAAATATGATGATTCCATGAATTTGGTAGAGTTTGGAGAGTTATTGTGCATAGTTGCTTTGTAAAAGTGGCCTAATTAGGCCTAATTATGAGACAAACTACCTTGTTCTGTACAATCTTTCCAAAGGAGTGATATCTAATTTTTGGATATGTTATAAAACTCCAAAAAGGGTATCTGAAAAGCATTTTCTTGGTGTTTTGGAAAGTTTGGGAGAAAAATCAAGAAAATAGGGTATGTTGATCCAAAAAAGAGAATAGCCTAATCAAGGAGGCTAACTTGGGTTTATGCATGAAATTTGTTTGGGGATTGTAAAACCTATTTAAACATGTCATTTTGAGTCTAGGAAAATGCTTTGTGGGGTTGGAATAGTTAGTTGAAGGTATATTCCAAAAGTGTGCATGTGAAGCCATTAGGTGCCTTGAAGAAGCCTAGAAAACCTTGTGAAATCATTCAACTTTGTGAAGTTATTGTTGTTACCTCCTTGGATCTGCATTAGACTCCTTGAACATGGATGATGCAAAGATAGCACAATGGAAGAAAGGATCAAGCCAACTCCTACACAACCTTCAAGGAGATAGGAGAACTAGATACCAAACTAGGGTACATACACACCACACACAAAACAAAATAAGATACACACAAGAATATAGACAAACCAAGAAATGGCATTTTCATTCCCAAGCCTCGCAATGACCTACAATTGTCAATAATGGACTGCTTCAAGAAAACAACAATAAACACCATTTTATCAAGCTTGCATAATAGACCACTCTAAGGGCCCAATAAATAGAGTGAAGGTGTGCCAAACCCAAGTGGAGAAGCCAACAAATCACCAAGTATCATGCCTTCACAAGGCTTCAAATTCCAAAAAAACAATGCCATGCCTTCACAAGGCTTCAAGATGCACATATAATTCTTTTCACAAATTCTCCCCTTATCACCCCAAGTGTAAAATAAGTTGTGGCACATGGAGACCATACTTCGTTCTTTTTCCCTCTTCCCTCCAAGGGAAGAGACTCTACACTTATGGGATGGCCCAACTAGCCCCTTCACTCATAAGGCCACTACTTCCCTCCTAAGGGTGAGTGATGCCTTGAACACCCATAAAAATACACAAAGAAGAAAACAACACCCATAACAACCGACAAGGAAAAAAAAACCACAACAACACATAAGGAAAAATAATGAGAAACAAATGTCACCCAAACTACCCATTATAGGAAAGCAACAACATTTACAATACCAATTTTTCAGTATGAACATCAGTTACACAACATGAGAAGAGAACCAACCTTGGTCCAAGTTATGGAAAGATGGTTGATGAAGAGCTCCCTTCCAATTCTCCAAAATTCTTTAACTCCTAAGCTTGTCTCCCAAAGTTGGAGAGTGGGCAATGATTTTTCCAACCATGGAGAAAACCCCTAAAAGAGATCCACACATTTCCTATAATCCTCTTGGTGAAAGTGTGAGATCTCATTGGTCACTCTTCCCAAACCCTTACAACTTCTAAGTTTAGAAACTAGAAAAATGGCTTTATAAAGGAAAAAAGTCTTTGCACAAAAATGAAAGGTTATCTAACCAAGGTCATGCTTCCAAAAGTTGATTTTCGTCCATCTTGGAAACCAATTTTAGGGAGGCCTCTCAAGTCAACTAAGGGTTTTCCTATTGTTAAAATTGACCCTTACCATAGGTATACCAAGTGGGCTTGGTAAAACATGCCTGACTTAGCCCTAGGTGCCCATATGACCCTCCAAAAACCCAGCTAAAGTTTACATACAAATTTCTAGATATTTGACCCATCCTAAGGCTCTCTAACCAAGTGTAGATCATATGGGAAGTCTAATAGGATAATATGGTCAAGGTAGGGTTCACATGTTTTTTTGGTGGACATGTCACACATACACATCACATATGTCAAGTGGCACCACAATTACACATCACAACACACATGGCATTGTCCACCTAGGAGTTACACATTTACAAATAATAATTAACAACTACACTAATTCAATAATACATGTAAGAATAAGACACTATTAAAAATGAGGTCTTGTCTCTCAATATACACAAACTTGGCTAACTGTTTCACTTAAGTTTGGTCTAATTCTCCAAATTTAATTCCATGGATTTCCTTGCACAACTCAACTCAAGTATCAGTATTCCAAGAAGTTCTATATAAACTCTTCAGTACTTTCTCAAGATGAATTATAGCATTTTAGGTGCACATTTTTCCAATAGGACAAGGAATTGTACATGAGATTCTCCTTTTTCACTGGTGATGCCATGAGAATTGTTCACATGTCTGAGCAAAGTGACCTTGCTCATACCAAAATGGGAGAGTCATGTGAATAAATAGATGACAATTTTAAGAACTCAAGGAGAGGATTTAGGGAGTGTGTGTAGCATGTAAACAATTTCAAGGTTTCCCTATTTATGAAGGACATGAATATGGTTTTTGGGTGAGAATTTTGATAAGTTTTTTCTAGTAGGAGTGAATATTCTAGTCACTCTTTCATCTGGGTTTTCTCTCCTTTTCTTTTTCTCCATCTAGATACCCTACTTTATGATTTCAAGATTGTTTATTCCTTTGAATTTTAGTATAGAATATGATATGCCTCTTTTTCGGTGCTAATCATGAGCCCAATTGATTTTAGTATCTAGTAACTATTTAGGTTGGATACAAAGTAAGGTGAACATAAACTTGTAAAAGTCAATTATCTAGTAAAATCCTCATATCCTTTGCTATGCATCTCTGTCAAGATAGTCAAATTCATTAAATAGTAAAAAAAATTAATTTAACAATCAAAAACTAATTTTATCATATCATAGCTAACATAATGGTTCACTTGAAAAATTAAAAATCATACATAATTTCAACCATGGAACCACTTCTTGACCTAATACAATTTACATCTACTATTTTATTAATGCTTCTTTCATGTCCTAGAAACCATATATATATATGATGGTAAAGATCAACTAGCAGATCTTAGCATTTTCTCACCACCTCTATTTTATCAATTCATAACTCACCCAATAGAATAAATTAACACCTTTCTAAGGAACTCCCACCTGAACTTACATGTACATTAAGTGACTATTGAGTATCAATGTCTAATAACATTTTAGCATAAACATTTGGATTAAATACCTTCACAAACTTTCATGTTTCATCAACACATGACACATAGTTCATTTTCACAAAATAAATTCCACATAATTTACCTATAAGATGAGTATATAACACCTATCATAACATAATTTCCAATTTAAGATAGAGTCAAAGCTCAAATTGCATTCTCATAGGACCCAAAACACTACAAAAAGTTTCTAGACAAGTTACCTTCCACAAGTACGACCCAAAACCACATCCACCCAATTCAATGAAAATATGACAACCTCCCTCAAAATGGACATAATGAGGATTTTGCTGTTAGGAGTTACAATTTTTATTGCAAATTTTCTTGTAAATGGATTCCACAAATGCCTAGGGACCCTACTATTGTTATAAACACCGAGACCACCTAAAAAACATAGAGATAATGAAAAATCCACTTTATTGGACCAATTGATGCCCAAGGCTTATAGTTGCACCATGGGGTCTTGTATCCATTACAAAAGTAAAAATAATAAGTAAAATATACAATGGAAACCTCACACCATAAAAAATAATGAAATGCATTGATAAGACTTGTAGTAAAAGGCTTACATGTACTTGTAATCATAAAATCACTTTTTCTTTCAATGCCTCATTGCAAATGAGTATTCAAACTTATTGACACATTCCCCAAATTATTTTTTAAGAAATCAAGTATTCTAATTGTTCATTCGTTTCCTAGATTTTTCTTATTTGATTAGTTTGATAAAAATAGTTTTAATAATCATAATGTCACCTCTATGTCAAATAACAAAAAAGCCAAACTTGTAATAAGATATCCACAAGCAATTATCTTTCATATAGTTATAAATGCTCTTAAAATTGTCCTTATAGACTTGTATCACATGCAAATATGATTTGCAAGAACTTGTTCAAAATCTTCCTCTTATAATTCATTACAAAGAACCTACCAAAATAAAAATTACAATGTGCAACTAATTTAACCTGTCTTTTTCATTATTTCCAAAATCATATACAAAAAAACTTCACATTTTACATCATAATACATCATAAATCTTATGAATTCTCCCAAACACCGCCCCCCCCCCCCCCCTAACTCTTCATGATGTACCTACATTCTAATATCATAAAAAAATTAGTAACTTATTGTATTGAACAAGATAATCATCAGTTAATTGAATCATTATGAAGAAAATAACATAAGAAGTAAATATACCTAGTTGAGTGTTCCAGTAGGGTCCTCTCTCTATTTTAGGGTCTCCAATAGGGCTTCATGATCAGCATTAGCAATAGTAAAAAGTTCTTTTATTTTTGGCCTTCCTTGATGCTTCAACAACTTTACATTTTTTGCTATAATAAGATGCAAATATATGAGAATTATTTTGTGCTTCTGATAGTCTTCGAATGTAGGAATTCTATTCTTTCTAAGCATGTATGTCCGTAGCCATGTTCCAGTGACAACCACTAAACCAGTAGGATATGTGAATCCATCATCATCTGTGATCGATTGTGCAAGTTTTTGTTTACCTCTTACACAACGTACTAACCAATAATTGGATTTCTCATCATTCCTCTGTGGTGCAACCAATACAAAGACATGTCCTGGCTAAAGTAGATCTGATAGATGGTTATGCTCAAGTGAACTTTCCATGTCATCATTTCTGATAGAGGGTATGATAGACAATGGAGTAAGATAATGTGGAGCCTATGTGTCCAGCCACTCACTTGACTCACAGTGATCCCAATCACACTGAAAAAAACTAGGACAAAAGCAAGCTAGCTGTCGTGTCCAAATGGTCCATGTACTAGAACTAGAGCTCCAGAATGAATGCATTTTTGATGAGTCCCTCACTGTAGCACAATCTAATCTATTAGCTATGGACCCTTCCTCAACCAACCAAAAGAACCTGTGTACCACTGAATCAAGAGTCCCCCCCTATGATAATGCTAAACTACACCAATCAACAATTCTACGAGCATCAAGAAGCTCTACCGCTGAAACCTTCAGTTGCTCCTTAACTAGAGCTCTCTTCACACATGCCCTTGCTCCATCATGTTCCCCTTTTCCATGGTCGGACTCAAAAAAACTCTAAATATGAGGCACCCCTCTCTCTATATGCATCCTACACAACCAATAAAACATACAAGGATTCTTGAATTGACATGTACAGTTATCTGACCAAATGATATGTCTATCCATAGTAATTGCATGCTCATGTAAGAAATCAAAATAATTCTCGAAACAATGTTGCACAAACTTGTGAGAGTGAGATCTATCATCACTCATATAAAAATGATACTCTCTAATAATCTTCCAATTATCTTCCACACTATCAGGGGCATGTCTATATGTTATGTGAACAAAAATAGCAATCTGAATGGAGTTGTAATATTGAGATTGTGTCTCATTTTGAGGTTGCAATGTGTAGTTCTAAGCAAAATCAACAACTGATACAATAGTGCCAATGGAAAAAGTATCCTTACACATTCTAAATTGTTGATCCAACCACTAATACTTGTGACTATGTCTTGCATACTTGTAGAAAAGATTTTTCTTAAAATCTAAAATAAAACTAGCCACATTGATATCTTTTCCAACCAATTCACATCTAGAGCTCTCACCCCCACTCTTCAATGTGTATTTCACCATTTCATATACCTTTTTTTCCACTATTGTCTTTCCAAGATCTTGTTTGGACCCCTCATGGAAACATGTGTCAAACTTGGATAAGCCACCACATTCTGAACACTTCTCATTTAAGCAAGTATTTCTATAAAAGAAACAACCATCAACTCTACGACATAAAAGTTGATCTAGCAAGTCTCTTGATGATTTTGGAAGCCCACTAGCCCCACAATCCTCCAAAATTTCTTTAGTATGCAAAGTAGAACGGATGGAGTGTAATAGTTCATGGTGCATAGAAAACTCAACATGATATTTGAAACAACATGTATTTCGAATTTTGAGTGGCACACAATAAAATGGCTTCAAAGATTCAAAAGCCCTTTGTGATATATGAAGACTTGGATGACTCTCTCTAAATTGTTTGAACAACATAGTTTGACTTACCTCCAAATACTATTTAGGATGTGGCATGCGGTCTCTAATGCCAATTCTCAACTTTAACACATCTTTAGAATTGGGTGATACCCGTGAGTTAGAATGCCAAAACTGTGTAATTTCTTCCTTCACATCATCAGATAGCTTCTTATTAATATGTGGAAGTCTCCCACCAAATGCCTATGTTTCATTTTGAAGAGGATCATCAATTTTCTCTCATTGACTAAGTGCTCTTCTCAAAGTAGTATGATTTAGATTCAAATCAATACAAGTTTGTCTCATATATCTACCCTTTCTCAAATGATGACTTACCAAAGAGGTTGTAATAACCCTTCGAGCAACTCTGTTATCCTACTCCTTGCTATTTTTCCCAATGTTATTGAGAGCACTAAAAAGATTTTTCACAATAATGGCATTTCTTTCCAACTTTTTATTGACACAAATCTTCAATTTAGAAAGCATAGGTCTCATCTTTTGCATCTTTAATAAGTGCATGAAAAGATGACATTGCTCTACCACTGTCTTGTTGCCGAAAAACATTTGATATATTCTTGAAGCCCATAACCGAATGGTTCTTTCTAATTTTTTCCCTTCCAAACTAGTAATAATCATTTCATCAATTTCAATTATCCGTTTTGGTGTTTTAGAACCTACATGTCGATCATAATTAGGAGATATGTAACGTTCATGTGCATTAGGTTCCTGTGCATTGTCATGTTCGACATGGTCAATTATGCAGTTTGGATTATGACTTGGTAGCATTTCATCTTCAAATTTCTCATTCTCTAAATTTTTAATTTTAGCATTATCATTTTCAATAGGTACATTTTCATTCCCCAACTGTACATATTCATTATCTGACTTTATGATTTCACCTTCAACTAATTCATTGTCAACTTGACTGATATTTATTATACCTCATCTTTTTTTTCGGTGTCCCATTTTGTCCCTTTCCCTATATGCCACAATGTCTTCATTGGATAACTTTATTTTGCGTTTAGCCTTTTGACGACTGCTGCTCCCCATTCAAATGACAATATCAGACACCTTAGGTTGTATTTTTGAATTATTTTTCGATTGGTTGAGCCCAAAAAAGCGACTTTTTATAAAACCCATGAAATTTTGGAAGGAAAAACAGTTTGTGATAGTAATTAAATATTTTTATATATGTATTTATTTTTAAATTTATATTTATATTAAGAAATATATGAATATATATTTATATATAAATATATAAATATATTTATTATTATATATATATAGATACATATATGCACACTTTTGACATTGTTTATAATTTTTATATGCTCTTTTTGCTTTAGTATATAGTAGTATATTATAGGATGTTTTTGTGCATCAGCGGATAATATATTTGTTCTTATCTTTATATAGTATATAATTGCTTTATATACATAGTATATATTATATATATACTATGTTAATAGTATATTCTTTAGTGTGTGTGTGTGTGCGTGTGTGTGTGTGTGTGTATAATATGACGTTTAAAGGTAAAGATATAACATATTATCTATTAATATAATTATTATTATTATTATTTTTCTTATATTTTTATTAAATATAATAACGTAATACACACACACACACATATCTCTGTGTGTGTGTATGTGTGTTATTAAAATATATTATTATTATAATCTATAATATATTATTATTATTATGAGCTATGTTAATAATATATTATCTTCTTAGTATTATAATCCATAAATGGGTCGAAGGGGGTCATAGGTCAACCTATGACCCCCTTTGACCCATAAGAATAATTCTGATATGTCTATGTCATCCTTAAATGGGTCAAAGGGGGTCATAGGTCAACCTATGACCCCATTTGACCCAAAAGGATGATTTGAATATGTCCCTAGGGGTCCTAAGACCTCTACTGACATATATCATCCTTAAATGGGTTGAAGGGGGTCATAGGTCAACCTTTGACCCCCTTTGACCCATAAGAATGATTCTGATATGTCCCTAGGGGCCCTAGGACCCCTAGGGACATATGCCATCGTGTAATGGGTCAAAGGGGGTCATAGGTCAACCTATGACACCCTTTGACCCATAAGGATAATTCGAATATGTCCCTAGGGGTCTTGGACATATGTCATCCTTAAATGGGTCGAAGGGGTTCATAAGTAAACCTATGACCCCCTTTGACCCATATGAATGACTCAAATACATCCCTAGGGACATATGTCGTCATGTAATTGGTCGAAGGCGGCAATAGGTCAACTTTTGACCTCTTTTGTATGAATGATTCAAATACGTCTCTAGGGGCCCTAGGACCCCTAGGGACATGTCATTCTTAAATGGGTCGAAGGCCTATGACCCCATTTGACCCATAAGAACGATTTAAATATGTCCTTACGGGCCCTAGGACCCCTAGGGACATATGTCGTCCTTAAATGGGTCAAAGGGGGTCATAGGTCAACCTATGGCCCCCTTTGACCCATATAAAAGATTTGAATACGTTCTTAGAGGTGCTAGGACCCCAAAGGACATATATCATCGTGTAATGGGTCGAAGAGGGTCATAAGTCCACCTATGACCCCCTTTGACCTATGTGAACAATTCGAATATGTCCCTAGGGGTCTTAAAACCCTTAAGGACATATGTCATCGTGTAATGGGTCGAAGGTAGTCATAAGTCAACCTATGACTCCCTTTGACCCATAAGAATGATTTGAATATGTCCCTAGGGGCCCTAGGACCCCTAAGGACATATGTCATCGTGTAATGTGTCAAAGGGGGTCATAAGTCAACCTATGACCCCCTTTGACCCATAAGGACGATTCGAATACAACCCTAGGAGTCCTAGGACCCCTAGAGACATGTCATCCTTAAATGGGTCGAAGGGGGTCACAGGTCAACTTATGACCCCCTTTGACCCATATGAATGATTCAAATATGTCTCCAGGGGTCTTACGAACCCTAGATACATATGTTATCATTAAATGAGTCGAAGGGGGTCATAGGTCAACCTATGACCCCTTTTAACCTAGAAGAATGATTTTAATATGTCCCTAGGGGCCCTAGAACCCTTAGAGACACATGTCGTCAATTTATGACCCCCTTTGACTCAGAAGAATGATTCTGATATGTCCTTAGGACCCCTAGGGACATATGTCATCCTTAAATGGGTTGAAGGGGGTCATATGTCAACCTATGACTCCCTTTGACCCATAAGAACGATATGAATATGTCCCTAGGGACATATGTCATCATGTAATGGGTCAAAGGGGGTCATAGGTGGGTCATAGGTCAACCTATGACCCCCTTTGATCCATAAGGATGATTCGAATACGTCCCTTAAGAACATATGTCATCCTTAAATGGGTCGAAAGGGGTCATAGGTCAACCTATGACCCCCTTTGACCCATATGAACGATTCAAATACGTCCCATCATCTTTAAATGGGTCGAAGGGGGTCATAGGTCAACCTATGACTCCTTTTGACCCATATGAAAGATTCAATTATGTCCCTTGGGGCCCTAAGACCCGTAGGGACATATGTCATCTTTTAATGGGTTGAAAGGGGTCATAGGTAACCTTTGACCCATATGAAAGATTCAAATATATCTCTAGGGGCCCTAGGACTCCTAAGAATATATGTCGTCCTTAAATAGGTTGACGTATGACCCCTTTCGACCCATTTATGGACGACATATGTCCCTAGGGGTCCTAGGGCCCCTAAAAACATATCAAAATCATTCTTATGGGTCAAAGCGTGTCATATGTTGACCTATGACCCCCTTCGACCCATTTAAAGATGACATATGTCCCTAGAGACGTATTTGAATCGTCTTTATTGGTCAAAGGGGGTCATAGGTTGACCTATAATCCTTTTTGACCCATTACACAACGACATATGTCCCTAGGGCTCCTAATATTCAAATTGTTCTTATGGGTCAAAGGGGGTTATAGGTTGACCTATGACCCCCTTCAAACCATTGAAGGATGGCATATGTCCCTACGGGCCTTAGGGTCCCTAGGGACATATCAAAAGCATTCTTATAGGTCAAAGGGGGTCATAGGATTACTTATGACCCACTTCGACCCATTTAAGAATGACATATGTCCCTAGGGGTCCTTGTATTCGAATCATCCTTATGGGTCAAAGGGGGTTATAAGTTGACCTATGACCCACTTTGATCCAGTTAAGAACAATATGTCCCTAGGGGTCCTAAGGCCCCTAGGGACATATGTCATCATTCAATGGATTGAAGGGGGTCATAGGTTAGGACCCCTAGGGACATATGTTATTCTTAAGTGGGTCATAGGTCAACCTATGACCCCCTTTGACCTATAAGAACAATTTGAATTTGTCCCTAGGGGCCTTAAGAGCCCTAGGGACATATGTCGTCGTGTAATGGGTCAAAGGAGATTATAGGTCAACCTATGACCCCCTTTGACCAATAAGGATGATTCAAATACGTCCTTAGGGGTCAGACCCTTAGGGACATATGTCGTCCTTAAATGGCTTGAAGGGGGTCATAGGTCAACATATGACACCTTTTGACCCATAAGAACGATTTTGATATGTCCCTAGGGGTCCTAGGACCTGTAGGCACATATGTCATCCATAAATAGGTCGAAAGGGGTCATAGGTCAACCTATGACCCCCTTTTACCCATAAGAATGATTTGAATGTCCCTAGGGCCCCTAGGGACATATGTCGTCATTAAATGGGTCGAATGGGGTCATAGGTAACCCTATGACCCCATTTGACCCATATGAATGATTATAATATGTCCCTATAGGCCCTAAGACCCCTAGGGACATATGTTGTCCTTAAATGGGTTGAACTCTTTGACCCATAAGAATGATTAAAATACATCCCTAAGGGCCCTAGGACCCCTAGGGACATATGTCGTCCTTAAATGGATCAAAGGGGGTCATATGTCAACCTATGACCCCCTTTGATCCCTAAGAACATTCTGATATGTCCCTAAGGGCCCTAGGACCCCTAGGGACATATGTCATCATTAAATGGGTTGAAGGAGGTCATAGGTCAACCTATGACCCTCTTTGACCCATAAAAGTGATTTTGATATGTCCCTAAGACCCTTAGGGACATATGTCACCATTAAATGGGTCGAAGGGGGTCATAGATCAACCTATGACCCCCTTTGATCCATATGAATGATTCAAATACGTCTCTAGGGGCCCTAGGACCCCTAAGGACATGTGTCATTCTTAAATGGGTCAAAGGGGGTCATAGGTCAACCTATGACCACTTTTGACCCATAAGAACGATTTGAATATGTCCCTAGGGGCCCTAGGACTTTTAGGGACATATGTCATCCTTAAATGGGTCGAAGGGGGTCATAGGTCAATCTATGACCCCTTTTGATTCATATGAAAGATTCAAATATGTCCATAGGGGCCCTAGGACCCCTAGGGACATATGTCGTTGTGTAATGGGTTGAAGGGGATCATACATCAACCTATGAACCCCTTTGACTGATAAGAACAATTTGAATATGTCTCTAGAGGCCCTAGGACACTTAGGGACGTATGTCGTCATGTAATGGGTCAAAAGGGGTCATAAATCACCCTATAACCCCCTTTGACCCATATGAACGATTTGAATATGTCCCTAGGGGTCCTAAGACCTTAAGGATATATGTCATCGTTTAATAGGTTAAATAGGGTCATAGGTCACCCTGTGAACCCTTTTGACCCATATTACCCATTGGAATATGTCCCTAGGGGTCCTAGTACCCCTACGGACATATGTCATCGTTTAATGGGTCAAAAGGGGTCATAGGGTGACCCTATGACCCCCTTTGACCCATATTACCCATTCGAATATGTCCTTAGGGGTCCGAGAATCCCTAAAGACATATGTCATTATTTAATTGGTCAAAGAGGGTCATAGGTCCCTTATGACCCCTTTTGATCCATATGAATGATTTGAATATGTCCTTAGGGGTCCTAGGACCCCTAGTGACATATGTCGTCATTTAATAGGTCAAAGGGGGTCGTAGGTCACCCTATGACCTCCTTTGACGCATATGAATGATTTGAATATGTCTCTAAGGGTTCTGGGACCCCTAGAGACATGTCATCGTTTAATGGGTCAAAGGGGGTCATAGGGTGACCTATGACACCCTTTGACCCATATTACCCATTCGAATATGTCCTTAGGGGTCCTAAGACCCCTAAGGACATATGTCATCGTTTAATGGGTCAAAGGGGGTCATAGGTCACCCTATGACCCCCTTTGATCCATATTACCCATTCAAATATGTCTCTAGGAGTCTGAGGACCCCTAGAGACATATGTCATTGTTTAATGGGTAAAAGAAGGTCATAAGGTGAACTATGACCCCCTTTGACCTATATGAATGATTTGAATATGTCCTTAGGTGTCCTAAGACCCTTAGAGACATATGTCATCATTTAATAAGTCACCCTATGACCCTCTTTGATCCATATGACTCATTCGAATATGTCCTTAGAGATCCTAGGACCCCTAGGGACATATCTCATCGTTTAATGGGTCAAAGGGGGTCATAAGTCACCCTATGACCCCCTTTAACCTATATGAATGATTCAAATATATTTCTAGGGGTCATAGGACCCCTAGGAACATATGTCATCTTTTAATGAATCAAAGTGGGTCATAGGGTGACCTATGACGTCCTTTGACCCATATTATCTATTCAAATATGTCCTTAGGACCCCTAAGGACATATGTCATCATTTAATGGGTCAAAGGGTGTCATAGGTCACCCTATGACCCCCTTTGAGCTATATGAATGATTCAAATATGTCTCTAAGGGTCCTATGACCCCTAGGGACATATGCCATCGTTTAATGGGTCAAAGGGGGTCATAGGGTGACCTATGACCTCCTTTGACCCATATTACCCATTCAAATATGTCTCTATGAGTCTTAGGACTCCTAGAGACATATGTCGTCGTTTAATAGGTCGACCTATGACCTCCTTTGACCATATGAATGATTTGAATATGTCTCTAGGGGTCCTAGGACCCTAGGGGACATATGTCATTGTTTAATGGGTCAAAGGGAGTCATAAGTCACCCTATGACCCCCTTTGACCCATATGAATGATTCGAATATGTCTCTAAGGGTCCTAAGACCCCAAGAGACATATGTCGTTGTTTAGTGGGTCAAAACGGGTCATAGGTCACCCTATGACCCCCTTTGACCCATATGAACAATTCAAATATGTCCCTAGGGGTCCTAGGACCCCTAGGGACATATGTCATCGTTTAATGGGTCAAAGGGGATCATAGGTCAACTTGTGACCCCCTTTGACCCATATTTCCCATTCGAATATGTCCTTAGGGGTCCTAGGACCCTTAAGGACATGTGTCATCATTTAATAGGTCAAAGGGGGTCATAGGTCACCCTATGACCCCCTTTGACCCATATTACCCAGTCAAATATGTCTTTAAAGTTCCGAGGACACCTAGAGACATACGTCTTCATTTAATGGATCAAAGAGGATCATAGGTCACCCTATGACTCCCTTTGACCCATATGAACAATTTGAATATGTCCCTAGGGGCCCTAGGACCCCTAGAGACATATGTTGTTGTTTAATGGGTCAAAGGTGGTCATAGGTCACCTTATGACCCCCTTTGACCCATATGAACGATTTAAATATGTCCGTAGGTGTTCTAGGACCCCTAAAGACATATGTCATCATTTAATGGGTCAAAGGGGGTGATAGGTCACCCTGTGACCCCATTTGACCCATATTACCCATTTGAATGTGACATATTTCTTCATTTAATGAGTGACTTATGACCCCTTTTGACCCATATTACCCATTCGAATATGTCCCTAGGGGTCTGAGGACCCCTAGAGACATATGTCATTATTTAATTGGTCAAAGAGGGTCATAGGTCACCTTATGACCTCCTTTGACCCATATGAAAAATTTGAATATGTCGCTAGGGGTCTTAGCACCCCTATAGACATATGTTGTTGTTTAACGGGTCAAAGTGAACTATGACCCCCTTTTGACCTATATGAACGATTCAAATATGTCCCTAGGGGTTCTAGGACCCCTAGAGATATAGTCATCATTTAATGGGTCAAATGGGGTCATAGGTCACCTATGACCCCCTTTGACCCATATGAATGATTCAAATATGTCCCTAGGGGTTGTAGGACCCCTAGAGACATATGTCATCATTTAATGAGTCAAAGGGGGTCATAGGTCACCTATGACCCCCTTTGACCCATATGAATGATTCTAATATGTCCCTATTAGTCCTACCCCTAGAGACATATGTCATCATTTAATGGGTCAAAGTGGGTCATAGGTCACCCTATGACCCCCTTTGACCCATATGACCCATTTGAATATGTCCCTAGGGGTCCTAGAACCCCTAGGGACATATGTCATCATTTAATGGGTCAAAGAGGGTCATAGGTCACCCTATGACCTCTTTTGACCCATATTACCCATTTGAATATGTCCCTAGGACCCTTGGGGTCATTCAAATATGTCTCTAGGGGTCTTGGGACCCCTAGAGACATATGTTATCATTTAATGGGTCAAAGGGGGTCATAGGTCCTTTGACCCATATGAACGATTCAAATATGTCCTTAGGGGTCCTAGAACCCCTAGGGACATATGTCATCATTTAATGGGTCAAAGGGGGTCATAGGTCACTGTATGGCCCCCTTTAACCCATTTGAATGATTCAAATATGTCCTTAGGGGTTCTAGGACTCCTAGGGACCTATGTCATTATTTAATGGGTCAAAGGGTGACCTATGACTCCCTTTGACCCATATTACCCATTCAAATATGTCCCTAGGGGTTCTAGGACCCATAGAGACATATGTCGTCATTTAATGGGTCAAAGAGGGTGACAAGTCACCCTATGACCCCTTTTGACCCATATTACCCATTCAAATATGTCTCTAGGGGTCTTAAGACACCTAGGGATATATGTCATCATTTAATGGGTCAAAGGGACCTATGACCCCCTTTGACCCATATTACCTATTTGAATATGTCCCTAGGGGTCCTAGGACCCCTAGAGACATATGTCGTCATTTAATGGGTCAAAGGGAGTCATAGGTCACTCTATGACCCCCTTTGACCCATATGAACGATTCAAATATGTCCCTTAGGGTCCGAAGACCCGTAGGGACACATGTTTTCATTTAAAGGGTCAAAAGGGGTCATAGGTCACCCTATGACCCCCTTTGACCCATATTAAGCATTGTAATATGTCCTTAGGGGTCCTAAGACCCCTAGGGACATATGTCATCGTTTAATGCATCAAAGGGGCTCAATGGTTGACCTATGACCCCCTTTGACTCATATATATTAATAATATACATATATATTAATAACACACACAGACACACATATTAATAACATACATATTAATATAATAATATATAATAAGTATTTTATATATATATATATATAGATTACTTTGTTATATTTAGTAAAAATAATAATAATATAAATTATATTTATAGATTGTAATAAGATTAACATAATATATTACTAGATTATATCTTATATATTTACATTACGTTATATATATATATATATATATATATATATATATATATATATATATATATATATATATATATATATCTTTACATAGTAATATAAGTGAAATAATTTATAAATCATAAGTTATAACGTTTAAATCTAATTTTTCCTTCAAAATGGGTTGGGATTTGAAATTTCCCACCCGAATCATATTGGATATTCAATTAGGCTTGGTATTTACCAAGCCTACCCGGTCAACCCAAAAGACGTGTTTAAAGAGGGTTTTAGTGATACTCAGACTTCGGGTAGCTGTCTGACAATGTTATTTTGATCAAAATTGACTGAAATGAAAAGGGTTTTTTAATCACTCTCTAGATTCCATCAATATAATTTTTATCAAATTCTTATTTTGATAAGTATTTATTAGTTAATCATCAATGAAGATTATTGTAAAGTGCTAATTGACATACTGATTGAAAAAGAGCTATAACTTTCAAATGGTATAACATTTTTTAAATCTAAAAGTTGCATCACATTCTATACTTTGCTTAGTATAAGAAAAAATAAATAAATTTAAATTTGGTAAAATTTTCTCTTGATTAGGGTGGTCAAACACGAGACTTTTTTTTATGAAAAAATTTTGGTAGAAAATTCATATTTAATTATTTATTTGGAATAAAAATACCAAAAAATATGCATCACATCCGAGCATGAGTCTACTTTTCATATCTATAATTATCTTTAAAAAATATTATGATTTGATTTTGATTACGGTGTTGAGACACACACCTAATTTTTATTTTTGCCTTGAAATTTTCTTAGTACTGCATTAAAATTTAAACTTTTGACCAAATAATTATTTTTTTCTCCTAATAAGTCCTAGTATTTTAGAAACTAGATTCAATTTTATACAGATTATTTTCTTACAACTTTTTTATATAAAGTCCATAACCACTTCAAAATTATGTGTCAAGTTGACATAAACCCGATTTGTTGATTTTTCACTGCCACTTAAGGCCATAGTTTGGTACACCATGATCCTGCACATACCCATTAAAGGTGAGGAACAATTGGAGGGATTAAATTTTCCTTATGAAGATGAAAAAGAAGAAGAGGAATATATCTATGTCCTTGAATAAGGATTATCAAGGAGGGATCCTCAAGTTTCTAGGGCACCAATTTTTGATATCATAACACAAGTGATAAAATGACTCTTCCCAAGGGAGTTGAGAATAATGTCTTGTAAGGTAGATGTGACTAATGATGAATTTTTCAAATTAAACCCCTTCAAGAAATAGTTATATAAATATTATAGGGAGGATTGTATCAAAAGGGCTAAGGAGAAAAGAATACAAAGGCCAAATGTTGATCTTGATGACCTTGCTCATGAAGTGGAGCTTGAGATGATGATTAAATTTGACGCTATTACCCTAGAAGAAGGGAGGACAATTGTTAAAGAATCAAGGATCCAGTTATTTTCAAATTTTAATATTGCTAATGTAGTTGTCTTTGATTCGATTATTAAGGACATGAGGTTAAAGAGGCCTAAGAAGGAAGATGAGAGGTCTACATATGGAATGTATTACAATGAGTATTTAGTTGTTTTAGCTACTTGGTATTTCTTACCTTCTTCTTCTACTCAAAGTAATGATGATGATAGTAGACTCAAAAGGAGTGTGTGTTGGACTAACTGCCAATGTTCCCCTTTAGAATTCATGACATGGCTTAACTACCTCCTATGTTCTATAAGTCTATTGGTTGTATCGGACATTGAACAGTCAATCTTTTGTTGCAATGACAACTCTAGCTTTTAATAAGTAGTATCGAAGCTTTGTCAGAGGTTCGAATCTCCTCGAGTAATGCTGAGGGGGGGGATTGTTGGACTAACTGCCAATGTTCCCCTTTAGGATTCATGACATGGATTAACCGCCTCATGTGTTCTATAAGTCTAGTGGTTGTATCAGGCATTGAAAGGTCAGTATTTTGGTGCAACAACTCTAGCTTGTAATAGTGTGGTATTATAGAGAGTAGAGGATGTTAAATGTTCCCATTCCACAAAGAATCTACATGAGCTTGTTGCTTATGTTCATAATGTTGTAGAAGGAACATAAATTAGATATGAGTAGTTATAGGAATGATACAACCATATGTTTGTAGCATACAAGAAAATTAAAAAAAGAAAACGCTAATATGCAAAATTAGGTATTAAATTGATTAAAGAAAATGATAGCTAAACTTGAAACAACTAAAAATTCTAGATATAGATCAAATATTGAGTAGAGAACAAGCCACCTCATTAGAATAGTTGAGCATAGTAACTTTTTCCTTAGTAGTTACATTGATGCCTCCCAAGGAAACTCCTTCAAAGAAAATAAAAAGTGATGATGCCTTGATAAAGGAGGTTGTGGATTTACAAATGTGATTGGAGAAGAAATAGAATGATTTTGATTATAGAAAAGAGGTTATTGTTAGAACTGCATTAATGTTCTTGTATGAGAAGATAAATTCTAAATATTTTAGGATCCATGAATAATATTAAATACTTTATTTGGCCATTAGTAAAATGGATGATGATAGGAAGTTGGTTATACCAACATATCAAAAATGTTTAGAAAGGATTGAGAAAATGAGAAAAATTGAGTTATGTGTAAGCATAGACCCTAATCCTCCCCCAAGTGCTATGGTTACAATGAAAATTGTCATGTGGTTTAGAAAATTCTCTTTATTACATGATTATATTAAAATTAAATTGTGGAATTAAAGGACTTAGTAGAGGGTTTCCAAGATACTTTGGTACCAACTATTTTGGATAAGGACAAAGATATCAAAGAGTTTTCTGCTCAAAAAATTGAGGCGATCATCATAGTAAGTGACATTGTGAAAAAGATAGTAGAAAATATGGATATGACACTATTCTAGGAATGTATGTGCAAGTTCATTAACTTTGAAATATTCTATGATAATTTTGAGAAAGAGGTGTTTCAAGCCACTATTAAGTGCCACCCATATAGGTAGGTAGAAAATTGAATCTAAGATCATATGTGCCCAATAGATGATGAACTTGAAGTGGGTTAGAAGGTATATTCTAGCTAATGATTAAAATCATGAAGATTCAACAACACCACAAAGGCCATAACAAAGGAAAATTTTGAAGAAGATAAAGTGCAAAAGATACAAGGACATAGCTAGTCATATGAGTACATCTTAATGGATTAACTTTTGTTTTGACAACTAGCTGATTAATTGATTGTAAAAAACTAAATTATCAAATCAATAGATGCCACATGTCTTAGTCTTTATGCCTAAATGTTGTTGCAACTCATTTATATAAATGAGTTGCCAAGGCTAAAGGAGGGTCTAAGAAATTTTAAGGGAATAAATTTTTCTGATTTTTCTTAGAGTGGGTCCATTTACTGTGTATTATTTTGATTTATAATGGTGAAGAACAAGGTTGCATATCTATTATAAGTTGATATTCACAAAATTTCAACATAAGGATTGTATTATTTTCAAGAAAAATGAATATAAAGGAAGACATATTTTGAGTGCCTAGTTCTAATCTTGTTTCTTCTTATGTTATTTTTAGATTTTCTGAGGTTTAAGAATAAGTATTTTGAACTTTAGTTATGATTCATTTAATATCATACCTCAGTTCATATTTTTCTGATAATCAAAATGATTATGTAAGCAATTGATGTGATTTAAGGGAATCAACAATAACATAGGAATTCATTCTAAGTATAGGATTTGGAATTAAGTATTGATGTTCTTTTCACAAAGTGAGAGAAGCAAATCCATTGTAATACGCTCGAGTTCTATGAATAAATTTCCCAAATGGATAAATCACTCATCATAAGTTTGTTGTAGATAGATCTTATAAGGATGCATAGTAATAAATTTCATAAATCAAAATCAAATATCTTATGTTTTTGTTTATAAATCTTTAAGAATAGCCTATGCTTGATTTAGGGAACACATCTAGAGTATGGAATAGTAGTTGAATTAAAACCCTTGTATAGTCTCTAAGTTAGAATAATTGAAGGAAAATGTCTATGGTAAAGATGGAACTCAATGATGTTGTTGTTGACAAGAAATAAATATAATGATTTCTTATGTATACCCACCTAAATCTTATAGAATTCGAAGGGGAGAAGACTGCTAAGTCTTGTTAGTTGGTCTTATTGATTTGTGTGGGGATATCTATTATGATCTATAGCTGATTTCTAGGTTTCCCCTTCCACTTCCGAAGGTATTTGAAATCTTATCAAATAAGGAGCCAACAAAATGGTGACTCCACTGGAGATTTTTTGACATGGGTTCTATCTAGAAGATCGTGTACATGTTAGAATAGTGTCTTGTTTGGTATATCTGCACATAGATGATGCTATAAAATATTTCTAGGAAGTGACATATTGTATTTTCTTTTGAAAGATGGACCTATTATGTTCTCATATTTTTCATGTTTTCATGAGATTAGTACTTCCACTTTGCCTTGTTTTATCCTTATTAGTGAGATGTCATTCAAAGAAAAATTGATACCTTAAGTGGGTGGTAAATCAATCATGGTTCCATAACCAATGTTGTATTGTTAACATTTGTTAGATTTTATATCAAAGACAATAGGAAAAACATAAGGGTGTACATGAAAATACATCTTGAGGTCCTATACAAATAGATTTACCCAAAGGAAATGGAAAGTTTTAACCCAAGAAGAAAGGAGAGAATAGCTATGAATGGAAATGAAGAAATAACATAGGAATCACTTTACAATCTCAAGTTGTAGAAGAAAAAGGGTGTTCTTGAAAGACTTCCTAGTCTGATAATACTAGTCTTATAGGTAATTTTTTCAAGACTCCTTTCTAAGAAGAATAAATATGCAAGGATAAAGTAGTCTCATCTGTAGGATATATCAGATCTAGAATAGATGGCTTTAGAGGAGCAAATAGACATGGAGGCTCAATGAATTCCAATACCTGTGGACCTCATCCAAAAAAGAATCCTTTCATTGAAAGAAGTCTTATAGATCTTAGTGACCACTAAGTTTGAGGAAACTACTATTAGTACAAGTGATTTGTATGTTGAACTAGAAAAAGTTGGAGAAGGATAAGAAAATTAAAACTATGAATGCTCTCATGGAGAGATATAATTTTCTCACAAGAATAGCTCTGTTGCAAGAACAAAATAAGAGGTTAGAGGAAAAACCCATATCCTTGCATGTTGATATTTTTGGAGACTTGGGAAATCTAAAATCTGAATGCATAACTAGAGAAAAGGCTCCATCTACTTGTAATACCACTAAATTGGCACATTGGTATTCTAAACCAATTTCGGTGCATCAATCTTACAACATTTATCTCTTGATCAATTAGGCCCTATTATACTAGGAATTTCTAATTCTATTAATTATTACTGAACTTAAATGTCAAATGCAGAAAATCCCTAATCTATATTAATCACATACTTTATTTAATTCCTAAATATTGACTAAAATTAGCTAAATGAATGTCCTAATTGAATTAATTTAATTAAAAGTCCTAAGTACTTTAAATAAATTAAATCCACCCTCTTTAGCTAATACACATCAAAAAAGAATTTAATACATTGATTTAATTAAATATACATATCATAAGTGTTGAAACTAATTAATTAATTAATTAGAATATTAATTTTAATGGATCAATATTCTTTCCCAATTCATCTCACATGAAAAATAAATTAAATAGATTGATTTAATCAACTATGCTCATTATAATTTTTTAAGCTAATTAATTAATTAATTAAAAAAATAATTATGAGCACATATTTGAATGGATCAATATTATGTCTTATTTCATCTCATCTAACTCCATCAAAAATGGATGATTCAATCTCTCATTTGATTTGAACTATACACTCAGTATAATCTTTAATATTGATTAGGTCCAAGATTCTATAAAAGAGACCCCCAACCTCTCATTTGAGGAGGATGCAAGTGAAGAGTATCAAATCATTGTTGGAGTGATCACTCAAGAATTTTGTATTCGAATCTCTAGTGCTTTTACATGCTCATCATTTAGATTACAATGCATTCATTTAGCTTAGTTTCCTTATCATTGTTCCTAGATTAATTTGAAAATCATCTAGATTAATCCATATCTTTGCATACAAAAATATTTAAAAAATAGATTAATATTGCATTTTCGTTCATTCAAATCCTTCGTACTAGTTTGGTCTAGTTATCAAATTCTCAATTCTGAGGTGTATAGTAAAACTTCATCTAATTAGAAGGTGACATATCACCTTGTGCAGACATGCCAGATGAATAATCTCATGTTCATTTTGGGATGTTACTAACAAACAATGATCATATTGAAGTGTATGTTTGAATTGGAGGCTCATATTTAACACTCACATTTCTAGTGCCCATTGTGGGGAAAAGAAATCAAAATTTTTGCCTCATTTTCTATTCATTTTTGACATTATGGATTTTGGTCTGTACAGAACAACAAATTATCACATGCAAATAAGTTTTCTAGTGCGAGAAACGTAAAAGTTCATGCCATTGTCTATACTTCCTCATGCAGGATTACATATGCTCATGCAGTAAAAGAATTTTCTCACGCAACACAAAGCATTTCCTCACGCAGTAAGGTGCATAGTCTCGTGCGAGACTTGACAATAGAGTATTAAAGATTTTCATTTTTTGAAGTCTAATTTTCATGAATTTTGTTGTAACCACTATTTCTGAAGCATTTATTTTATAATTTCTGATTTCTAAAATAGCTTAATAGTGGTTTGCAAGATGATTGTTGAAGATATCTTGAAATAAAAATACAAACAATACTAATGGTTTGATTGCAAGACGTTTGTCAAAGATCCACTTATCAAAGAACAACTCAAACCTACTCAAACAATGTGTCTATTTTCATTATTTCAATAGACATAGTTTAATAGGGCTTGTGAACTTTTTAGGGCTCTAGACAAAGGAATAGAGGAGTATACTTTTTACTACTTGGAAGTGATGCCCAAGAGTAAATCAAAAACCTAGATTTCTTTGGAAGATGCTACTTGAGGGAGGTAAGAAAGGTAGTGGTTCTCCAAAGAAAATCTTTTAATGAAGGGATGATGCTCTTTTCCTTTTAGGAAAATCAAAATGCTAGAAAAAGACAAGTTGGGATTGATAAGCTAGCTTGGTGATGAATATGTTTTATGAGTTTGCGTAAGGTGAGAGGTAGAGGAGTATTCTCTTTTCCCTTTGGAAAAATTAGAAATTTGGACCCTTGAATCTGAGCTAAGTCCAAGTCAACCTTTAGAGGGCTTCTTGGAGTGATCCAACCTCCAAGAATGGCCCAAATGAGCATGCACCTAACATTGGTGATTCCACCTCACTATAATAAAGAGGTTTTGTAGAGTCAAAAACTCCAAAGCCATGTTAATTTCTTCCTCTTGGTACTGATATTGCATATCAAGAGGAGGCTCTATCTATTGCACTGGGAACTACCGCCCCTAGTCTTTCTATTCAAATGTGTGCACTTTTAGGTGTTGGTGTGGACTTCTTTCCTTAAAATCATTTATGAGGCAATCAGGGATTAATGTGAATGGAAGCCTATTAAATTTTTTTTAGTCAGTTTCTACCCAGTTCACCTTCGAAAGGGGGCATAATCTTTGTGCGAGGGAAAAAATCTCTCCTATAGATCCTCACCATAGGCATGTACTTGGATGCTAGAAGGTGGTATATTCCCTTGGCCCCTACCACAAGGGTGATCATTGAGTGTATACGTTATCGATTTCATAGAATACACCAAAAACATGGGCACTGTATAGTGGGTTTACATGGTTGTGTGAGGTAAATGCATGAGCATAAGTTGTGAGATAAAGATTTTGTTGTTTCTATTATTTCTGGTTATAGGGATAAAGAGTGTCTTTTTAGAGTCTACAATTGTCTAAACTATCCAAATAAAAAGGTGAAAAGTCCCTCGTTCCTCTAAGTTTCTTTGTCCTCCATTGGATTGTTTATGACTATGATTTGTATTTCCTTGTCTATTTTTACAAACAAGTTCAAAAACTAATTGTCTACTTTGCAAAACAATATAAAATGGTGTCAAATTTGAAAATGATGTCCAAATCTAACTCAAAAATACAAACACTATTGGTACTTTGTTCAAAATTTATTAGAACTTATCAAAATCTTTTCAAATTTAGTAAAAACTTGTTAGTCTATCCTTTACTCACCTACTTTATTGCACAATTTTTTGCAAGTGAAGACCTTTGGGCCTATCAATCTACACTTCTGTGCATGGTCCTCTATACTTTCTTGCAAGGGAGGCTGAGTTCTTTCATGTGAGCATATACCCAAATGCTGTCAGCTTGTACAAATTTGGTCAAAAAGTTGTTTAAACTAGTAATTTTTCCTTTCCTCATGCAGTTAAACATACAACTTCATGTGAGATTTGGTCATTATACTATCAAAAACTATTCAAATTGGTTTGTCAGAGTTCTTTTCTCACTTGGTTCACATAGTTTACTTGCATTAGAGTCATTTCCTCATGCGATTCTGTCAAGAGTTATCAAAAAATAGTGACCTATTCCGAGCTTCCTTGTCAAGACTTGACCCAAATCTAGTCTTTTTCTGAGAACATTAAGTCATTCCTCTATTTGTAGTAGTTCAAAACTTAGACAACTTGCTTAATTGATCACTTTTAATTCATACATGAACTAGTCTCGTTACTCTATTGTCATTATTTTTCTTGTGTTTGTCATACCTTGTGTCATGATAGTCAAAACTCTTGGTTGTTCTAGCCATTTCTCTAACTACTCGTACCTAGGTATACAACACACTAATTGATTACTTATTTAATTTGAGACAACATTCTAAGTGTGGGCCTTGTTTAAACTTTAGCATAAGTCATTATCTATGACTATTGCAACTAGGAGTGGAAATATATTTCCTCCTCATAGACCAAGACAAAGTAGAGATAGGGGTAAAAATTGTAGTAGAGGTCATTCCTAGTTATACATACACTCTGAGTATAGTGAAGGCTCCTCATGATCTCTTTCATCTATTGGTCCACCTAGCACTCGAAGAGTATTTTCCATAAATTTGCAACAAGTTAGGAATCCATTATTTTAAGAACATCTAGACATTGAAAAAACACTTATGTCTTTCAATAGAATAGGTATACTTCTATTCAAAACACCTATACAACTATACCCCTAGACTAGCATATCAAGATCAAGAAACATGTGAAAATAATAAGAGAGCAAACATAGAGGAATTTCAAAGAACCGAAAGGCTTAAGGATCCTTACACCTATACAAATGATTAGAGGGATATTGAAGAGATACCCCTAGTAGACATAGAGAAATATTGTAAATATAAAAACTTCTAGAAAATGATGGAAATCGTTCTCTATGATGAGAAGGAGAAATGTTTTCTCAAACTCACTCAAGAAGGAGAAAATCTACCTCAAAACCTCAATGTTGAAATGAGTGTCATACAAGAAAAGAAACTTGAAACCTTCAAGTTACAAATACAACTCCAGGCCATGGAAGAAGAGTTGGCCCAAATATTAAAAGATAAAGATAAACTGGCTAAACAATTCATGATAGATGCTATTTGTCTATTTCTTTTTTATAACGATTTGTGCATGCCTCCTTTTCCTAGAGGAGTTGAGCTACCAAAATATGAAAAGTACTTAGGAACATCTGATCCCCAAGATCAATTGAAGGAGTTTGGTACTTTGTCCATGGATATTATACACAATGAAACAAATCTCATCCATTTGTTTACCCTAAGTCTGAGTGGTCAAGCCATGGATTGGTTTTTACAGTTATCTACGAGAATTAAGACTTTTGATGAGATTGCTAATATGTTCATTTAGTAGTACTCACACAATATTCAACATCTAGTCAATATAAGAGGTTTTATAACCTCAAACAAAGAATTAGAGAACCTTTCCTAACATTTCTCCAAAGATGGAGATAAGTGTATACCAAATACTCATGTAAAATCCCTGAAACTGAAAAGCTTGATATTTTCATAGATAATCTTTTACCTTATTTCAGCTACAAAATATAACTTCAAGGTCCTCATACCTTTGAAGACATGATTACACAAGGTATATGAAAATAATAGTTCATGGTAAAGATAAATAAATTAAGCCTTCAAAAAGACATCAAACAAGGGTGTACCTCTAGCAAAGACAAACCCAAGTATGTCAACAAAAACTGAGAGGTATCACTCCCAAGACTTCTAAAGTGGCTTTTAATCTCATAGATAATATGTATATGTCTAAAATAATTGAGTAAACTACTAGGAATAACAAGACATTAGGAAACAAAGCTAAGAACTCATCTTGGGTTTATCGACCCAAACATGGATACACACCTCTGGGTGAGCCTCTCGACATGGTCTATAAGACTCTACTTCAATTTTAGATTATTACTCCACTTGATAATTCTCCTCCTTATGATCCACAACCATGAAACACATGGTGGAATGAGAATGCTTATTGTGAATACCATCAAAAAAAGGGTCACAAAACAAACAACTATGTTAATCTACGACATAAAGTTCAAGATCTCATTGATGATGGTGAGATAGTTGTGGGTGGACATAACAAGAATTCAGATCACAAAGATTTTAAGGAACCATTTCCTTCTTATGATAAGGGAGAACGTTCTAAAGAAAAAAAAATAGCAAGGTCAACTATACATATACGAATGATGATAACATAATCAACATGGTTGAACCTTTAGATTTTGAACATTGTGATGTTATCACAATTAAAGGAAAAAATGAAAATATGAAACCTAAGACTCCATTTATTCTAAGAGGTACTACATCTCTTACATCTAATCATGAATAGTGAAAATTTTGTGCCAATGGTGTTACACATTCTCATGCCAAGATAGTTCTCAAAGGCCCTGCACCTTTTGCTCCTAAAGTAGATCAACATAATGAAAAACCTATTGCTGGTCCATCAAGAAAAAATACAAAAATTACAACATCCTCCACATATATAAACTATAGTATCCTTGAACAATTGCAACAAATTAATGCTCAAATAACAATCTTTGAAATACTTAAAATATTGTCTTCTCATAGGCAGATTCTTGACCAAGCCCTCACTAACGCATGTGTACCTTAAGATCTTGATCTTGATAGGTTTCAATCTATGGTAGCTCACTTGACCTCACCTCATTATTTGTCCATTTCTAAAGAGGATGATAATTCTTTGAGTCATCGTCACAATCAACTATTTCATATTGAAGTCATGATACACCAGAAATGTGTACATCACATGCTTATAGACAATGGAGCTGGTCTTAATATCTGTTCTACTACTTTGGTCAAAAAATTGGGTTACAATGAAGATTCTATTGATCCTCACCAAAAAATAACCATCAAAGCATATGATGAAGTAGAACTCAAATCCCTTGGTCTTGTTCTGTTGCCTCTTTGAGTTGGTGCTATAGAAAGAGATCTTATCTGTTAGGTCCTTGGCATTCCTTTAGTATACAACATACTATTAGGAAGACATGGATTCATGAAATACAAGTAGTACCCTCAACATACCATCAATGCATCAAGTTTCCATACCAAGTATTAGAAGTTAGTATACCTACTAATACCAGCTACACATGTAACATTCTCAAGTCAATTGACAATTTTGTTCCTACTAATAGAGAGTCTACCAAAAATCATGTCAACAGGCTCAAGGAAATGGAGAAGAATCTCAAAGTTAATAGAAACTAGAATTATTCATGAATATCAAATTGAACTAGCTTTGTCTTTGACATCTCTTCTTGAATCTCCCCCTCATTATGGGTGACCATATGAAATGAAGATACCTCTTGTGGTATCACCTAAGACTGTATTCAATGGTTCCTTTGTAAATCCCACTATGCTTTTAGAAGATAAAAATACAATAAATCCATCACTGGGTGGTTAAAACAAGGAATAAATTGTAATTGATCTCATAGGCTAGTCTTGTGAGATAAATCCTAAAAAGGATGGACTAGGTATTAAACTAATAAACCACCTTGGCTACAAAGGAAATGGTCCTATAGGATGTAAAAATAAAGGATTGATTTATCCAATCAAAGAAACACTAGAAGGACTTGTGACACAATAGGCCTAGGCTTAAAGAAAGTTCCCTTTCATCTAGGGATCAATAAATTCATACCAGAATCTAATAGTTCATCTAAACATGAGTCAAAAAATTGAGTCTGAAAAACAAGAGAAAAGTTTTGATGATGATGATACCTTTCCTTATCCTATTCCACTAGATCTTGTTACAATCTTTGTAGATCTGGATGATTTTGTACCACATGTTAGTAATATTGAAGATGTTAGTGATTCTTTTGAGAATACTACTGATACTTCCCAGTTCAATAGGAACATGGTGATTCTAGTCATACTATTATTGTTGAATGACTTTGTAAAAATCAAGATGATAATGAAAGTGGAGAATGAAGAATGAGTAATGAATAAAGAAATAGAAGGGATTGAGAATAAGAACACATCAAAATTAGTACTAAGACCTAAAGAAAAGAATGTGATTGGAAAAAAATAGATTTTCAACAAGTTGAATAAGAAAGGAGAAGTTGTAAGAAACAAGGCTAGACTTGTTTTTAAAGGGCATGCACAAGTAGAAGGACTTGACTATGGAGATATGTTTGTCCCTGTTGCATGATTGGAAGGAGTGAGAACACTATTGGTGTATGTTGTATACAAAATATTTAAGGTCTACCAAATGGCTATCAAGTCTACATTTCTGAATGGAATTATGGAGGAAGAGGTCTAGATTGATCAATCTTAAGGATTCATGGAACCAGATTGGAAACACATTGTATGTAAACTCAATAAAAAAATTTATGGATTGAAGAAATCACTGAGAGAATGGTATAAAATATTTCATTCTTATTTGGTGATGAGATTATATTTGGAGGAAAGGGTTTTTTGTGCAAATCATGTGTTGATTAGATGAACAAAGATTTTGAAATGTTTATATTTGCTGAGATAAAGTTCTTTATTGGTTTACAAGCTCATCAAGAAAAAGGAGGAATATATGTTACTCGGTCTAAATAAATCAAGGAGATATTGAAAAGATTTGGCATGGATGATTCACAACTATTTGGCACCCCTATGGTCGTTGGATGCAAACTGTCTAAGGAAGACAACTCAACAAAAGTGAACGAGACTATGTATAGATCTATGATTAGAAAGTTGTAATATTTAGTTCATAGAAGGCTTAATATTTCACATGTCATTGGTATAGTAGCAATATTTTTTAAAAAATTAAGGAGACACATATTATTGTAGTAAAGAGAATATTTAGAAATTTTAATGTGATAGAAGAATATGGATTATGGTACAAGAAATAGTGAGATTTTAAGCTAAGAGTCTATGTTAATGCTAACTGGGGAGGAAGTGTTGATGACATAAAGATTACTAGTGGTGTACCTTTCCTTTTAGGAGAAATAATGGTAACATGGATAAGTAATAAGTAGAGTTATGAAAATGAATGTAATACATTAGATATAATTAGTACATGCAAGGTACAAGGTATAAATATAAGGTTTTATAAGTTTCTCATTAAATCTTATAGTTACCTTTGTCATTGCTTTAAATGGGGGATAGATTTCCTAAGAGGGAGAGATCAAGCAAAATATGTATGGGAGTGTATTTAGTGAAAAGAGAGAAAGCAACTGGTGATTTTTATATGAAACAATTAGAGAGTTAATTAGGAGAGTGATATATTGGATGGTCAAAGATGAAGAATTTGTGAATGTGTAAAGTATATCTCAATGGGGAGAATTTAAAGATTGGACAAGAGTACCTAATGCAAAGTAGAGAACACAATGAAGTTAGAGCTAAAAAAAATTATGTGCATTTGATAGTATTGTTTCGTGATGTAGTGATACATAATAAGGTGTTTCCATCAATCAAAAATGGGGAGATCATTAGCCCCGACTAATAATGTTGATAATGTTTGTAGAAGAGTTATAGTAGTTGTTATGTTGTCATTGATGTTAAGTCTGATTGGTAAGACATTATGCTAATTTAGTAGAGTTCCATATCATTTGATTAATCAAGAGGATTTGAAGAAAGTGTACTGATGATAAATATATGGGTTTCAATGGGAATTCTATAAGTTAGACTTTGACATTATAATTTGTTGATTTCATTGTTTACATGATTTGATTAAGTATTTAGATCATGTTTAAACAAGTTATAAATTCATGAAGTTATAAGACAAAGATATATCAAATTGCAAGAAGCTAGTTAGTTCGGTCAAAAAATGAAGAATTTAGTTGTCACCATGCACATGTAAAGTGAATGAAGGAAGTGGAGTGTCAACCAAGTCGCTCAAGAAAAATGTTAATCAATAATAGTGAGCAAAGTGTACTATTAAATGAGTAAGGGATAGAAAAATAGTTTTGAAAAGAATTGACTTAAGGAGGACATTTGATGGAAATAATGATGGTTTGAGAAGTTTAGAAGATAAGAATGAGAGAAATTCAAAGAAGATATCATGAAGAAGATTTGATGATTTGAAATGAAAAAAAAAATTCAAGTTGAAGGTGTGGTATACAAGTGGCTAGATTCAATAAATGTAAGCGAGATGAAGATCAGACGATTATTGTTAAGTAGAAAAACAAGAAAAAATATGGTTAAGCAGCAATAAGTTTTCTATTTAAGTGACAAACATTATTTTCATTATTTCTAATCAATTTGATGTTAAAGGTGATAGCCAAGGGATAACTGGGAAGAGTTGCATTGTGAGATCTAGAAAGTGAACTATGAAGTTGATGTGTAAGTGAGTTGATCAGTCAAAAGGAAGAAAGATGATGAGAAGAGGACAAAGAATGAGTGAAATGGAGATCTGATCAAGATAAGGTAGTTTTTATTTCAAATAGATCATTTCATTGTTACTCTCTAATCATTATAGGATAAAATCACTTTATTGAGTGGGCTTAACAAATCTTATTTGTAAATCCATTTGTATGGTGACATTCCTCCGATTTTTGTAAATCCTTTAGAATAGGCCACTCTAAATATTATGGAGTGATAAGGTCTAGATGGCCTTTGGCATGAATACTCTATCAAGGTCACGTTAACAATGTGTATGTAACCTTTAATAAGGTTGGGTACTTAAAGAGTTCACTTTAGAAAAATGAAAATTTTGAGTTATTGATCACAAGTGGTTTTTCCCTTTACAAGGTTTCCATGTTCAAGACTTGTCTAAAACTATATGAATGTTCATTTTGAAGCATGCTCATTTTATGTTTATTGTTTATTTCTGTAACTCGGTATATACATGATGTTTAATCTGATACTTGGTACAAGAAGTTAACATACATGATGTTTTACTAGAAAGATTAAGTTGGGTTCTATTGTGAAGTTTCATATATTTACTGAGCTACTAATCAAAAGTTCAAAGTGTTAAGCTATTGAAAAGCATTTTACGAACCTGATAATTAGTTATAATTGATTCATCCCCACTCTTGGTTATCTAATAGATGAATCTTTAAATGGAGTTTTAGATTGATAATAAAATTTAATTATAACAATGTTTTATGGGTCTTGTTTGGAACTTGTAAGTTTTTAATTGATATATTTTAAATATATTTTTATAGTGCTCCACTCACATAACTTTCTTCTATCCATATATTAGAGGTCAAAATGATCCTCACATCCTTTGTGGTAAATATTTTAATTTAAGATCCGATTCATTAGTCTGACCTCCTAAATTTTGTATGCCTTCTTAAGTTGCAATGATACATGTTTTAGCATTCTTAATGAATATAATTATCTTTTCTATTTTGGATATGTAAATGTTTCCTTTTTGGCAAATAGATTCAAAATCTTCCTTAACTATTTGATGTAATGTAACTTTTTTTCTTCTCATAGTTTCTAGTCATTTATTGTTGAATGTGCATTTCTAATACTCATGAGTTGTTGTGGTAACCTTTACTTGTCTCCATTTTCACTTTTGAATCTGAATATTATTTTTAAAGTAACAAATATCTCAAACTTCATCTTGAAAACTTTTGAGCTCCGTTTCTTCCAATTCAACTAAATCTATAAGTGGAATTCTTTGACCTCAATGAGTTGTTGATAAGCTAATAAATATAATTTTCAACTCTAGTTCATCCTAGTATTGCAAGGGGCCAATGTTGTGATAACATTGTGTGTTGATGAATTTCATAAATTAAATATAATTGACCCATTATAATTATTCCTTGGATTATCATGAATAAAATGACATGGTATTTTCATCATGATAAGAATGTGACATGATAATATCACTTGTCCTTTGTTATTCTTATCACCTCAAGTTCTATATAATATACTTGGAATTATATCATCTATTATTTAACCTATCATTTTCTTTTGTGGCATTTGTTTCCAAATTTTAGTTCTACCTTTGCAAAGTTCAAGTGATTGGTATTTAAATGAGTTTGTGTCCAAGTGTGATGTCTAATTATCCTTTAGGTTACTTACCACTCATATTTTTTGGGTACCTCACTTTTTTTTTTTTTTGAGTCTCTCTTCCATTACCTTTACCTATTTCTTCGGTGCAGGTTTTCTATTTTTTTGATGTGCATGAGGTCTAGGTGATCTAGGTATGGTTGGGATGTGCTTTGGCATCTTTTTGGTGAGAAGTAAGTTATCCATTTTTCATAATATTCTATCTTTCACTAGCATACTTTTTCCTATGGATTCTAAAAAATCAAGCTAGATTTCCCCTTTAGTGAACTTAATCAAGTGCATATCTGAAGAATGAAGCCATGACAATGATTAACAAGCTCTGCACATGATTATTTCATGATAGAAATACCCATGAATCCATGAGTCAAAGCCATGAAGAAGCCCATTCATATTATAGAGGTAAAATCTACTTTCACAAGGAAACGTGGGTCTATGAGTTTTTCATTGCACACTAATGGAAGCGAAAGTGTTTTGTTCTACTTCTGAAGCTACAATGATTTATGTCGAATTTAAGTCTTTACATACAAGTAGTAAAAGAATGATGTCAAAATAACTATTTTGAGCTCTTAATTAGTGAAGCATATTCAAAATCTAGCTTTGAGCTCATCAGATTGAGATAAGGAGTAAAGTGTTGTTAACTTTACTTCATTTCGAGAAACGTTACTAAGAGAGGGGTTTTTTTGTCCCTAGGTAACAAAGAGGTCACTTCTTTGAAGGATTTTGAAATAGAAACATAGGTGAATTTAAAGTGCCAAAAAGTTAGTGGTGAAGAAGTGACCTCAATATAAAGGAAATAAAGTGTTAAATGCTGAGGGCAGAAAGTGAAAGAATGAAGTGCGCAAGCTAACAAAGGATCACTCCTCGCACTACAATTTTGAATAGAAGGAAAGTGGTCTTATAGAAAATATAAGTTTCTCTCTCTCCCCTAAATATTTTAAGTTATCAAGTATATCTACAGGGTGTGTGCAGGATCATGATCAACCAAATTATTCTCTTAAGTGGCAATATAAAATTAGCAAATTAGGATTATGTTAGCTTGAGGTGAAATTTTCTACTTGTTATAAACTTTATATCAAAAATTTGAGAGAAAAGAATCTCTAGGAAATTGAATTTAGTTTCTAAAATACTAGGCCTTATATAAAAATAATAAAAATTAATTGGTCAAAATTTCCAAATTTAATGCAATCTATTCAAAATTTTTAGGACAAAAATAAGTAGACGTATATCTAACTACCTTAATCAAAATTAAATTATAATATTATTAAATAATATTCTAGATAGAAGAAGTAGACACATTCCTAGATGTGACACATATTTTTGGATATTTTTATTCTAAAGAAATAGTTAATTATTAATTTTCTACTTTAGTATTTTTGGAATAAAATAATCTCGTGTCTGACTACCTTAACTAATTCAAAACTCTCTAAAATTTACTTTTTCTTTCTTTTTTTCTTTATAGTAGAAGAATCATAGAACGTGATGCATCTTTTGGATTTCAAAAATGTTTTACCATTTGAAAGTTATAGTTCTTTTTCAAGTAGTGTGTCAATCAACAATTTATATGTAACTCCATTAGAAAATAAGTAATAATTATCTACTAAACTCGTAATTTGACAAACCTTACACTTGTGGAAAGCTAAGAATATTATTTAGAAAACCTTTTCATTTCATCAAATTTTGGTGAAAAAAAGTTGTCATTAAATCAAAAACACACAAGAACAGGCCAAAAACACATTTGTGGGACATTTTTTAAGTTGACCATATAGGGTTGGTATCAAAAGATATAGTAGGCCTTATAAAGGTATTAATTGTTTTCATTTAGTACCATAATAGGTAGGAAAAATGTTGGAATAGATTTTGAAATGCTTTGAGGCATTTCAAAACTACATATTTTTCAAATCACCACTTTTTGGCATACCATGATGCTAGACACACCTTACATTCAGATTCTAAAGCAAAACAAGGCAATTACCATGGAACTAAATCACTTCTTCAGTAAGTAATTTTTAGTAATGTGACTTTAATTTATGTAAAGTAATAAGCTTTCTAGAATTATGATTTTTTGTGTACACAAAAATAGAAAGTTTAAATAGTCATTCATTATGGAATTAAATGCAAATCCTGCCATTATAATCGTTGGCCAAACTTAATTTTATTTGTGTGGTGCCAACATTCAGATTCCTATACCCATTTCATTATAATTTATTGAAATTGGTTTCCCCAAGTACTTTTAAAATGGCTATTTATTGAGAAAGACATCCTATGCAATCATAGAAAATGGAAATCAAGGCTGTGGGTTATGATAAGTTAATAGGCTTTAAGAGTGAGTTGAAAGAGTTAACAGATACATCATTTAAATTCTATGATTTGGGTGATCTCCATAGGAGACTCAATTCTCAACATATTCACCCGATCACTAAAAAGATTGAAGTGAGTGGATTGGTTGAGGAAACTTCTTTTCCAATGGCAGTTCATGCACCAGAGCTTGTCAGGGAATGCATCAAGAGATATGACAGAGAAAAAAAAGTAGATTTTATTTCCTGATCAATCCATTGCCATCTCGATCAATAAGGAACTAATGTAGTCCATACTTGGCATCCCCAAAAAAGAGGAGTGTCGTGATATTGAATTTAGCTCTTCCACATTAATGTTTAATGTAAAGAAAACCCTCTGAAGGGAAGACATGTAGAGGACATGGTTTCAGACTCCTCACTCAAAGAAGAGAAAAATGCCAAAGATCTTGTCCGATACTAATTTGAAGAGGGGGATCATAGATATCCTTGCTATTTTGTTTATACTAAAGGGAAAAGAGGATATTCTGAAGCTCATCGAACACCATTTCTTCCTTGTGCAAGAAATTTGTGCTGAAGGTATGCAAATTGACTGGGAAAAGATTATCTATGATCAGCTCTTCTCATTAATAAATTTGGCCAAAGGACTTAAACACTTTTACATGTCCATCTATCTAATTTATGCCTTGGCTACTTGCCACTTGTGGCCTAACCTTCATAGCATCTAGAATTATGACGAGTGTATGAAGGTATATGAGCTCTACCCCATCTACAACTGCAAAGAATCTTTGAGGAGTATGTGGTAGTAAATGATGCCTTCATAATGAGGCTATGCTAAGAATTGCAAGGATTCAGCCAATTTGGATTCTCGTTCATCCAATTTCCAAGATTCTACTACCTATGAATAGGTGCCTTTGATGGTTTTCCCTAGAGACTACTAGGTACTCAGAGGACAAGGTGGTTCTAGTCGAATTATGTTGAGAAATTCTTGAAGTGAACAACTTGTGTTCAAATGTGAAGAAAATAGCCAAGATTTCCTTCCCCATAGTGGTTGGACCCTATTCCTTTGCTTCTAGATCCGATGCTCAGAATCTGGTGAAGAGCTTTGAGGGAAAAAACAAATTGGTTGATTATGAGGTACTATGGCCTCAACATGATCTGGTGAACTTCACAGGGGACCACTTAAAGGTAGGATATGCCTACAGGCATATTCTAGATATCAAAGATTACTAGGTCGAGTGTCTTAAAAAATACCAAACTTGGAAGAAGTTTTGGTCTTGATTAACTATTGTGGAAATTAAGTTATTTAATGATTCTGTTGATGTTTTTGACCTTGCAGATGATGGTTTCTACATGTATCCTTCATCCTATGAGAAGATAAAAGGTACTCCTATTGTGTCTACTCCACTTATCGGTCATGTCATAAAAACCATAGAGATCCTCATGAATGGGATAATCAAGAGAATGGACAAATGGGTAGATTAGACCCAAGAAAGGAAGAAGAGGATATGGAGTACTAATTCTACAAGTGGAGTATCTTCTAGAGCTACCTAGTCAACTGTAACTGCAACTGCCACCACCAGAACTACTACTTTAACATCTACTAGCCCTCTCATAGTTTATTAGTTAAGGTGAAGACTAGCCTCCAGAGAAGAATGTGTCAATCATTCCTACCTACAGAGCTGGCTCTCTTTTGGACACCAAAAAAGCTGAGGAGAAGGAAGGAGATAAGGAAAAAGAAAAGGATAAGGAACAAGAGTTGGTTGCCAAGCCTACCTCTCCTATTCGAATCATCAGCTTGGATGGTGAGACAAACCCCATGGATGGATAACACACATCTTAGAAAGAGGACACCTTGGCCCTCTTAGTGACTAAGGTCATTGCTTTCCCTGCTACTTCTTAGACCAAGAAAAATCCCCCTATTACCTAGGAAGCTATTTGTTGGTGTAAATATGTATTCACAATTTACACTTACTTAAGTTTACTTAGGTTAATGCATTATTTTAATATTTATTTATTAGTCACCTAGGAGTATGTGCACTCTTGTGAGTTGTCATGTTTACAGCACAAGATTTCACACCTCTTTTATGCACATGGTGTCTACACATCTCCACTTGAGATACACCTCATCATTCTTATCCTATCATCTAGAATGATGGATAAGATGTGTTCTTAGTTGTCATGCTTATCTTATCTCCTGGTTCTTTCTAGAGACATTCTAGGAGCTTCTTGGGAGGCATCTATATACAAGCAATCCTAGTGTGTTTGTACATAAAATACATAGTGATGTATCAGGAGATGCTATGATATATTGATCATGCTCCTTTTTGGTCTACAGTTGTGCTTGTGTTTGAGTATTATGATGTTGGGTGAGTCTTTCCCTAAGGAAAATTCTTACATGGTATCAGAGCTCTTGGAGAATCTCTCTTAACATAGCCATTCGAGACCATCTTCTTGCTTCAACACATTGGCCTGAATCTAGAGTATAGCAAAAATTGAGTGTCTAGAGAAAGATTTGACCTCGCCATTCCATCTGGAATGCTGATTCGATGAAAATTGGCTATAAAGTTGCCTACCCTAGGCCAAAGTTGATCGTGAGGAAAACTTTTTTTGCAAATCAGCACCCGAAGGCCCCAATTTGCAAGTTCAGGTATGATCTTTTCAATCTGAAATTTAATTTAATTCAGATCTCATTATTTTCCTGTAGATTTTCAAAAAAAAAAAAAATTGTCAGTTGCTCCTGCAGAGAAATTTATTTTGCAGAACCAGGTAGTGACAACTTGGCCTCGCACAAAATATTCCATCAAAATATTCTTAATTTAATTAGTGGGCACTTCACAAATTTCTAGTGGATACTTTACAACAATTAAAGTCAATAGTTCATTCACTACCCGATGATGCCAACCTGCGGTCACCTATATTTGGTGGGATTTGTTTACTAGCCACTACGAGTATTGTGTTATAAATAGCTAACTAAGCTATCCCACAATGCATGCGGAATCTTTCTCAAAACCCATGGTGACTAAAAATAGTTCTTGGCATCGTGAATAGTGCTTTGGCCCCCATAGAAGGTCACAATGAAGTTTTCTAGTGTGAAACATATAAACTCTTGTGTGGTTTACTATTTTCCTATGAATAACTGTGCTATCTACATGACAACTCAGTGAATGATGCAAACTTTAGTGTTGTAGACACCATGTGCTGAATTAGAGTTATGTACTTCTATGTTGTCAACATGAAAAATCATGAGAGTGTGTAAACTCCTAAGTGTCTCACCTAAATAAATAATAAAATAATGCATTAACCTAAGTAAACTTTAGTAAAGTGTAAATAGTAAATACTTATTTACACCAACACCCCCCCTTAAGTGCAACTTAGGGAAAATCCTTTAAGCTCACAAAATCTAGGATGAAATGCGTGATGGGTCCTGGCTACTAGGCCATTTTAGGTACCCATGTACATAATGAAATGCAATCTCTCATAAAGTGGAGAAAGAGGTAAAACCTCATGGGAAAAACCCTCCCCCAAAAAGAGAGATGAGAAAACTAGATGCATGGATGGATGGAGTAATCAAGACCCCCCCCCCCCAGGTACAAATGAGATGCTTCCATTGTGTGTGGAAAGAATCCCAATGATCACTGATGTCTCTAAAACCTATTCAACTGTCCTTGTCAAAGATGAATGTAGAACCTATCTCAAAGAATGTACTATCTCCTCAACTAATAAAGAGATCTCCCACAATTGTTGTACATAAGTATCCACAATCACATCAACCTATGTAGATCGATCAATTAGAGAATGGACATGAGGATCAGAGTGAGCCCTCACAACAACTGTAGAAGGATCTTCCCCATCAAAGAGAAGATGTATATCATCAATGATGTCACCCAAATTTGATATGTATGACTCCAAAAACAAACTTGAAATATCTGCTATGTAGTCATCAACTAATGCTGGAGCTAGAAGACTGGGTGTACCCTACTATGTTGGACCTATCACTATGGCAATATATGCATGTGGACTATATTGATGATGTGACCTCTCACTATAACTATCGATAAAACCCCATGTGTCTGAATCTGTAATGCCCCGCCAAGGGATCCAAAAAAATTAACCTAAAGTTTCACTAAGTTTGGTAGCATTTTTTTTTTTTTAACATGAAAGTAAAAACCATTTACATCATACATATGATAATGGAAGCAATAGTAAAAGTACAAGTGAAAGTAAACATAGCATAAATAACAGGTTACATTCTTCATGGATCCCTTAATGTTGAATTACATCTAAATTAACTATTCATCTAACATCATATCCTCATGAAATATTAATGATAAATCCAATGTACTTAAACAATATACAAGTGTCCTTTTAGAATTACATCTCAGATTGCTCAATCATCCACTGTACATGTCACAAGGTATGAAAGGCATAAAAGAATATACATCCGTGTAAATAAAGTACATCATCATCCTAATTCTAATCCATGATGCAATAACATACATGATACATGATACATCATACATGATACATCATCATAAGAGATAACCATAAATCATCAAACATAAATATCTAAGTGCATAGTTCCTCCCAACCATAAATAGCATCATTAGACCATTGTGGGTCCTAGCCATCCCTCTGTGCATAACATTCCAAATCACTGAAGAGATCATCGGTATTAACATAGTAGGAATGTCACTCCTAAAACATACTACATCATATGCAAAAGTAATCTAACATGCAAAGTAAAGCATAAGATAAGTAAAAAACATCATCAATGTAAGGAGACATGTTCACCATCATAATCAAGAATGTATCAAGTATGGTGTCTCAAACAGATCTCAAATGATAAGAGTGATAAAGCACTACCACCTGACTGCATGGTACGTAAATGGTCCACTCCCATCGCACTAAGGAGATAATCTCAAGTCCCAAATAGGCTATCAAAATCACATAGCATAAATACTCTCTAAGTCTAGGAATCTTAAAAGTATACTAACTCAA